>OZ024756.1:2835310-2932810 GCA_964016885.1 Eledone cirrhosa
CTCTCTCTTGCTCTCTCTCTCTTTCTCTCTCTCTCTCTCTCTGTGTCTCAAAACCACACACATGTACACATATACATACAAATATAGTCAGATACACACTCACGTACATATATATATATACACACACACACGCTTTCTCTTGCCCTCTCTCTCTCTCTCTCACTGTGTGTCTCAAAACCATACGCATACATATACATACAAATACAGTCAGATACACACTCACACACATATAGATATATACACACACACTCGCTCTTCCTCAATCTCTCTCTCACACCTAAACATACATACAATTACAGTCAGATTCACACACACATACACACGCATAATTATACACACACATACTCGCTTTTTCTTGCTCTCTCTCCCTCAAAACCACACACATACACTTACATATACACATAAAGAGAGTCAGATGCACACATTCACATACATAGTTATATACATACACACTCGTTTACACTACTTTCTATTTCTTTTTTCTCTCTTTCTCTTTCTTTCTGCCTCAAACCACACACACACACACATAAATACACTCATATATATACACACACACACATAAATACACTCATATATATACACACACACACATAAATACACTCATATATACACACACACACATAAATACACTCATATATACACACACACACACATAAATACACTCATATATACACACGCACACATTTATACACACACACATAAATACACCCATATATATACACACACACATAAATACACTCATATATACACACACACATAAATACACTCATATACACACACACACACATAAATACACTCATATATACACACACACACATAAATACACTCATATATACACACACACATAAATACACTCATATATACACACACATAAATACACTCATATATACACACACACATACATACACTCATATATACACACACACACATACATACACTCATATATACACACACACACATACACTCATATATACACACACACACACTTGCTTTCTCTCGCTCTCTATCTCTTTCTTTCTCTCTCAAAACCACATATACACATACGTACACTCACACACATATAGTTATATATACATACATGTACACGCTTTCTCTCTCTCTCTCTCTCTCTCTCTCTAACTGTCTATATTTCTCTCTCTCTCTCCCTCTCTTTCTCACTCTCTTTATTTCTCTCTCTCTCTCCCTCTCTTTCTGTCTCTTTGTCTCTCTCCCTCTCTTTCTCACTCTCTTTATTTCTCTCTCTCTCTCTCTCTCCCTCTCTTTCTGTCTCTTTGTCTGTCTCTCTCTCTCTCCCTCTCTTTCTCACTCTCTTTATTTCTCCCCCCCTCTCTTTCTGTCTCTTTGTCTGTCTCTCTCTCACCCTCTCTTTCTCACTCTTTTTATTTCTCTCTCTCCCCCTCTCTTTCTGTCTCTTTGTCTGTCTGTCTCTCTCCCTCTCTTTCTCACCCTCTTTATTTCTCTCTATATATATCCCCCTCTCTTTGTCTCTCTCTCTATATCTATAGATATCCCCCTCTCCCTCTCCCTCCCCCCTCTCTCTCATATATGAGAGTTATCCTCCAATACTATTCTATCTACCCAACCCCGTATGTTGTAACTCTCATCATTCCATCTTAATGTCCTCCAAGATATATCCCCCCCCCTCTCCTTATATATTTCCTACTTCCTATCAAAATCTAAATATTAAATACTATCACCTTAGCTTCCGGCTTTCTCTCTTTACCTTTCCTATATTCTCGTCTCTTATTTTCTCCTTTCTCTTCCTACGACAACAGAACCCTTTTAAACCCGCCACCACCATCACACCTCCGCCGCACGTTCTTCTCTGATTGCATTTTCTTTCTAAGGATTGTGGAATGACAGTAATCGGTAGAGCGTCAGACAATATGCTTTACAGCATAGAGTTATGGCCCTTTACCTTCTGAGTTCAAATCCTGCCGAGGTTAGTTTTGTCTTTCATCCTTACTTGATCGATAAAATAAAATATCAACAAATTAGATTTTCCACTCCCCCAAAATTTGCTGGCCTTGTGCCTAAATCAGAAAACCTTATTGTTCCCTTCTCGCACGGGTGGTAGGTTGGTAGAATCGTTAGAGCGACAGACAAAATGATTCGTAGTATTTTACCTTTTGAGTTCAAACTCCACACTTCTCTACTGTGTCGTTCATCCTTCCGATAACAACAAAATAAAGTACCAGTAAAAAACTGGGGTCGATATTATCGACTTTCTCTTCCCCATAAATGGGGTGCTCCCTTGATCTGTCATCTTCCTCACCTATAGTCTGATGTAGAGTGAAGGCCCATTCACACGGGCCATTCTCGCCACTTTCACCCATCTTTCATAAAAACGGCTGGGGTGCAGCACCTCTCTCTCCATCCTGATCCTTCTTCCGAAATGATATCGGAAGAAACGGACCAGTTGTTGGCCAGAGAGAAAGGTGTCTGACCTCAGTCCTTTCAGACGCGTCCACCATACAACCTCTTTCGCCATGGCTATTACGCACAGAAACACCGCCTCTCCTTCGTTTTTGAAGAGGGGAGGTGGCTTGATCGTTACAATGGACTCGGTGGTCAACCGGATCGGTCCCACCCTTGACAGCAGTTGTTCGACATAGCCCCACAGATCGGCAATGCCCGAGCAGTGTACCAATACGTGTGCAACAGTTTCCTCGTCGCACACGCATCTGGGACAGATCTTTTTCGAGGGGTCCCTACCCGAGCGCCCGTGTCTGTAGAGCCTTTCTCGAACGGGCAGAGCCCCTCGGTAGCACTGCCAGGCCAGAGACCTCTGGAAGTTATCCATGGGTCCCGGGCTGAATGTCCTACCGAACAGGTTGGCCAGTTCGTCTTTCTCCATGCCTAGGGCTTCTCCGAGAGCGTCGTCGCAGCTGCTAACCACCAGCCCTCTATAGAATGACGAGGTGGATTCTCCACTGACAGCCGGGTCCGCCTGCCAGAGAGCCGTGAGCGCCTGGGCACACTCGGTGTGCCAGGCGCTCAGTTTTCTCGGTCTTTGCTTGACCCAGGATTGCAGTTCGGTAAGTGAGACGAGTCTAGCTATATAAACATATGTACGTATATATATATATATATATATATATATATATATATATATATGTACATATGTAAATATAAATGAAAATAGAGAAATTAATGTGAGCAAGAAGCCAATAGTATTTCATAATATATAAGTATATATATATATGTGTGTGTGTGTATGTATGTATCTATGTATGTGTGTATATATATATATATATATATATATATATATATATATATATATATGTGTGTGTGTGTGTATCTATGTATGTATATATGTCAGGTCACCAGTTGGTGCTACTGGTAACATGTATCCCAGTACAACCTGTCCCATGGTCGGGTCGTTGGCGACTAAACTGGCAACCCCACCAAGGTTTCTTGGTGAGGAGGGTGACTTTGGACATCCTGCAGGACTAAAAACAAAACCTGTCAAAGGTTCTGGCATGCAATGGGTCGGTAGTTTTTTGCCAAGTGGGTATCTTTGTTCTTGGGTACCAGTAACGTTTGTGCTAATGTCAACCATTCTGGTATAAGTGTATCTCCATTAAGAACTTGTTGGTAGAGGTCAGTAAGATACCTCCGATAGAATATCAGTCTTTTGTACCATAGCCCACAATCATGTCTCTTCCTGGTGTTTTCTTATCACAGTCTCAGTGGTACCCTCACTTATTTCGTATGTTTTTGTTGTAGTGTTTTTGTTGTAGTGTTTTTGTTGTATGTATGTATGTCAAAGCAGAATTCTAGGAGAAGGAAAACTCTGATATAACACCTGCAACTCTTATGGTATCCAATGATGTTGACTTGTTCTTCGTTTGGGTAAATATCATCTTGGTTAAGAGAGTGGGACTGGCTTTGTGCAGTGCCTTTGCTCACTATAAAAGCTTCACAGCACAGGCATTTCTTTATATCTGGAGATCTCTCTGCACTTGTCGTCACATGGTACCATGGGCCCAGCACTATGTGTCAATAATTGTCACAAGTGTAGTGTTTGTACCAGAGTTTTCAAGTCGCTGGCTGGACTAAAAAGTCACACTTGTTCAGCGCATCGGTAGGGGTTCTCCTACATGGATATAAAGTAGTGGCCATACTCCAAAACGAGTTGGCAGCCACCATATATATATATATATATATATATATATATACACTCAAGGTTTAGCAAATAAGAAAAAGTTTTAAAATAAATTTCAAAAAATTCACTGTACTCACTATTGTTACCTTTACCGAATCAGTTTCGAGTCTCAAAAATAAATGGACAGTCCTTGCGGGCTTCCATTGAAACGATAAACTCTCGTCAGAAGGTTCTTTTTACTCGGAGAATATAAAATTCCCGAGTTCAAATTACGAACTGGCGCTATTCAAAATTGTTCCCGAGATGAGAATGAATGATGTGGAAACAATTCTGTCCAGTGCGGTGTGTGAAGATAGAAGCAGAGGCAGGGAGGTCAGTCTACTACCACTATAAATAGCAGCAGTCAAAACGACCAAATTTTATCTCGACGAAGAGGAGAATAATAATAATAAAGTATATATCCCTACACGCAAAAAACGAACAGGGACACATGTATTGTCCAACCATATGCCAATGTGGTTCAATGGAAGGTTAATAAATTAACGAGCCAGAACATATATAATCAAGGTTTAGCAAATAAGAAAAAGTTTCAAAATAAATTTCAAAACATTCACTGTACTTACTATGGTTACCTTTACCGAATCGGTTTCGAGTCTCAAAAATAAATGGACAGTCCTTGCGGGCTTCCATTGAAAAGATAAACTCTCGTTATATATATATATATATATATATATATATATATATATATATATATATATATATATATATATATATATATATATATGTATATATATACAAAAATAGATTTCTATCTGCATTGGAATTTACGAATTTGTGCATCTGCTGTGGTGTCAAAAACAAACGCACATGACCGCACAGATAAACAATGGACTATGCCACGTGGCTTGAACCTGTAAGTGAATTGAAGGTTCTGTAACTCTGATATACAGATTTATTATTAAGATGTATAAACTTGACAAAACTATTATCATCTTATATTCTCTCAACTCATCACGTTTGATCATATTTCTCTATCCCGTTTTCTCCCTCCATAATTATGATATTTTTATTTGAAAATATCGGTTTTTTTACATTGCGTTTTCCCCTTCAAATACTTGCTTATATTTCTTTATATATTCTCTATATATTTTTTTAATATATATATTTTTTATCTTTATTCTTATTTTTACTTTTATCCTCCTTTATATTTTACCTTATTCTTACTTTTATACCTTATTATAGTGTAATCTTCCCCATGCCTTATTATACATTATACATTAGAAAATAAAGTACCAGTAATGCACTGGGTAATTGCTGGCCTTGTGCCTAAAGTAGAAACAATTAATTATAGATTATTATTATTACTCTTTTTCCATTTCTAATTACCTCATGTACTTTCTCCTACGTTATATATATATTGTATGCCCTTTGTATGTGTGTAGCCTCTGCACACCCTCTGCACCCTACTATTGACGCCACCCCATCTATGGTTCAGCTAACCACTCGACTCCCGGGAATGAATATGACCGCAGCTAGTAAACAAGGACCCACACCCCACCCTCCCGCACCAAAATTAGACTTATCGTCCCCTACTTTTGCTCTTTACTCTCTTTACTCTTTGTTCTTGAATGTTTGGTTGGTAGAGTCCATAACACCAATCAAATCTCTTTTATAGCTCTGACGAATCCTACGGTTGCGTAAGGAAGAAACATTGTAAGCCAATAAAAATCTTTTGATGTTGTAGACGCTCTTGTGTTCTTTATCATACATACATATATATATATATATATATATGTTTGTCTGTCTGTCTGTCTGTATGTATATATGTATGTATGTATCAAAGGGAAAAGGAGCTCTTAAGAGTCAATGGCCATCCAAAATCACCGGGAGAGATGACCACTTAGCCTTTGTCAAGGCAGAATTCTAGGAGAAGGAAAACTCTGATATAACACCTGCATCCCTGATGGTATCCAATGATGTTGACTTGTTCTTCTTTTTGGTAAATATCATCTTGGTTAAGAGAGTGGGACTGGCTTTGTGCAGTGCCTTTGCTCACTATAAAAGCTTCACAGCACAGGCATTGCTTTATATCTGCAGATCTCTCTGCACTTGACGTCACATGGTACCATGGGCCCAGCACTATGTGTCAATAATTGTCACAAGTGTAGTGTTTGTACCAGAGTTTTCAAGTCGCTGGCTGGACTAAAAAGTCACACTTGTTCAACGCATCGGTAGAGGTTCTCCTACACGGATATAAAGTAGTGGCCGTACTCGAAAACGAGTTGGCAGCCACCATATGTATACATACATACATACATATATACATATATACAGACAGACAAACATATATATATATACACATATATATATATATGTTTGTCTGTCCGTATATATGTATATATGTATGTATATATGTATGTATGTATATGTATGTGTACGACCACCTCTCATTCAATATGGTGGATTGTACAACCGTGCAATTTGTACAGAGATTGATTGTCCCCGCCAGGTTTGGTTACAGTCGATCAAATGAAATTTAATTATATTTTCTGTGTGTGTGTGTCTGTGTGTCTGTGTGTATGTGTGTGTGTGTCTGTATGTATGTGTGTGTGTCTGTCTGTGTGTGTGTGTGTTCGTGTGTGAGTGTGTGTCTTTGTGTCTGTGTGTGTGTGTCTGTGTGCCGTGTGTGTCTGTGTATGTCTGTCCGTGTGTGTGTGTCTGTGTGTTCGTGTGTGTGTGTGTGCGTGTCTGTGTGTGTGTGTACATGATGTGTATGTGTGTATGTCTGTGTATGTGTGTCTGTGTATGTGTGTCTGTGTGTCTGTGTGTGTGTGTGTCTGTGTGCCGTGTGTGTCTGTGTATGTGTGTCCGTGTGTGTGTGTGTGTCTGTGTGTTCGTGTGTGTGTGTGCGTGTCTGTGTGTGTGTGTACATGATGTGTATGTGTGTATGTCTGTGTTAGTCTGTGTATGTGTATGTGTGTCTGTGTGTGTGTGTGTGCAAATGTGTGTGTGTACATGATGTTTGTGTATGTATGTCTGTGTATGTGTATCTGTGTATGTGTGTATGTATCTGTGTCTGTGTGTGTGTATGTGTGTGTGTACATGATGTTTGTGTATGTATGTCTGTGTATGTGTATCTGTGTATGTGTATCTGTGTATGTGTGTATGTATGTGTGTATGTATGTGTGTCTGTGTGTGTGTATGTGTGTGTGTGCAAATGTGTAATATTTCTACTTTACATTTTTATTCATTCTCCAAACATCTCTCTCCCCTTCTCCCTCCTTTTCTCTCCCTTCTCTCTTTCTCTCCCTTCTCTCTCACTTTCCCCCGTCTCTCCCCTTCTCTATTTATCTCCCCTTCTCTCTTTTTCCACATCACTCTTTCTCACCCCCTCTCTCTCCCTCTGTAACTATTGTTTCGTTTTTCTCTTAGTCGTCTTACCTTTTATCACTCACTCTCACTCTCTCTCACTCTCACTCTCTCTCACTCTCACTCTCTCACACTCACACTCTCACTCTTACTCTCTCTCTCTCTCACTCCCTCTCCTCTCTCTCTCACACTCTCACTCTCACTCTCTATCTCTCTCTCTCCTACTCTCACTCTCACTCTCTCTCTCCCACTATCTCTCTCTCTCACACTCTCACTCTCACTCTCTCTCTCTCTCACTCTCACTCTCTCTCTCTCTCTCTCTCTCTCTCACACTCTCACCCTCACTCTCTCTCTCTCACACTTTCACACTATCTCTCTCTCTCTCACACTCTCACTCACTCTCTCTCTCTCTCTCAGTTGTGTTCCATTCTCTATTCTGTTTCCTTCTGGCTCATCAACACACATATACACTCCTCCCTTCCTCTCTCTCTCTCTCTTTACACACACACATACAAACTCTCTCTCTCTCTCTCTCTCTCTCTCTCGACACCCTCTCTCCCCCTCTCTCTCTCTACACACACACATACAAACTCTCTCCCCCCTCTCTCTATACACACACATACAAACTCTCTCTCTCTTCTCATATCCTTTATATGTGTCCATATCTTTTCCAGTATTTATAACTCCTTCACCTTCCACCCAATCTATTTTCTCTCCCCCACTCCACCACTACTCCTCTCCCTCATTCTAACACCCCCACCACCGCTCCCTCACTCCAGCCCCCACCACCACTCCCACACACCAGCCCCCACCACCACTCCATCCAACACACTCAATTATCTGACCTCTGTCCACCCCACTAGACACACCACACCACCCCTATCTGACATATCTCTAGGCAGTAAACTCTACCACATACGGCCATTGTCACTATCCATTTCACTATCACTTTAACATGGTCGTCTGCTACGCTTCTTCCAATCTCAAGTGGTCGTCTGCTTTTGTTGTTCGTTCTGTCTTAGGATAAACTTCTTTGTTCATATTACTAAAACATCCTTCTCGTTTACACGAGTAGCGAACAAGAGGCCTTCTCTGTGGTCACTTAAACTGCTAGACATAACAGTCAAATTTCATGAAAAACCACAAGTGAACAGAAGAAGCCTCGATATAACCGCTGAAGCTACTAGAAATAACGAAGAAATCTCCTTTAAATCATACACCAAGAAGAACCACACCGTAGTTACACAAACTGCCAGAAATAACAAACGAATGTGTAATATATATATATATCAACATATAGAGAGAAGAACACATAGAGATATGTATTCAATCAGAAGGGATTTAACTCCACTTTTTAATTATACGTATATATATATATATAAAGAGACAGAGAGACAGAGCGATAGACAGATATATATATATATCATTCATTTAAATTATTGATGTATTGTTTTATTGATATTTTTTATCTGTTTGTCCCGAATCTTCTATTATCGATTTTTTATCGTATGGTTGATTGTAGACTTGTTCTATGTGTGACGGTATTTTAACGATAGTTATAGCTCTGATTCAATTGAATTATTGAGCCCTCTGCCGCTCATTTCGAATATTGTTTATCGTGAACTCGTGCGCCGATTTTTCGATACTCGATCTTTCTAATATTTTTAGCTCTGGACATAGCTATCCACCAGTTAATTTTGTTGCTCATTTTTTGTCGATTCTATTGAGTGATGAATAGCTTTTGTTTTATTTTAACATGTCTATTGAGCACTCTTATTCGATATGTGTATTTCCACATTTCCTCGAATAGTTTTCGCGGATGTAGAGGTTATCTCCCTTGTCGAATGCCATGTGCGTTTTTCACTGGTGGTTAGCCCCTTATCCGCTAGGAAAAAAGCTCGTTGATGAAGTAAACTCCATTCCTCTTGCTCTAGTAGGCTTTTATATTTATATGTGAGCTGATAGAGTACAGTCTAAGGATTTACAGAAACCCAAGAAGCTAGATTTAACACCTTTCTAGTGGGTCCGGGTATGATTTTACATTCATTTAAATTATTGATGTATTGTTTTATTGATATTTTTTATCTGTTTGTCCCGAATCTACTATTATCGATTTTTTATCGTATGGTTGATTGTAGACTTGTTCTATGTGTGACGGTATTTTAACGATAGTTATAGCTCTGATTCAATTGAATTATTGAGCCCTCTGCCGCTCATTTCGAATATTGTTTATCGTGAACTCGTGCGCCGAGTTTTCGATACTCGATCTTTCTAATATTTTTAGCTCTGGACATAGCTATCCACCAGTTAATTTTGTTGCTCATTTTTTGTCGATTCTATTGAGTGATGAATAGCTTTTGTTTTATTTTAACATGTCTATTGAGCACTCTTATTCGATATGTGTATTTCCACATTTCCTCGAATAGTTTTCGCGGATGTAGAGGTTATCTCCCTTGTCGAATGCCATGTGCGTTTTTCACTGGTGGTTAGCCCCTTATCCGCTAGGAAAAAAGCTCGTTGATGAAGTAAACTCCATTCCTCTTGCTCTAGTAGGCTTTTATATTTATATGTGAGCTGATAGAGTACAGTCTAAGGATTTACAGAAACCCAAGAAGCTAGATTTAACACCTTTCTAGTGGGTCCGGGTATGATTTTACATTCATTTAAATTATTGATGTATTGTTTTATTGATTTTTTTATCTGTTTGTCCCGAATCTTCTATTATCGATTTTTTATCGTATGGTTGATTGTAGACTTGTTCTATGTGTGACGGTATTTTAACGATAGTTATAGCTCTGATTCAATTGAATTATTGAGCCCTCTGCCGCTCATTTCGAATATTGTTTATCGTGAACTCGTGCGCCGAGTTTTCGATACTCGATCTTTCTAATATATATATATATATATATATATATATATATATATATATATATATATATATATATATATATATATATAGAGAGAGAGAGAGAGAGAGAGAGAGAGAGATCAGGATTTTATCAGCAGAGTACTCCATACTTAAGATAGTAGAGTGTAAATATTCTAGTCTAGAATTTGCTGTCGAAACGGCAAGAGCTCAGCCGGTGAGCCTCGGCTCCTTAATATATATACATTCACACACACACACACATATATATATATATATATATATTAGTAGAAGCGCAATTAGATTGTGTTCACAGGCGGTGTGCCAAGATGAACACTGGATGCTATTGGGGAGCAGAGTATCAATAATTGTAATAAATAGCGAACAAAGAATCAGTGTTGCATCATATATATATTTAATTATATATTACATATGTTTCACTGCCAATCAGCTCGAGGAATGATCGAATTATGTTCGTACCTGACTCTGGAATCGGAAGCTCCTCAGATATGTGTTCTCATATGTAGACTCACGTACAGCTGATCCGCAGTGAAACATGTAATCTACTTATATATATAACCAGCAATTTCTCTGTCTGTCTGCCCGACAGTGGAAACACGTGCGTAGAGAGAGAGTAAGAGTGAAAGAAAGAGACAGACTACGAGAGGGGGATAGCGGGAGGGAGAGAGGGAGATAGAGAGAGTGAATAGACGCTAAAACACGTGCTACAGAAATATTACCTTCCCCTTTCTTTATAGAAACATTACATTCCCCTCTCCACTGACTTTGGTCACTGAGGCCGAGGGAATCGTTGGTTGATATAGAGACACCTTGCACAAGCCAGAAGTAACCAGTTCGAGGCGGTTCTGACTTGACACCATGCGAAGAAGTTTGTCATTGAATTTGTGGTTGTTGCTGCTGATAATAAGGACCATTTGAAGAAGGTTGCTGCTGATGAGGTAATTTATTAATCAGATTGCGCAGTTCCATAACCTACGTTTGATTTGTTCAATTTTTTTCTTCAATTTTTGTTGTTGTTATTTTTTTATTTCTTATTGAAAAAATATAAATAATAAAATAAGGTTAGAAATTTAAATACAATTAAATACGATTTAATTTCCATTTCCAGCAGCCAATGTCCAGTGTTCAATTTCATAAAAAAATTGGAAATAATTCAAAAAATTGAAGTTTAACTTTTGAACATTTGTTTTGACAATAAAAAAATATTTCCTTATTCTAATTTCATAGGAATATTTTTTTCTAACCGCCAGTTATTTATTTTCTCCTTTTTCGTTTTAATATATATTTATTTCAAAGATTTCACCGTATAGATAACATATATATTTATACATGCATAAAAGACAAACCGAGAGACGGTGAACATGTGGTGCCGAAAAATTTCTCATCCAAATCTCAACAATATTAGTATATACACTAGATTTGCTAGCAGAAAACCGCCCACCGGGTGGTTTTCTGCTAGTCTATATATCTAAAACAGGGAATGTCTGTCTGTCTGTCTGTCTGACTCCCTAAAACTCGAGAACTATCCAACCGATTGTTTTCAAACTTTACACATGTAATACTTATGGTCCTCTGAGTGCTTTGAGCAAATATAATTTTAAATTTTCAATGCCCTAGGGACCGCATTAGGCGATTTAGCGATCTCGCTCTATAATTCTTAGTCTGTCTCTTTTTAGATAGATACATAGCTACGACGTCGTACCCTTATAATATCTGTCTGTATGTCTGGCTGTCTGCATTACGACATTATGACGCTGTGTGTGTGTATACATGATTATATAGTGTGTATATATATATATATATATATATATATACACACAAGACCAAGCTCCGTCTGTACAAGAGCATCGTGCTGCCGACAGTGCTTTATGCGAGCGAGACCTGGAAGAGTACGGCAAAAATAGAGAGACGGCTGAACTCGTTCCACCAGCGGTGCTTGCGAAAGATCCTTCGTGTGTCCTGGCGCGACCGAGTGCGAGACGAGGAGATCCTGCGGAGAGCCGAGTCGTGGACGCTACAGAGAGTGGTCACGGAGCGTCGGTGCCGTCTGGCTGGCCGCCATATTCTGCGTCTGCCAAATGTACGGCATTCGAAAACAGCGATGAACTGGACTCCGCCTGGCGGTAAACGGAGGCGGGGTTGACCAAGGATTACCTGGCGACGAACGTTCCGGAAGGACCTGATGTCAGCCAACATCACCTGGCACGGTCTCGAAAAAGTTGCTGCTGATCGTGATCGTTGGCGAGAACTTACTGCTCGATGCGGCGAACGGCGCGGAAGAATCTAAGGATAAGACACACACATATATATATATATATATATATATATATATATATATATATATATATATATATATATATATATATATATATATATATATATATATATATATATATATATATATATATATATATATATATATACAGTGAGTAACGTTTTCGATTCTTTACTTAAACTTTAATCTGTTATTTTAATATATATATATTTAATTATATATTCGTGTACAGATAGTTTTGCATACACAATAACAAAATATAAACAAACGTATTTATTTCACGAGGCTCGATAAGGATAAATATATGATATATCAAATATATAAGAACCCTAGAGCAAATCCCGAGCAACGCCGGGCCATTCTGCTAGTATGTAATTAAATATGTATACGATGTAATACTGTTTTTTGTTTCCTATATATATATATATATATATATATATATATATATATATATACTTTTCTCAACCTGATTAGTTCTATCCTTACTTTGGTAT
The DNA here is from genome assembly GCA_964016885.1 of Eledone cirrhosa. Classification (NCBI taxonomy): domain Eukaryota; kingdom Metazoa; phylum Mollusca; class Cephalopoda; order Octopoda; family Eledonidae; genus Eledone; species Eledone cirrhosa. Next base: position 2,848,444 of record OZ024756.1, read on the forward strand.
GTATTGTGTGTTAGTTTCGCCTACCACAATGTTCGATTTGTCAAGCTATTTAAACGTATGTTATTACTCTGAGGTCCTATCTTATCGAGTGCTTTGCTAACTCATCATTTCATATAAGTAGGCCGAATTTACTTGCAAACCGCCAGAGATTCGATTTTACTGATTTCCAATTATATTACTCTCCTAGATTTAATAATTAACTAATTAATTTAATTAGACAATTCTGTTGATTGGTTAATTATTTGTGTTTGTTTTATAACATCTAGTTGAGAGCTTATAATAATGATTAGCGGAAATTAAAATATTTCCTTTCGCTAGCATTTTGAATGACCCGCCTAAAACCGGGTGTTATTTTCCTTGCCAGAATTAACACGTGATAACTATAGATGCGATTAGCAGCCATATCGAGCAGCAACAAATAATTTATCACTCCGGTCCTAGACAGAACGAAAACCTGTTGATAAACTGAATCCTCCGTTCGATCACCAATACCATGAGCTTGCCATTTACGTAAGTCTGATATTTGATTTCGGATTCAAAGAAACACTTTAAACGATTGTTCGTTTGATTTGTCCAGGTGTACTTTTCTCAACCTGATTAGTTCTATCGTTACTTTGGTATGTATTGTGTGTTAGTTTCGCCTACCACAATGTTCGATTTGTCAAGCTATTTAAACGTATGTTATTACTCTGAGGTCCTATCTTATCGAGTGCTTTGCTAACTTATCATTTCATATAAGTAGGCCGAATTTACTTGCAAACCGCCAGAGATTCGATTTTACTCATTTCCAATTATATATATATATATAAACAATTAAGTTAAAAATGTACATCCACACATGTATACTGAAATACTAGTATGCATATGAATACACACACGTATACACATGTAGATGTACCAAGTCTTTCACTGGTCACCTCACTGTGAGTGTCCAGCCATTCTGTATGCAAACACACAGACAAACCGGTTTTTAGAGTCACACTGGTCCTTCAGGAAACACCTTTCCTCTATTCTCCAGAAAGCCAGACATTGTTTAGGCGTCAGTCATGCAGGGGTGAGTTACAAACGAAGCGAAATTTAATTTCGTTTCGTTATTTGTTTTTATCGTCTCCGTTGAACCGGTACGTACTCACACTCTATGCAAATTGGTCTGCCCACTACTAATTTTCATAGAGAAAGCGTAAAACGATATGTGCTTTTACGATTCTCCAGAAAGGCCGGTAGATAGGTAAATATTGCTGATGAGTTGTAACAACAACGAAACTAGTTCAATATTCCTTGTCTGGCTTTCTGGAGAATAGAGGAAAGGTGTTTCCTCAAGGACCAGTGTGACTCTAAAAACCGGTTTGTCTGTGTGTTTGCATACAGAATGGCTGGACACTCACAGTGAGGTGACCAGTGAAAGACTTGGTACATCTACATGTGTATACGTGTGTGTATTCATATGCATACTAGTATTTCAGTATACATGTGTGGATGTACATTTTTAACTTAATTGTTTAGGCGTCAGTCATGCAGGGGTGAGTTACAAACGAAGCGAAATTTAATTTCGTTTGGTTATTTGTTTTTATATATATATATATATATATATATATATATAACGAAGGAAATGTGGTAAGGAACCAGGTGGACCATAACGCACCAAAGTACTCAATACTTGGGGTAGTAGAGTGGGTAATAGAAACCAGTAAGACCCCAATATATATATATATATAAATGAGAGGTATAGAGATTGTTTTAGCAAGAAGCTAACGGCATTCTATAACATATATGCGACTATAACGTCAAGATGGGAAAAGTAGTTAACGAAAGATTTAGGAAAAATAACTCAAACTCATCTCAAAAGAGAATCAGGATATAAATTCATCCACAGAATTTAGTAAAATCCAGGGAAAAATCTATAGACCTTTAACTCATGATAAAATAAAGTTTGAAACACTTATCCTTCAATTTGGAATAACATCAAATGCTCTGTATAGTCTTAAAAGACTATTTCATGAAAACTTTCAGTGGAGATGGTCACGGTTGGATTTCATTCATCAGCAGAGCTCAACAGAAACCAGGGCTCTTACATGTCTATCATGGAAATATATATAGCAGTAAATAAAGGATTATGTGTTCATGCAATTGACTTATGTTTCGTCACTATATATATATATATATATATATATATATATATATATATATATATATATATATATATATTGGAAAATCTGTGAGATCCTTGGTACAGTTAGGTTTATTTGAAAAAAAAAAGGAAAATAATGACTTCACTTGTAGTTCTAAATAATTTGATTTAATTTTATATAATATTATAAAATTAAATCAATTTGTTTAGAACTACCAGTGAAGTCATTCTTTTCCTTTTTTTCAAATATATATATATATAGACAAAGTAAATATATATATATATATATATATATATATATTACATGCAGTTTACTTTGTATATATATATATATATATATATATATATATATATATATATATATATATATAGTGACGAAACATAAGTCAATTGCATGAACACATAATCCTTTATTTACTGCTATATATATTTCCATGATAGACATTGAATGGCTATGACCTCATCAGGCAGTTAATCAGTTCTTAGATATGCCAGCTCTGTGTTTATAGTGTTGATGGTATCAGAGCCTTGGGATATATATATAGAGAGAAAGTAAAATGTACGTTAAATTATAACTGTTCAGGTAAACCACAAGTTGATCAGATAGACTACATGCTGAACTATATATGGCCGGGTAAACTGTATACTAAAATATAATTGGCCAGATAGACGGCAGGCTAAAACGTCATTAACTCTAGAACAGCTTATGACTGAGCTCCCCTATGGCCAAAGACATTCCATTCGTGGCCAACTCATTTTTTAAAGTCAGAAATAGTGTATCTAGGTCTACATTATTCCACGTATGTCTTTTCTTTTTATAAGACAGTACAGTGATATTTGAGTTAGATTAAGGTACTATTTCTAGCAGTCAAACTGCCACCTATATGACCCTATCAGTGTTGTGACTCAATGTAATTCTCAGTTGTTCTTGCTTTAATGGTCAGAGTTGATATTATTATGGATTGGCAGTATAGGTAGAGTGTTGGACGCCATGCTTTGACTCATAGAGTTACGGCCCTTGCCATTCTGAGTTCAAATCCCGCCGAGGTTAACGTTGCCATTCATCCTTACGGGGTCGATAAAATAAAGTACCAGTAATGCACTGGGTGTTTGCTGGCCTTGTGCCAATAGTAGAAACAATTGTTGTTTATATCATTGATAATGTTGTTATTATTGTTGTTACTGTTGTTGTTGTAGGTGTTGTTGTTGTTGTTAGTGTTGTTGTTGTTGCTGCTGTTGTTGTTAGTGTTGTTGTTGCTGCTGTTGTTGTTAGTGTTGTTGTTGCTGCTGCTGTTATTATTGCTGCAGTTGTTGTTGCAGCTGCTGTTTTTATTGCTGCTGTTGTTGTTGTTGTTGTTGATGTTGTTGTTGTTGTTGCTGTTGTTGCTGTTGTTGTTGGCGTAGTTGTTGTTGTTGCTGTTACTGTTGTTATTGCTGTTGTTGTTACTGTTGTTGCTGTTGTTGTTGGCGTAGTTGTTGTTGTTGCTGTTACTGTTGTTATTGCTGTTGTTGTTACTGTTGTTGCTGTTGTTGTTACTGTTGTTATTGCTGTTGTTGCAGCTATTATTGCTTTTGTTATTGTTGTTGTTATTGCTGTTATTTCTGTGCCGTTGTTATTTTTATTGCTGTTATTGCTGTTGTTGTTAGTCATCGTGGCTATAGTTACAGTTGTTAGTCAGCGTGGCTGTAGTTACAGTTGTTAGTCAGTGAAGCTGTAGTTACAGTTGTTAGTCAGCGAGGCTATAGATACAGTTGTTAATCAGTGAAGCTGTAGATACAGTTGTTAGTCAGTGAAGCTGTAGTTACAGTTGTTAGTCAGCGTGGCTGTAGTTACAGTTGTTAGTCAGCGTGGCTGTACTTACAGTTGTTAGTCAGCGAGGCTGTAGTTACAGTTGTTAGTCAACGTGGCTATAGTTACAGTTGTTAGTCAGCGAAGCTGTAGCTACAGTTGTTAGTCAGCGTGGCTAAAGTTACAGTTGTTAGTCACCGTGGCTGTAGTTATAGTTGTTAGTCAGCGAGGCTGCAGTTACAGTTGTTAGTCAGCGTGGCTATAGTTACAGTTGTTAGTCAACGTGGCTGTAGTTACAGTTGTTAGTCAGTGAAGCTGTAGTTCAAGTTGTTAGTTAGCGTTGCTGTAGTTACAGTTGTTAGTCAGCGTGGCTGTAGTTACAGTTGTTAGTCAGTGAAGCTGTAGATACAGTTGTTAGTCAGTGAAGCTGTAGTTCCAGTTGTTAGTTAGCGTGGCTGTAGTTACAGTTGTTAGTCAGCGTGGCTATAGTTACAGTTGTTAGTCAGCGTGGCTGTAGTTACAGTTGTTAGTCAGTGAAGCTGTTAGTTAGCGTGGCTGTAGTTACAGTTGTTAGTCAGCGAGGCTATAGTTACAGTTGTTAGTCAGTGAAGCTGTAGTTACAGTTGTTAGTCAGTGAAGCTGTAGTTACAGTTGTTAGTCAGTGAAGCTGTAGTTACAGTTGTTAGTCAGCGAAGCTGTAGTTGCAGTTGTTAGTCAGAGTGGCTATAGTTACAGTTGTTAGGCAGCGAGGCTATAGTTATAGTTGTTAGTCAGCGTGGCTAGAGTTACAGTTGTTAGTCAGCGAGGCTATAGTTACAGTTGTTAGTCAGCGAAGCTGTAGTTACAGTTGTTAGTCAGCGAGGCTATAGTTACAGTTTTTAGTCAGCGAGGCTATAGATAAAGTTGTTAGTCAGCGAGGCTATAGTTACAGTTGTTAGTCAGCGAGGCTATATATACAGTTGTTAGTCAGCGAGGCTATAGTTACAGTTGTTAGTCAGCGAGGCTATAGATACAGTTGTTAGTCAGTGAAGCTGTAGTTACAGTTGTTAGTCAGCGAGGCTATAGATACAGTTGTTAGTCAGTGAAGCTGTAGTTACAGTTGTTAGTCAGCGAGGCTATAGTTACAGTTTTTAGTCAGCGTGGCTATAGTTACCATTGTTAGTCAGCGTGGCTATAGTTACAGTTGTTAGTCAGCATGGCTGTAGTTACAGTTGTTAATCAGCGTGAATATAGTTACAGTTGTTAGTCGGCGTGGCTATAGTTACAGTTGTTAGTCAGTGGAGCTGTACCTACAGTTGTTAGTCAGCGAGGCTATAGTTACAGTTGTTAGTCAATGTGGCTATAGTTACAGTTGTTAGTCAGTGAAGCTGTAATTACAGTTGTTAGTCAGCGAGCTGTAGTTACAATTGTTAGTCAGCGAGGCTGTAGTTACAGTTGTTAGTCAGCGTGGCTATAGATACAGTTGTTAGTCAGTGAAGCTGTAATTACAGTTGTTAGTCAGCATGGCTGTAGTTACAGTTGTTAATCAGCGTGGCTGTAGTTACAGTTGTTAGTCAGTGAAGCTGTAATTACAGTTGTTAGTCAGCAAAGCTGGAGTTGCAGATGTTAGTCAGCGAGGCTATCGTTACAGTTGTTAGTCAGCGTGGCTATAGTTACAGTTGTTAGTCAGCTTGACTATAGTTACAGTTGTTAATCAGCGAAGCTGTAGTTACAGTTGTTAGTCAACGAGGCTATCGTTACAGTTGTTAGTCAGCGTGGCTTTAGTTACAGTTGTTAGTCAGCGTAGCTATAGTTACAGTTGTTAGTCAGCGAGGCTATAGTTACAGTTGTTAGTCAGTGAAGCTGTAGTCACAGTTGTTAGTCAGCGTGCCTATAGTTACAGTTGTTAGTCAGCGTGTCTGAGGTTACAGTTGTTAGTCAACGTGGCTATAGTTACAGTTGTTAGTCAGCGAAGCTGTAGCTACAGTTGTTAGTCAGCGTGGCTAATGTTACAGTTGTTAGTCACCGTGGCTGTAGTTATAGTTGTTAGTCAGCGAGGCTGCAGTTACTGTTGTTAGTCAGCGTGGCTATAGTTACAGTTGTTAGTCAACGTGGCTGTAGTTACAGTTGTTAGTCAGTGAAGCTGTAGATACAGTTGTTAGTCAGTGAAGCTGTTAGTTAGCGTGGCTGTAGTTACAGTTGTTAGTCAGCGAGGCTATAGTTACAGTTGTTAGTCAGTGAAGCTGTAGTTACAGTTGTTAGTCAGTGAAGCTGTAGTTACAGTTGTTAGTCAGTGAAGCTGTAGTTACAGTTGTTAGTCAGCGTAGCTATAATTACAGTTGTTAGTCAGTGAAGCTGTAGTTACAGTTGTTAGTCAGCGTGGCTGTAGTTACAGTTGTTATTCAGCGTGGCTATAGTCACAGTTGTTAGTCAGCGAAGCTGTAGTTACAGTTGTTAGTCAGAGTGGCTATAGTTACAGTTGTTAGGCAGCGCGGCTTTAATTATAGTTGTTAGTCAGCGTGGCTATAGTTACAGTTGTTAGTCAGCGAGGCTATAGATACAGTTGTTAGTCAGTGAAGCTGTAGTTACAGTTGTTAGTCAGCGAGGCTATAGTTACAGTTGTTAGTCAGCGAGGCTATAGATAAAGTTGTTAGTCAGCGCGGCTATAGATACAGTTGTTAGTCAGCGAGGCTATAGTTACAGTTGTTAGTCAGCGAGGCTATAGATACAGTTGTTAGTCAGCGAGGCTATAGTTACAGTTGTTAGTCAGCGAGGCTATAGATACAGTTGTTAGTCAGTGAAGCTGTAGTTACAGTTGTTAGTCAGCGTGGCTAGATTTACAGTTGTTAGTCAGCGAGGCTATAGTTACAGTTGTTAGTCAGCGAAGCTGTAGTTACAGTTGTTAGTCAGCGTGGCTAGAGTTACAGTTGTTAGTCAGCGAGGCTATAGTTACAGTTGTTAGTCAGCGAGGCTATAGATACAGTTGTTAGTCAGTGAAGCTGTAGTTACGATTGTTAGTCAGCGTGGCTAGAGTTACAGTTGTTAGTCAGCGAGGCTATAGTTACAGTTGTTAGTCAGCGAAGCTGTAGTTACAGTTGTTAGTCAGCGAGGCTATAGTTACAGTTTTTAGTCAGCGTGGCTATAGTACCATTGTTAGTCAGCGTGGCTATAGTTACAGTTGTTAGTCAGCATGGCTGTAGTTACAGTTGTTAATCAGCGTGACTATGGTTACAGTTGTTAGTCGGCGTGGCTATAGTTACAGTTGTTAGTCAGTGGAGCTGTACCTACAGTTGTTAGTCAGCGAGGCTATAGTTACAGTTGTTAGTCAATGTGGCTATAGTTCCAGTTGTTAGTCAGTGAAGCTGTAATTACAGTTGTTAGTCAGCGAGCTGTAGTTACAATTGTTAGTCAGCGAGGCTGTAGTTACAGTTGTTAGTCAGCGTGGCTATAGATACAGTTGTTAGTCAGTGAAGCTGTAATTATAGTTGTTAGTCAGCAAAGCTGGAGTTACAGATGTTAGTCAGCGAGGCTATCGTTACAGTTGTTAGTCAGCGTGGCTATAGTTACAGTTGTTAGTCAGCTTGACTACAGTTACAGTTGTTAATCAGCGAAGCTGTAGTTACAGTTGTTAGTCAACGAGGCTATCGTTACAGTTGTTAGTCAGCGTGGCTATAGTTACAGTTGTTAGTCAGCGTTGCTATAGTTAAAGTTGTTAGTCAGCGAGGCTATAGTTACAGTTGTTAGTGAGCGTGGCTGTAGTTACAGCTGTTAGTCAGTGAAGCTGTAGTCACAGTTGTTAGTCAGCGTGGCTATAGTTACAGTTGTTAGTCAGCGTGGCTGAGGTTACAGTTGTTAGTCAGCGCAGCTGTAGTCACAGTTGTTAGTCAGCGTGGCTAGAGTTACAGTTGTTAGTCAGCGTGGCTGTAGTTACAGTTGTTAGTCAGCGAGGCTGTAGTTACAGTTGTTAGTCAGTGAAGCTGTAGTTACAGTTGTTAGTTAGCGAGGCTGTAGTTACAGTTGTTAGTCAGTGAAGCTGTAGTTACAGTTGTTAGTCAGTGAAGCTGTAATTACAGTTATTAGTCACCGTGGCTGTAGTTACAGTTGTTAGTCAGCGTGGCTGTAGTTACAGTTGTTAGTCAGCGTGGCTATAGTTACAGTTGTTAGTCAGCGAAGCTGTAGCTACAGTTGTTAGTCAGCGTGGCTAAAGTTACAGTTGTTAGTCACCGTGGCTGCAGTTATAGTTGTTAGTCAGCGAGGCTGCAGTTACAGTTGTTAGTCAGCGTGGCTATAGTTACAGTTGTTAGTCAACGTGGCTGTATTTACAGTTGTTAGTCAGTGAAGCTGTAGTTACAGTTGTTACTCAGTGAAGCTGTAGTTACAGTTGTTAGTCAGTGAAGCTGTAGTTACAGTTGTTAGTCAGCGTGGCTATAATTACAGTTGTTAGTCAGTGAAGCTGTAGTTAGAGTTGTTAGTCAGCGTGGCTGTAGTTACAGTTGTTAGTCAGCGTGGCTATAGCCACAGTTGTTAGTCAGCGAAGCTGTAGTTACAGTTGTTAGTCAGAGTGGCTATAGTTCAAGTTGTTAGGCAGCGAGGCTATAGTTATAGTTGTTAGTCAGCGTGGCTATAGTTACAGTTGTTAGTCAGCGAGGCTATAGATACAGTTGTTAGTCAGTGAAGCTGTAGTTACAGTTGTTAGTCAGCGAGGCTATAGTTACAATTGTTAGTCAGCGAGGCTATAGATAAAGTTGTTAGTCAGCGAGGCTATAGATACAGTTGTTAGTCAGCGAGGCTATAGTTACAGTTGTTAGTCAGCGAGGCTATAGATACAGTTGTTAGTCAGCGAGGCTATAGTTACAGTTGTTAGTCAGCGAGGCTATAGATACAGTTGTTAGTCAGTGAAGCTGTAGTTACAGTTGTTAGTCAGCGAGGCTATAGTTACAGTTGTTAGTCAGCGAGGCTATAGATACAGTTGTTAGTCAGTAAAGCTGTAGTTACAATTGTTAGTCAGCGTGGCTAGAGTTACAGTTGTTAGTCAGCGAGGCTATAGTTACAGTTGTTAGTCAGCGAAGCTGTAGTTACAGTTGTTAGTCAGCGAGGCTATAGTTACAGTTTTTAGTCAGCCTGGCTGTAGTTACAGTTGTTAATCAGCGTGACTATAGTTACCATTGTTAGTCGACGTGGCTATAGTTACAGTTGTTAGTCGGCGTGGCTATAGTTACAGTTGTTAGTCAGTGGAGCTGTACCTACAGTTGTTAGTCAGTGAAGCTGTAGTTACAGTTGTTAGTCAGTGAAGCTGTAGTTACAGTTGTTAGTCAGCGTGGCTATAATTACAGTTGTTAGTCAGTGAAGCTGTAGTTAGAGTTGTTAGTCAGCGTGGCTGTAGTTACAGTTGTTAGTCAGCGTGGCTATAGTCACAGTTGTTAGTCAGCGAAGCTGTAGTTACAGTTGTTAGTCAGAGTGGCTATAGTTCAAGTTGTTAGGCAGCGAGGCTATAGTTATAGTTGTTAGTCAGCGTGGCTATAGTTACAGTTGTTAGTCAGCGAGGCTATAGATACAGTTGTTAGTCAGTGAAGCTGTAGTTACAGTTGTTAGTCAGCGAGGCTATAGTTACAATTGTTAGTCAGCGAGGCTATAGATAAAGTTGTTAGTCAGCGAGGCTATAGATACAGTTGTTAGTCAGCGAGGCTATAGTTACAGTTGCTAGTCAGCGAGGCTATAGATACAGTTGTTAGTCAGCGAGGCTATAGTTACAGTTGTTAGTCAGCGAGGCTATAGATACAGTTGTTAGTCAGTGAAGCTGTAGTTACAGTTGTTAGTCAGCGAGGCTATAGTTACAGTTGTTAGTCAGCGAGGCTATAGATACAGTTGTTAGTCAGTAAAGCTGTAGTTACAATTGTTAGTCAGCGTGGCTAGAGTTACAGTTGTTAGTCAGCGAGGCTATAGTTACAGTTGTTAGTCAGCGAAGCTGTAGTTACAGTTGTTAGTCAGCGAGGCTATAGTTACAGTTTTTAGTCAGCCTGGCTGTAGTTACAGTTGTTAATCAGCGTGACTATAGTTACCATTGTTAGTCGGCGTGGCTATAGCTACAGTTGTTAGTCGGCGTGGCTATAGTTACAGTTGTTAGTCAGTGGAGCTGTACCTACAGTTGTTAGTCAGCGAGGCTATAGTTACAGTTGTTAGTCAGTGTGGCTATAGTTACAGTTGTTAGTCAGTGAAGCTGTAATTACAGTTGTTAGTCAGCGAGCTGTAGTTACAATTGTTAGTCAGCGAGGCTGTAGTTACAGTTGTTAGTCAGCGTGGCTATAGATACAGTTGTTAGTCAGTGAAGCTGTAATTACAGTTGTTAGTCAGCATGGCTGTAGTTACAGTTGTTCATCAGCGTGGCTGAGGTTACAGTTGTTAGTCAGTGAAGCTGTAATTACAGTTGTTAGTCAGCATGGCTGTAGTTACAGTTGTTGATCAGCGTGGCTGTAGTTACAGTTGTTAGTCAGTGAAGCTGTAATTACAGTTGTTAGTCAGCAAAGCTGGAGTTACAGATGTTAGTCAGCGAGGCTATCGTTACAGTTGTTAGTCAGCGTGGCTATAGTTACAGTTGTTAGTCAGCTTGACTATAGTTACAGTTGTTAATCAGCGAAGCTGTAGTTACAGTTGTTAGTCAACGAGGCTATCGTTACAGTTGTTAGTCAGCGTGGCTATAGTTACAGTTGTTAGTCAGCGTAGCTATAGTTACAGTTGTTAGTCAGCGAGGCTATAGTTACAGTTGTTAGTGAGCGTGGCTGTAGTTCCAGTTGTTAGTCAGTGAAGCTGTAGTCACAGTTGTTAGTCAGCGTGGCTATAGTTACAGTTGTTAGTCAGCGTGGCTGTAGTTACAGTTGTTAGTCAGTGAAGCTGTAATTACAGTTGTTAGTCACCGTGGCTGTAGTTACAGCTGTTAGTCAGCGTGGCTGTAGTTACAGTTGTTAGTCAGCGTGGCTGTAGTTACAGTTGCTAGTCAGCGTGGCTATAGTTACAGTTGTTAGTCAGCGTGGCTGTAGTTACAGTTGTTAGTCAGCGTGGCTATAGTTACAGTTGTTAGTCAGCGTGGCTATAGTTACAGTTGTTAGTCAGCGTGCTTGTAGTTACAGTTGTTAGTCAGCGCTGCTGTAGTTACAGTTGTTAGTCAGCGTGGCTGTACTTTCAGTTGTTAGTCAGCGAGGCTGTAGTTACAGTTGTTAGTCAACGTGGCTATAGTTACAGTTGTTAGTCAGCGAAGCTGTAGCTACAGTTGTTAGTCAGCGTGGCTAAAGTTACAGTTGTTAGTCACCGTGGCTGTAGTTATAGTTGCTAGTCAGCGAGGCTGTAGTTACAGTTGTTAGTCAGCGAAGCTCTAGTTACAGTTGTTAGTCAGCGTGGCTGTAGTTACAGTTGTTAGTGAGCGTGGCTATAGCTACAGTTGTTAGTCAGCGTGGCTGTACTTACAGTTGTTAGTCAGTGAAGCTGTAGTTACAGTAGTTAGTCAGCGTGGCTGTAGTTACAGTTGTTAGTCAGCGTGGCTATAGTTACAGTAGTTAGTCAGCGTGGCTATAGTTACAGTTGTTAGTCAGCGTGGCTGTAGTTACAGTTGTTAGTCAGTGAAGCTATAGTTACAGTTGTTAGTCAGCGTGGCTATAGTTACAGTTGTTAGTCAGCGAAGCTGTAGTTACAGTTGTTAGTCAGCGAGGCTATAGTTACAGTTGTTAGTCAGCGAAGCTGTAGTTACAGTTGTTAGTCAGCGAGGTTATAGTTACAGTTGTTAGTCAGCGAGGCTGTAGTTACAGTTGTTAGTCAGCGTTGCTATAGTTACAGTTGTTATTGAGCGTGGCTAGAGTTACAGTTGTTAGTCAGCGAAGCTGTAGTTACAGTTGTTAGTCAGCGAGGCTATAGTTACAGTTGTTAGTCAGTGAAGCTGTAGTTACAGTTGTTAGTCAGTGAAGCTGTAGTTACAGTTGTTAGTCAGTGAAGCTGTAGTTACAGTTGTTAGTCAGCGTAGCTATAATTACAGTTGTTAGTCAGTGAAGCTGTAGTTACAGTTGTTAGTCAGCGTGGCTGTAGTTACAGTTGTTATTCAGCGTGGCTATAGTCACAGTTGTTAGTCAGCGAAGCTGTAGTTACAGTTGTTAGTCAGAGTGGCTATAGTTACAGTTGTTAGGCAGCGCGGCTTTAATTATAGTTGTTAGTCAGCGTGGCTATAGTTACAGTTGTTAGTCAGCGAGGCTATAGATACAGTTGTTAGTCAGTGAAGCTGTAGTTACAGTTGTTAGTCAGCGAGGCTATAGTTACAGTTGTTAGTCAGCGAGGCTATAGATAAAGTTGTTAGTCAGCGCGGCTATAGATACAGTTGTTAGTCAGCGAGGCTATAGTTACAGTTGTTAGTCAGCGAGGCTATAGATACAGTTGTTAGTCAGCGAGGCTATAGTTACAGTTGTTAGTCAGCGAGGCTATAGATACAGTTGTTAGTCAGTGAAGCTGTAGTTACAGTTGTTAGTCAGCGTGGCTAGATTTACAGTTGTTAGTCAGCGAGGCTATAGTTACAGTTGTTAGTCAGCGAAGCTGTAGTTACAGTTGTTAGTCAGCGTGGCTAGAGTTACAGTTGTTAGTCAGCGAGGCTATAGTTACAGTTGTTAGTCAGCGAGGCTATAGATACAGTTGTTAGTCAGTGAAGCTGTAGTTACGATTGTTAGTCAGCGTGGCTAGAGTTACAGTTGTTAGTCAGCGAGGCTATAGTTACAGTTGTTAGTCAGCGAAGCTGTAGTTACAGTTGTTAGTCAGCGAGGCTATAGTTACAGTTTTTAGTCAGCGTGGCTATAGTACCATTGTTAGTCAGCGTGGCTATAGTTACAGTTGTTAGTCAGCATGGCTGTAGTTACAGTTGTTAATCAGCGTGACTATGGTTACAGTTGTTAGTCGGCGTGGCTATAGTTACAGTTGTTAGTCAGTGGAGCTGTACCTACAGTTGTTAGTCAGCGAGGCTATAGTTACAGTTGTTAGTCAATGTGGCTATAGTTCCAGTTGTTAGTCAGTGAAGCTGTAATTACAGTTGTTAGTCAGCGAGCTGTAGTTACAATTGTTAGTCAGCGAGGCTGTAGTTACAGTTGTTAGTCAGCGTGGCTATAGATACAGTTGTTAGTCAGTGAAGCTGTAATTATAGTTGTTAGTCAGCAAAGCTGGAGTTACAGATGTTAGTCAGCGAGGCTATCGTTACAGTTGTTAGTCAGCGTGGCTATAGTTACAGTTGTTAGTCAGCTTGACTACAGTTACAGTTGTTAATCAGCGAAGCTGTAGTTACAGTTGTTAGTCAACGAGGCTATCGTTACAGTTGTTAGTCAGCGTGGCTATAGTTACAGTTGTTAGTCAGCGTTGCTATAGTTAAAGTTGTTAGTCAGCGAGGCTATAGTTACAGTTGTTAGTGAGCGTGGCTGTAGTTACAGCTGTTAGTCAGTGAAGCTGTAGTCACAGTTGTTAGTCAGCGTGGCTATAGTTACAGTTGTTAGTCAGCGTGGCTGAGGTTACAGTTGTTAGTCAGCGCAGCTGTAGTCACAGTTGTTAGTCAGCGTGGCTAGAGTTACAGTTGTTAGTCAGCGTGGCTGTAGTTACAGTTGTTAGTCAGCGAGGCTGTAGTTACAGTTGTTAGTCAGTGAAGCTGTAGTTACAGTTGTTAGTTAGCGAGGCTGTAGTTACAGTTGTTAGTCAGTGAAGCTGTAGTTACAGTTGTTAGTCAGTGAAGCTGTAATTACAGTTATTAGTCACCGTGGCTGTAGTTACAGTTGTTAGTCAGCGTGGCTGTAGTTACAGTTGTTAGTCAGCGTGGCTATAGTTACAGTTGTTAGTCAGCGAAGCTGTAGCTACAGTTGTTAGTCAGCGTGGCTAAAGTTACAGTTGTTAGTCACCGTGGCTGCAGTTATAGTTGTTAGTCAGCGAGGCTGCAGTTACAGTTGTTAGTCAGCGTGGCTATAGTTACAGTTGTTAGTCAACGTGGCTGTATTTACAGTTGTTAGTCAGTGAAGCTGTAGTTACAGTTGTTACTCAGTGAAGCTGTAGTTACAGTTGTTAGTCAGTGAAGCTGTAGTTACAGTTGTTAGTCAGCGTGGCTATAATTACAGTTGTTAGTCAGTGAAGCTGTAGTTAGAGTTGTTAGTCAGCGTGGCTGTAGTTACAGTTGTTAGTCAGCGTGGCTATAGCCACAGTTGTTAGTCAGCGAAGCTGTAGTTACAGTTGTTAGTCAGAGTGGCTATAGTTCAAGTTGTTAGGCAGCGAGGCTATAGTTATAGTTGTTAGTCAGCGTGGCTATAGTTACAGTTGTTAGTCAGCGAGGCTATAGATACAGTTGTTAGTCAGTGAAGCTGTAGTTACAGTTGTTAGTCAGCGAGGCTATAGTTACAATTGTTAGTCAGCGAGGCTATAGATAAAGTTGTTAGTCAGCGAGGCTATAGATACAGTTGTTAGTCAGCGAGGCTATAGTTACAGTTGTTAGTCAGCGAGGCTATAGATACAGTTGTTAGTCAGCGAGGCTATAATTACAGTTGTTAGTCAGCGAGGCTATAGATACAGTTGTTAGTCAGTGAAGCTGTAGTTACAGTTGTTAGTCAGCGAGGCTATAGTTACAGTTGTTAGTCAGCGAGGCTATAGATACAGTTGTTAGTCAGTAAAGCTGTAGTTACAATTGTTAGTCAGCGTGGCTAGAGTTACAGTTGTTAGTCAGCGAGGCTATAGTTACAGTTGTTAGTCAGCGAAGCTGTAGTTACAGTTGTTAGTCAGCGTGACTATAGTTACCATTGTTAGTCGGCGTGGCTATAGTTACAGTTGTTAGTCGGCGTGGCTATAGTTACAGTTGTTAGTCAGTGGAGCTGTACCTACAGTTGTTAGTCAGTGAAGCTGTAGTTACAGTTGTTAGTCAGTGAAGCTGTAGTTACAGTTGTTAGTCAGCGAGGCTATAGTTACAGTTGTTAGTCAGCGAGGCTATAGATACAGTTGTTAGTCAGCGAGGCTATAGTTACAGTTGTTAGTCAGCGAGGCTATAGATACAGTTGTTAGTCAGTGAAGCTGTAGTTACAGTTGTTAGTCAGCGTGGCTAGATTTACAGTTGTTAGTCAGCGAGGCTATAGTTACAGTTGTTAGTCAGCGAAGCTGTAGTTACAGTTGTTAGTCAGCGTGGCTAGAGTTACAGTTGTTAGTCAGCGAGGCTATAGTTACAGTTGTTAGTCAGCGAGGCTATAGATACAGTTGTTAGTCAGTGAAGCTGTAGTTACGATTGTTAGTCAGCGTGGCTAGAGTTACAGTTGTTAGTCAGCGAGGCTATAGTTACAGTTGTTAGTCAGCGAAGCTGTAGTTACAGTTGTTAGTCAGCGAGGCTATAGTTACAGTTTTTAGTCAGCGTGGCTATAGTACCATTGTTAGTCAGCGTGGCTATAGTTACAGTTGTTAGTCAGCATGGCTGTAGTTACAGTTGTTAATCAGCGTGACTATGGTTACAGTTGTTAGTCGGCGTGGCTATAGTTACAGTTGTTAGTCAGTGGAGCTGTACCTACAGTTGTTAGTCAGCGAGGCTATAGTTACAGTTGTTAGTCAATGTGGCTATAGTTCCAGTTGTTAGTCAGTGAAGCTGTAATTACAGTTGTTAGTCAGCGAGCTGTAGTTACAATTGTTAGTCAGCGAGGCTGTAGTTACAGTTGTTAGTCAGCGTGGCTATAGATACAGTTGTTAGTCAGTGAAGCTGTAATTATAGTTGTTAGTCAGCAAAGCTGGAGTTACAGATGTTAGTCAGCGAGGCTATCGTTACAGTTGTTAGTCAGCGTGGCTATAGTTACAGTTGTTAGTCAGCTTGACTACAGTTACAGTTGTTAATCAGCGAAGCTGTAGTTACAGTTGTTAGTCAACGAGGCTATCGTTACAGTTGTTAGTCAGCGTGGCTATAGTTACAGTTGTTAGTCAGCGTTGCTATAGTTAAAGTTGTTAGTCAGCGAGGCTATAGTTACAGTTGTTAGTGAGCGTGGCTGTAGTTACAGCTGTTAGTCAGTGAAGCTGTAGTCACAGTTGTTAGTCAGCGTGGCTATAGTTACAGTTGTTAGTCAGCGTGGCTGAGGTTACAGTTGTTAGTCAGCGCAGCTGTAGTCACAGTTGTTAGTCAGCGTGGCTAGAGTTACAGTTGTTAGTCAGCGTGGCTGTAGTTACAGTTGTTAGTCAGCGAGGCTGTAGTTACAGTTGTTAGTCAGTGAAGCTGTAGTTACAGTTGTTAGTTAGCGAGGCTGTAGTTACAGTTGTTAGTCAGTGAAGCTGTAGTTACAGTTGTTAGTCAGTGAAGCTGTAATTACAGTTATTAGTCACCGTGGCTGTAGTTACAGTTGTTAGTCAGCGTGGCTGTAGTTACAGTTGTTAGTCAGCGTGGCTATAGTTACAGTTGTTAGTCAGCGAAGCTGTAGCTACAGTTGTTAGTCAGCGTGGCTAAAGTTACAGTTGTTAGTCACCGTGGCTGCAGTTATAGTTGTTAGTCAGCGAGGCTGCAGTTACAGTTGTTAGTCAGCGTGGCTATAGTTACAGTTGTTAGTCAACGTGGCTGTATTTACAGTTGTTAGTCAGTGAAGCTGTAGTTACAGTTGTTACTCAGTGAAGCTGTAGTTACAGTTGTTAGTCAGTGAAGCTGTAGTTACAGTTGTTAGTCAGCGTGGCTATAATTACAGTTGTTAGTCAGTGAAGCTGTAGTTAGAGTTGTTAGTCAGCGTGGCTGTAGTTACAGTTGTTAGTCAGCGTGGCTATAGCCACAGTTGTTAGTCAGCGAAGCTGTAGTTACAGTTGTTAGTCAGAGTGGCTATAGTTCAAGTTGTTAGGCAGCGAGGCTATAGTTATAGTTGTTAGTCAGCGTGGCTATAGTTACAGTTGTTAGTCAGCGAGGCTATAGATACAGTTGTTAGTCAGTGAAGCTGTAGTTACAGTTGTTAGTCAGCGAGGCTATAGTTACAATTGTTAGTCAGCGAGGCTATAGATAAAGTTGTTAGTCAGCGAGGCTATAGATACAGTTGTTAGTCAGCGAGGCTATAGTTACAGTTGTTAGTCAGCGAGGCTATAGATACAGTTGTTAGTCAGCGAGGCTATAGTTACAGTTGTTCGTCAGCGAGGCTATAGATACAGTTGTTAGTCAGTGAAGCTGTAGTTACAGTTGTTAGTCAGCGAGGCTATAGTTACAGTTGTTAGTCAGCGAGGCTATAGATACAGTTGTTAGTCAGTAAAGCTGTAGTTAAAATTGTTAGTCAGCGTGGCTAGAGTTACAGTTGTTAGTCAGCGAGGCTATAGTTACAGTTGTTAGTCAGCGAAGCTGTAGTTACAGTTGTTAGTCAGCGTGACTATAGTTACCATTGTTAGTCGGCGTGGCTATAGTTACAGTTGTTAGTCGGCGTGGCTATAGTTACAGTTGTTAGTCAGTGGAGCTGTACCTACAGTTGTTAGTCAGTGAAGCTGTAGTTACAGTTGTTAGTCAGTGAAGCTGTAGTTACAGTTGTTAGTCAGCGTGGCTATAATTACAGTTGTTAGTCAGTGAAGCTGTAGTTAGAGTTGTTAGTCAGCGTGGCTATAGTTACAGTTGTTAGTCAGCGAGGCTATAGATACAGTTGTTAGTCAGTGAAGCTGTAGTTACAGTTGTTAGTCAGCGAGGCTATAGTTACAATTGTTAGTCAGCGAGGCTATAGATAAAGTTGTTAGTCAGCGAGGCTATAGATACAGTTGTTAGTCAGCGAGGCTATAGTTACAGTTGCTAGTCAGCGAGGCTATAGATACAGTTGTTAGTCAGCGAGGCTATAGTTACAGTTGTTAGTCAGCGAGGCTATAGATACAGTTGTTAGTCAGTGAAGCTGTAGTTACAGTTGTTAGTCAGCGAGGCTATAGTTACAGTTGTTAGTCAGCGAGGCTATAGATACAGTTGTTAGTCAGTAAAGCTGTAGTTACAATTGTTAGTCAGCGTGGCTAGAGTTACAGTTGTTAGTCAGCGAGGCTATAGTTACAGTTGTTAGTCAGCGAAGCTGTAGTTACAGTTGTTAGTCAGCGAGGCTATAGTTACAGTTTTTAGTCAGCCTGGCTGTAGTTACAGTTGTTAATCAGCGTGACTATAGTTACCATTGTTAGTCGGCGTGGCTATAGCTACAGTTGTTAGTCGGCGTGGCTATAGTTACAGTTGTTAGTCAGTGGAGCTGTACCTACAGTTGTTAGTCAGCGAGGCTATAGTTACAGTTGTTAGTCAGTGTGGCTATAGTTACAGTTGTTAGTCAGTGAAGCTGTAATTACAGTTGTTAGTCAGCGAGCTGTAGTTACAATTGTTAGTCAGCGAGGCTGTAGTTACAGTTGTTAGTCAGCGTGGCTATAGATACAGTTGTTAGTCAGTGAAGCTGTAATTACAGTTGTTAGTCAGCATGGCTGTAGTTACAGTTGTTCATCAGCGTGGCTGAGGTTACAGTTGTTAGTCAGTGAAGCTGTAATTACAGTTGTTAGTCAGCATGGCTGTAGTTACAGTTGTTGATCAGCGTGGCTGTAGTTACAGTTGTTAGTCAGTGAAGCTGTAATTACAGTTGTTAGTCAGCAAAGCTGGAGTTACAGATGTTAGTCAGCGAGGCTATCGTTACAGTTGTTAGTCAGCGTGGCTATAGTTACAGTTGTTAGTCAGCTTGACTATAGTTACAGTTGTTAATCAGCGAAGCTGTAGTTACAGTTGTTAGTCAACGAGGCTATCGTTACAGTTGTTAGTCAGCGTGGCTATAGTTACAGTTGTTAGTCAGCGTAGCTATAGTTACAGTTGTTAGTCAGCGAGGCTATAGTTACAGTTGTTAGTGAGCGTGGCTGTAGTTCCAGTTGTTAGTCAGTGAAGCTGTAGTCACAGTTGTTAGTCAGCGTGGCTATAGTTACAGTTGTTAGTCAGCGTGGCTGTAGTTACAGTTGTTAGTCAGTGAAGCTGTAATTACAGTTGTTAGTCACCGTGGCTGTAGTTACAGCTGTTAGTCAGCGTGGCTGTAGTTACAGTTGTTAGTCAGCGTGGCTGTAGTTACAGTTGCTAGTCAGCGTGGCTATAGTTACAGTTGTTAGTCAGCGTGGCTGTAGTTACAGTTGTTAGTCAGCGTGGCTATAGTTACAGTTGTTAGTCAGCGTGGCTATAGTTACAGTTGTTAGTCAGCGTGCTTGTAGTTACAGTTGTTAGTCAGCGCTGCTGTAGTTACAGTTGTTAGTCAGCGTGGCTGTACTTTCAGTTGTTAGTCAGCGAGGCTGTAGTTACAGTTGTTAGTCAACGTGGCTATAGTTACAGTTGTTAGTCAGCGAAGCTGTAGCTACAGTTGTTAGTCAGCGTGGCTAAAGTTACAGTTGTTAGTCACCGTGGCTGTAGTTATAGTTGCTAGTCAGCGAGGCTGTAGTTACAGTTGTTAGTCAGCGAAGCTCTAGTTACAGTTGTTAGTCAGCGTGGCTGTAGTTACAGTTGTTAGTGAGCGTGGCTATAGCTACAGTTGTTAGTCAGCGTGGCTGTACTTACAGTTGTTAGTCAGTGAAGCTGTAGTTACAGTAGTTAGTCAGCGTGGCTGTAGTTACAGTTGTTAGTCAGCGTGGCTATAGTTACAGTAGTTAGTCAGCGTGGCTATAGTTACAGTTGTTAGTCAGCGTGGCTGTAGTTACAGTTGTTAGTCAGTGAAGCTATAGTTACAGTTGTTAGTCAGCGTGGCTATAGTTACAGTTGTTAGTCAGCGAAGCTGTAGTTACAGTTGTTAGTCAGCGAGGCTATAGTTACAGTTGTTAGTCAGCGAAGCTGTAGTTACAGTTGTTAGTCAGCGAGGCTATAGTTACAGTTGTTAGTCAGCGAGGCTGTAGTTACAGTTGTTAGTCAGCGTTGCTATAGTTACAGTTGTTATTGAGCGTGGCTAGAGTTACAGTTGTTAGTCAGCGTGGCTGTAGTTACAGTTGTTAATCAGTGAAGCTGTAGTCACAGTTGTTAGTCAGAGTGGCTCTACTTTCAGTTGTTAGTCAGTGAAGCTGTTGTTATAGTTGTTAGTCAGCGAAGCTGGAGTCACAGTTGTTAGTCAGCGTGGCTGTAGTTACAGTTGTTAGTCAGCGTGGCTATAGTTACAGTTGTTAGTCAGCGTGGCTATAGCTACAGTTGTTAGTCAGCGTGGCTATAGTTACAGATGTTAGTCAGCGTGGCTGTAGTTACAGTTGTTAGTCAGCGTGGCTGTAGTTACAGTTGTTAGTCAGCGAGGCTATAGTTACAGTTGTTAGTCAGCGTGGCTGTAGTTACAGTTGTTAGTCAGCTTGGTTGTAGTTACAGTTGTTAGTCAGCGTGGCTGTAGTTACAGTTGTTATTCAGCGTGGCTGTAGTTATAGTTGTTAGTTAGCGTGGCTAGAGTTACAGTTGTTAGTCAGCGAGGCTGTAGTCACAGTTGTTTGTCAGCGTGGCTATAGTTGCATTTGTTAGTCAGCGTGGCTATAGTTACAGTTGTTAGTCAGCGTGGCTGTAGTTATAGTTGTTAGTCAGCGAGGCTGTAGTTACAGTTGTTAGTCACCGTTGCTATAGTTACAGATGTTATTGAGCGTGGCTAGAGTTACAGTTGTTAGTCAGCGTGGCTATAGTTACAGTTGTTAATCAGTGAAGCTGTAGTCACAGTTGTTAGTCAGAGTGGCTCTACTTACAGTTGTTAGTCAGTGAAGCTGTTGTTATAGTTGTTAGTCAGCGAAGCTGGAGTCACAGTTGTTAGTCAGCGTGGCTGTAGTTACAGTTGTTAGTCAGCGTGGCTATAGTTACAGTTGTTAGTCAGCGTGCTTGTAGTTACAGTTGTTAGTCAGCGTGGCTATAGTTACAGTTGTTAGTCAGCGTGGCTGTAGTTACAGTTGTTAGTCAGCGTGGCTATAGTTACAGTTGTTAGTCAGCGTGGCTATAGTTACAGTTGTTAGTCAGCGTGGCTGTAGTTACAGTTGTTAGTCAGCGTGCTTGTAGTTACAGTTGTTAGTCAGCGTGGCTATAGTTACAGTTGTTAGTCAGCGTGGCTATAGTTACAGTTGTTAGTCAGCGTGGCTATAGTTACAGTTGTTAGTCAGCGTGGCTGTAGTTACAGTTGTTAGTCAGCGTGGCTATAGTTACAGTTGTTAGTCAGCGTGGCTGTAGTTACAGTTGTTAGTCAGCGTGCTTGTAGTTACAGTTGTTAGTCAGCGTGGCTATAGTTACAGTTGTTAGTCAGCGTGGCTGTAGTTACAGTTGTTAGTCAGCGTGGCTGTAGTTACAGTTGTTAGTTAGCGAGGCTATAGTTACAGTTGTTAGTCAGCGTGGCTGTAGTTACAGTTGTTAGTCAGCTTGGTTGTAGTTACAGTTGTTAGTCATCTTGGCTGTAGTTACAGTTGTTATTCAGCGTGGCTGTAGTTATAGTTGTTAGTCAGCGTGGCTGTAGTTATAGTTGTTAGACAGCGAGGCTGTAGTTACAGTTGTTAGTCAGCGTGGCTGTAGTTATAGTTGTTAGTCAGCGAGGCTGTAGTCACAGTTGTTAGTCAGCGTGGCTGTAGTTACAGTTGTTAGTCAGTGAAGTTGTAATTACAGTTGTTAGTCAGCAAAGCTGTAGTTACAGATGTTTGTCATCGAGGCTACATTTACAGTTGTTAGTCGGCGTGACTATAGTTACGGTTGTTAATCAGCGAAGCTGTAGTTACAGTTGTTAGTGAACGATGCTATCGTTACAGTTGTTAGTCGGCGTGGCTATAGTTACAGTTGTTAGTCAGCGTGGCTATAGTTACAGTTGTTAGTCAGCGTGGCTATAGTTACAGTTGTTAGTCAGCGTGGCTGTAGTTACAATTGTTAGTCAGCGTGGCTGTACTTACAGTTGTTAGTCAGCGAGGCTGTAGTTACAGTTGTTAGTCAACGTGGCTATAGTTACAGTTGTTAGTCTGCGTGGCTATAGTTACAGTTGTTAGTCAGCGTGGCTATAGTTACAGTTGTTAGTCAGTGAAGCTGTAGTTACAGTTGTTAGTCAGCGTGGCTGTAGTTACAGTTGTTAGTCAGCGTGACTGTAGTTACAGTTGTTAGTTAGCGAGGCTATAGTTACAGTTGTTAGTCAGCGTGGCTGTAGTTACAGTTGTTAGTCAGCGTGACTGTAGTTACAGTTGTTAGTGAGCGTGGCTATAGCTAAAGTTGTTAGTCAGCGTGGCTGTAGTTACAGTTGTTAGTCAGCGTGGCTGTAGTTACAGTTGTTAGTCAGTGAAGCTATAGTTACAGTTGTTAGTCAGCGTGGCTATAGTTACAGTTGTTAGTCAGCGTGGCTGTAGTATCAGTTGTTAGTCAGTGAAGCTATAGTTACAGTTGTTAGTCAGTGAAGCTGTAGTTACAGTAGTTGGTCAGCGTGGCTGTAGTTACAGTTGTTAGTCAGTGAAGCTATAGTTACAGTTGTTAGTCAGCGTGGCTATAGTTACAGTTGTTAGTGGGCGAAGCTGTAGTTACAGTTGTTAGTCAGCGAGGCTATAGTTACAGTAGTTAGTCAGCGTGGCTGTAGTTACAGTTGTTAGTCAGTGAAGCTATAGTTACAGTTGTTAGTCAGCGTGGCTATAGTTACAGTTGTTAGTGGGCGAAGCTGTAGTTACAGTTGTTAGTCAGCGAGGCTATAGTTACAGTTGTTAGTCAGCGAGGCTGTATTTACAGTTGTTAGTCAGCGTTGCTATAGTAACAGTTGTTATTGAGCGTGGCTAGAGTTACAGTTGTTAGTCAGCGTGGCTGTAGTTACAGTTGTTAATCAGTGAAGCTGTAGTCACAGTTGTTAGTCAGAGTGGCTCTACTTTCAGTTGTTAGTCAGGGAAGCTGTTGTTATAGTTGTTAGTCAGCGAAGCTGGAGTCACAGTTGTTAGTCAGCGTGCTTGTAGTTACAGTTGTTAGTCAGCGTGGCTATAATTACAGTTGTTAGTCAGCGTGGCTGTAGTTACAGTTGTTAGTCAGCGTGGCTATAGCTACAGTTGTTAGTCAGCGTGGCTATAGTTACAGATGTTAGTCAGCGTGGCTGTAGTTACAGTTGTTAGTCAGCGTGGCTGTAGTTACAGTTGTTAGTCAGCGAGGCTATAGTTACAGTTGTTAGTCAGCGTGGCTGTAGTTACAGTTGTTAGTCAGCTTGGTTGTAGTTACAGTTGTTAGTCAGCGTGGCTGTAGTTACAGTTGTTATTCAGCGTGGCTGTAGTTATAGTTGTTAGTCAGCGTGGCTAGAGTTACAGTTGTTAGTCAGCGTGGCTGTAGTTACAGTTGTTAGTCAGCGTGGCTGTAGTTATAGTTGTTAGTCAGCGAGGCTGTAGTCACAGTTGTTTGTCAGCGTGGCTATAGTTACAGTTGTTAGTCAACGTGGCTATAGTTGCATTTGTTAGTCAGCGTGGCTATAGTTACAGTTGTTAGTCAGCGTGGCTGTAGTTATTGTTGTTAGTCAGCGAGGCTGTAGTTAGAGTTGTTAGTCAGCGTGGCTGTAGTTATAGTTGTTAGTCAGCGAGGCTGTAGTTACAGTTGTTAGTCAGCGTGGCTGTAGTCACAGTTGTTAGTCAGCGTGGCTATAGTTACATTTGTTAGTCAGCGTGGCTGTAGTTACAGTTGTTAGTCAGCGAGGCTATAGTTAGAGTTGTTAGTCAGCGGGGCTGTAGTTATAGTTGTTAGTCAGCGTGGCTGTAGTTACAGTTGTTAGTCAGCGTAGCTGTAATCACAGTTGTTAGTCAGCGTGGCTATAGTTACAGTTGTTAGTCAGCCTGGCTGTAGTTACAGTTGTTAGTCAGCGAGGCTATAGTTACAGTTGTTAGTCAGTGTGGCTCTAGTTACAGTTGTTAGTCAGCGTGGCTGTAGTTACAGTTGTTATTCAGCGTGGCTGTAGTTACAGTTGCTAGTCAGCGTGACTATAGTTACAGTTGTTAGTCAGCGTGGCTATAGTTACAGTTGTTAGTCAGCGTGGCTGTAGTTACAGTTGTTAGTTAGTGTGGCTATAGTTACAGTTGTTAGTCAGCGTGGCTGTACTTACAGTTGTTAGTTAGCGTGACTGTAGTTACAGTTGTTAGTCAGCGTGGTTGTAGTTACAGTTGTTAGTCAGCGTGGCTGTAGTTACATTTGTTAGTCAGCGTGGCTGTATTTACAGTTGTTAGTCAGTGAAGCTGTAGTTACAGTTGTTAGTCAGTGAAGCTGTAGTTACAGTTGTTAGTCAGCGTGGCTATAGTTAGATTTGTTAGTCAGCGTGGCTATAGTTACAGTTGTTAGTCAGCGTGGCTATAGTTACAGTTGTTAGTCAGCGAGGCTATAGTTACAGTTGTTAGTCAGCGTGGCTGTAGTTACAGTTGTTAGTCAGCTTGGTTGTAGTTACAGTTGTTAGTCAGCGTGGCTGTAGTTACAGTTGTTATTCAGCGTGGCTGTAGTTACAGTTGTTAGTCAGCGTGGCTGTAGTTATAGTTGTTAGTCAGCGAGGCTGTAGTCACAGTTGTTTGTCAGCGTGGCTGTACTTACAGTTGTTAGTTAGCGTGGCTGTAGTTATAGTTGTTAGTCAGCGTGGCTGTAGTTATAGTTGTTAGTCAGCGTGGCTGTAGTTATAGTTGTTAGTCAGCGAGGCTGTAGTCACAGTTGTTAGTCAGCGTGGCTATAGTTACAGTTGTTAGTCAGCGAGGCTGTAGTTAGAGTTGTTAGTCAGCGTGGCTGTAGTTATAGTTGTTAGTCAGCGAGGCTGTAGTCACAGTTGTTAGTCAGCGTGGCTATAGTTACATTTGTTAGTTAGCGGGGCTGTAGTTATAGTTGTTAGTCAGCGAGGCTGTAGTTACAGTTGTTAGTCAGCGAGGCTGTAGTTACAGTTGTTAGTCAGCGTGGCTATAGTTACAGTTGTTAGTCAGCGTGGCTATAGTTACAGTTGTTAGTCAGCGTGGCTGTAGTTACAGTTGTTAGTCAGCGTGCTTGTAGTTACAGTTGTTAGTCAGCGTGGCTATAGTTACAGTTGTTAGTCAGCGTGGCTGTAGTTACAGTTGTTAGTCAGCGTGCTTGTAGTTACAGTTGTTAGTCAGCGTGGCTATAGTTACAGTTGTTAGTCAGCGTGGCTATAGTTACAGTTGTTAGTCAGCGTGGCTATAGTTACAGTTGTCAGTCAGCGTGGCTGTAGTTACAGTTGTTAGTCAGCGTGGCTATAGTTACAGTTGTTAGTCAGCGTGGCTGTAGTTACAGTTGTTAGTCAGCGTGCTTGTAGTTACAGTTGTTAGTCAGCGTGGCTATAGTTACAGTTGTTAGTCAGCGTGGCTGTAGTTACAGTTGTTAGTCAGCGTGGCTGTAGTTACAGTTGTTAGTTAGCGAGGCTATAGTTACAGTTGTTAGTCAGCGTGGCTGTAGTTACAGTTGTTAGTCAGCTTGGTTGTAGTTACAGTTGTTAGTCATCTTGGCTGTAGTTACAGTTGTTATTCAGCGTGGCTGTAGTTACAGTTGTTAATCAGTGAAGCTGTAGTCACAGTTGTTAGTCAGAGTGGCTCTACTTTCAGTTGTTAGTCAGTGAAGCTGTTGTTATAGTTGTTAGTCAGCGAAGCTGGAGTCACAGTTGTTAGTCAGCGTGGCTGTAGTTACAGTTGTTAGTCAGCGTGGCTATAGTTACAGTTGTTAGTCAGCGTGGCTATAGCTACAGTTGTTAGTCAGCGTGGCTATAGTTACAGATGTTAGTCAGCGTGGCTGTAGTTACAGTTGTTAGTCAGCGTGGCTGTAGTTACAGTTGTTAGTCAGCGAGGCTATAGTTACAGTTGTTAGTCAGCGTGGCTGTAGTTACAGTTGTTAGTCAGCTTGGTTGTAGTTACAGTTGTTAGTCAGCGTGGCTGTAGTTACAGTTGTTATTCAGCGTGGCTGTAGTTATAGTTGTTAGTTAGCGTGGCTAGAGTTACAGTTGTTAGTCAGCGAGGCTGTAGTCACAGTTGTTTGTCAGCGTGGCTATAGTTGCATTTGTTAGTCAGCGTGGCTATAGTTACAGTTGTTAGTCAGCGTGGCTGTAGTTATAGTTGTTAGTCAGCGAGGCTGTAGTTACAGTTGTTAGTCACCGTTGCTATAGTTACAGATGTTATTGAGCGTGGCTAGAGTTACAGTTGTTAGTCAGCGTGGCTATAGTTACAGTTGTTAATCAGTGAAGCTGTAGTCACAGTTGTTAGTCAGAGTGGCTCTACTTACAGTTGTTAGTCAGTGAAGCTGTTGTTATAGTTGTTAGTCAGCGAAGCTGGAGTCACAGTTGTTAGTCAGCGTGGCTGTAGTTACAGTTGTTAGTCAGCGTGGCTATAGTTACAGTTGTTAGTCAGCGTGCTTGTAGTTACAGTTGTTAGTCAGCGTGGCTATAGTTACAGTTGTTAGTCAGCGTGGCTGTAGTTACAGTTGTTAGTCAGCGTGGCTATAGTTACAGTTGTTAGTCAGCGTGGCTATAGTTACAGTTGTTAGTCAGCGTGGCTGTAGTTACAGTTGTTAGTCAGCGTGCTTGTAGTTACAGTTGTTAGTCAGCGTGGCTATAGTTACAGTTGTTAGTCAGCGTGGCTATAGTTACAGTTGTTAGTCAGCGTGGCTATAGTTACAGTTGTTAGTCAGCGTGGCTGTAGTTACAGTTGTTAGTCAGCGTGGCTATAGTTACAGTTGTTAGTCAGCGTGGCTGTAGTTACAGTTGTTAGTCAGCGTGCTTGTAGTTACAGTTGTTAGTCAGCGTGGCTATAGTTACAGTTGTTAGTCAGCGTGGCTGTAGTTACAGTTGTTAGTCAGCGTGGCTGTAGTTACAGTTGTTAGTTAGCGAGGCTATAGTTACAGTTGTTAGTCAGCGTGGCTGTAGTTACAGTTGTTAGTCAGCTTGGTTGTAGTTACAGTTGTTAGTCATCTTGGCTGTAGTTACAGTTGTTATTCAGCGTGGCTGTAGTTATAGTTGTTAGTCAGCGTGGCTGTAGTTATAGTTGTTAGTCAGCGAGGCTGTAGTTACAGTTGTTAGTCAGCGTGGCTGTAGTTATAGTTGTTAGTCAGCGAGGCTGTAGTCACAGTTGTTAGTCAGCGTGGCTGTAGTTACAGTTGTTAGTCAGTGAAGTTGTAATTACAGTTGTTAGTCAGCAAAGCTGTAGTTACAGATGTTTGTCATCGAGGCTACATTTACAGTTGTTAGTCGGCGTGACTATAGTTACGGTTGTTAATCAGCGAAGCTGTAGTTACAGTTGTTAGTGAACGATGCTATCGTTACAGTTGTTAGTCGGCGTGGCTATAGTTACAGTTGTTAGTCAGCGTGGCTATAGTTACAGTTGTTAGTCAGCGTGGCTATAGTTACAGTTGTTAGTCAGCGTGGCTGTAGTTACAATTGTTAGTCAGCGTGGCTGTACTTACAGTTGTTAGTCAGCGAGGCTGTAGTTACAGTTGTTAGTCAACGTGGCTATAGTTACAGTTGTTAGTCTGCGTGGCTATAGTTACAGTTGTTAGTCAGCGTGGCTATAGTTACAGTTGTTAGTCAGTGAAGCTGTAGTTACAGTTGTTAGTCAGCGTGGCTGTAGTTACAG
Organism: Eledone cirrhosa; assembly: GCA_964016885.1. Classification (NCBI taxonomy): domain Eukaryota; kingdom Metazoa; phylum Mollusca; class Cephalopoda; order Octopoda; family Eledonidae; genus Eledone; species Eledone cirrhosa. The sequence goes on from OZ024756.1 coordinate 2,875,839, forward strand.
TTGTTAGTCAGCGTGACTGTAGTTACAGTTGTTAGTTAGCGAGGCTATAGTTACAGTTGTTAGTCAGCGTGGCTGTAGTTACAGTTGTTAGTCAGCGTGACTGTAGTTACAGTTGTTAGTGAGCGTGGCTATAGCTAAAGTTGTTAGTCAGCGTGGCTGTAGTTACAGTTGTTAGTCAGCGTGGCTGTAGTTACAGTTGTTAGTCAGTGAAGCTATAGTTACAGTTGTTAGTCAGCGTGGCTATAGTTACAGTTGTTAGTCAGCGTGGCTGTAGTATCAGTTGTTAGTCAGTGAAGCTATAGTTACAGTTGTTAGTCAGTGAAGCTGTAGTTACAGTAGTTGGTCAGCGTGGCTGTAGTTACAGTTGTTAGTCAGTGAAGCTATAGTTACAGTTGTTAGTCAGCGTGGCTATAGTTACAGTTGTTAGTGGGCGAAGCTGTAGTTACAGTTGTTAGTCAGCGAGGCTATAGTTACAGTAGTTAGTCAGCGTGGCTGTAGTTACAGTTGTTAGTCAGTGAAGCTATAGTTACAGTTGTTAGTCAGCGTGGCTATAGTTACAGTTGTTAGTGGGCGAAGCTGTAGTTACAGTTGTTAGTCAGCGAGGCTATAGTTACAGTTGTTAGTCAGCGAGGCTGTATTTACAGTTGTTAGTCAGCGTTGCTATAGTAACAGTTGTTATTGAGCGTGGCTAGAGTTACAGTTGTTAGTCAGCGTGGCTGTAGTTACAGTTGTTAATCAGTGAAGCTGTAGTCACAGTTGTTAGTCAGAGTGGCTCTACTTTCAGTTGTTAGTCAGGGAAGCTGTTGTTATAGTTGTTAGTCAGCGAAGCTGGAGTCACAGTTGTTAGTCAGCGTGCTTGTAGTTACAGTTGTTAGTCAGCGTGGCTATAATTACAGTTGTTAGTCAGCGTGGCTGTAGTTACAGTTGTTAGTCAGCGTGGCTATAGCTACAGTTGTTAGTCAGCGTGGCTATAGTTACAGATGTTAGTCAGCGTGGCTGTAGTTACAGTTGTTAGTCAGCGTGGCTGTAGTTACAGTTGTTAGTCAGCGAGGCTATAGTTACAGTTGTTAGTCAGCGTGGCTGTAGTTACAGTTGTTAGTCAGCTTGGTTGTAGTTACAGTTGTTAGTCAGCGTGGCTGTAGTTACAGTTGTTATTCAGCGTGGCTGTAGTTATAGTTGTTAGTCAGCGTGGCTAGAGTTACAGTTGTTAGTCAGCGTGGCTGTAGTTACAGTTGTTAGTCAGCGTGGCTGTAGTTATAGTTGTTAGTCAGCGAGGCTGTAGTCACAGTTGTTTGTCAGCGTGGCTATAGTTACAGTTGTTAGTCAACGTGGCTATAGTTGCATTTGTTAGTCAGCGTGGCTATAGTTACAGTTGTTAGTCAGCGTGGCTGTAGTTATTGTTGTTAGTCAGCGAGGCTGTAGTTAGAGTTGTTAGTCAGCGTGGCTGTAGTTATAGTTGTTAGTCAGCGAGGCTGTAGTTACAGTTGTTAGTCAGCGTGGCTGTAGTCACAGTTGTTAGTCAGCGTGGCTATAGTTACATTTGTTAGTCAGCGTGGCTGTAGTTACAGTTGTTAGTCAGCGAGGCTATAGTTAGAGTTGTTAGTCAGCGGGGCTGTAGTTATAGTTGTTAGTCAGCGTGGCTGTAGTTACAGTTGTTAGTCAGCGTAGCTGTAATCACAGTTGTTAGTCAGCGTGGCTATAGTTACAGTTGTTAGTCAGCCTGGCTGTAGTTACAGTTGTTAGTCAGCGAGGCTATAGTTACAGTTGTTAGTCAGTGTGGCTCTAGTTACAGTTGTTAGTCAGCGTGGCTGTAGTTACAGTTGTTATTCAGCGTGGCTGTAGTTACAGTTGCTAGTCAGCGTGACTATAGTTACAGTTGTTAGTCAGCGTGGCTATAGTTACAGTTGTTAGTCAGCGTGGCTGTAGTTACAGTTGTTAGTTAGTGTGGCTATAGTTACAGTTGTTAGTCAGCGTGGCTGTACTTACAGTTGTTAGTTAGCGTGACTGTAGTTACAGTTGTTAGTCAGCGTGGTTGTAGTTACAGTTGTTAGTCAGCGTGGCTGTAGTTACATTTGTTAGTCAGCGTGGCTGTATTTACAGTTGTTAGTCAGTGAAGCTGTAGTTACAGTTGTTAGTCAGTGAAGCTGTAGTTACAGTTGTTAGTCAGCGTGGCTATAGTTAGATTTGTTAGTCAGCGTGGCTATAGTTACAGTTGTTAGTCAGCGTGGCTATAGTTACAGTTGTTAGTCAGCGAGGCTATAGTTACAGTTGTTAGTCAGCGTGGCTGTAGTTACAGTTGTTAGTCAGCTTGGTTGTAGTTACAGTTGTTAGTCAGCGTGGCTGTAGTTACAGTTGTTATTCAGCGTGGCTGTAGTTACAGTTGTTAGTCAGCGTGGCTGTAGTTATAGTTGTTAGTCAGCGAGGCTGTAGTCACAGTTGTTTGTCAGCGTGGCTGTACTTACAGTTGTTAGTTAGCGTGGCTGTAGTTATAGTTGTTAGTCAGCGTGGCTGTAGTTATAGTTGTTAGTCAGCGTGGCTGTAGTTATAGTTGTTAGTCAGCGAGGCTGTAGTCACAGTTGTTAGTCAGCGTGGCTATAGTTACAGTTGTTAGTCAGCGAGGCTGTAGTTAGAGTTGTTAGTCAGCGTGGCTGTAGTTATAGTTGTTAGTCAGCGAGGCTGTAGTCACAGTTGTTAGTCAGCGTGGCTATAGTTACATTTGTTAGTTAGCGGGGCTGTAGTTATAGTTGTTAGTCAGCGAGGCTGTAGTTACAGTTGTTAGTCAGCGAGGCTGTAGTTACAGTTGTTAGTCAGCGTGGCTATAGTTACAGTTGTTAGTCAGCGTGGCTATAGTTACAGTTGTTAGTCAGCGTGGCTGTAGTTACAGTTGTTAGTCAGCGTGCTTGTAGTTACAGTTGTTAGTCAGCGTGGCTATAGTTACAGTTGTTAGTCAGCGTGGCTGTAGTTACAGTTGTTAGTCAGCGTGCTTGTAGTTACAGTTGTTAGTCAGCGTGGCTATAGTTACAGTTGTTAGTCAGCGTGGCTATAGTTACAGTTGTTAGTCAGCGTGGCTATAGTTACAGTTGTCAGTCAGCGTGGCTGTAGTTACAGTTGTTAGTCAGCGTGGCTATAGTTACAGTTGTTAGTCAGCGTGGCTGTAGTTACAGTTGTTAGTCAGCGTGCTTGTAGTTACAGTTGTTAGTCAGCGTGGCTATAGTTACAGTTGTTAGTCAGCGTGGCTGTAGTTACAGTTGTTAGTCAGCGTGGCTGTAGTTACAGTTGTTAGTTAGCGAGGCTATAGTTACAGTTGTTAGTCAGCGTGGCTGTAGTTACAGTTGTTAGTCAGCTTGGTTGTAGTTACAGTTGTTAGTCATCTTGGCTGTAGTTACAGTTGTTATTCAGCGTGGCTGTAGTTATAGTTGTTAGTCAGCGTGGCTGTAGTTATAGTTGTTAGTCAGCGAGGCTGTAGTTACAGTTGTTAGTCAGCGTGGCTGTAGTTATAGTTGTTAGTCAGCGAGGCTGTAGTCACAGTTGTTAGTCAGCGTGGCTGTAGTTACAGTTGTTAGTCAGTGAAGTTGTAATTACAGTTGTTAGTCAGCAAAGCTGTAGTTACAGATGTTTGTCATCGAGGCTACATTTACAGTTGTTAGTCGGCGTGACTATAGTTACGGTTGTTAATCAGCGAAGCTGTAGTTACAGTTGTTAGTGAACGATGCTATCGTTACAGTTGTTAGTCGGCGTGGCTATAGTTACAGTTGTTAGTCAGCGTGGCTATAGTTACAGTTGTTAGTCAGCGTGGCTATAGCTACAGTTGTTAGTCAGCGTGGCTGTAGTTACAATTGTTAGTCAGCGTGGCTGTACTTACAGTTGTTAGTCAGCGAGGCTGTAGTTACAGTTGTTAGTCAACGTGGCTATAGTTACAGTTGTTAGTCTGCGTGGCTATAGTTACAGTTGTTAGTCAGCGTGGCTATAGTTACAGTTGTTAGTCAGTGAAGCTGTAGTTACAGTTGTTAGTCAGCGTGGCTGTAGTTACAGTTGTTAGTCAGCGTGACTGTAGTTACAGTTGTTAGTTAGCGAGGCTATAGTTACAGTTGTTAGTCAGCGTGGCTGTAGTTACAGTTGTTAGTCAGCGTGACTGTAGTTACAGTTGTTAGTGAGCGTGGCTATAGCTAAAGTTGTTAGTCAGCGTGGCTGTAGTTACAGTTGTTAGTCAGCGTGGCTGTAGTTACAGTTGTTAGTCAGTGAAGCTATAGTTACAGTTGTTAGTCAGCGTGGCTATAGTTACAGTTGTTAGTCAGCGTGGCTGTAGTATCAGTTGTTAGTCAGTGAAGCTATAGTTACAGTTGTTAGTCAGTGAAGCTGTAGTTACAGTAGTTGGTCAGCGTGGCTGTAGTTACAGTTGTTAGTCAGTGAAGCTATAGTTACAGTTGTTAGTCAGCGTGGCTATAGTTACAGTTGTTAGTGGGCGAAGCTGTAGTTACAGTTGTTAGTCAGCGAGGCTATAGTTACAGTAGTTAGTCAGCGTGGCTGTAGTTACAGTTGTTAGTCAGTGAAGCTATAGTTACAGTTGTTAGTCAGCGTGGCTATAGTTACAGTTGTTAGTGGGCGAAGCTGTAGTTACAGTTGTTAGTCAGCGAGGCTATAGTTACAGTTGTTAGTCAGCGAGGCTGTATTTACAGTTGTTAGTCAGCGTTGCTATAGTTACAGTTGTTATTGAGCGTGGCTAGAGTTACAGTTGTTAGTCAGCGTGGCTGTAGTTACAGTTGTTAATCGGTGAAGCTGTAGTCACAGTTGTTAGTCAGAGTGGCTCTACTTTCAGTTGTTAGTCAGGGAAGCTGTTGTTATAGTTGTTAGTCAGCGAAGCTGGAGTCACAGTTGTTAGTCAGCGTGCTTGTAGTTACAGTTGTTAGTCAGCGTGGCTATAATTACAGTTGTTAGTCAGCGTGGCTGTAGTTACAGTTGTTAGTCAGCGTGGCTATAGCTACAGTTGTTAGTCAGCGTGGCTATAGTTACAGATGTTAGTCAGCGTGGCTGTAGTTACAGTTGTTAGTCAGCGTGGCTGTAGTTACAGTTGTTAGTCAGCGAGGCTATAGTTACAGTTGTTAGTCAGCGTGGCTGTAGTTACAGTTGTTAGTCAGCTTGGTTGTAGTTACAGTTGTTAGTCAGCGTGGCTGTAGTTACAGTTGTTATTCAGCGTGGCTGTAGTTATAGTTGTTAGTCAGCGTGGCTAGAGTTACAGTTGTTAGTCAGCGTGACTGTAGTTACAGTTGTTAGTTAGCGAGGCTATAGTTACAGTTGTTAGTCAGCGTGGCTGTAGTTACAGTTGTTAGTCAGCGTGACTGTAGTTACAGTTGTTAGTGAGCGTGGCTATAGCTAAAGTTGTTAGTCAGCGTGGCTGTAGTTACAGTTGTTAGTCAGCGTGGCTGTAGTTACAGTTGTTAGTCAGTGAAGCTATAGTTACAGTTGTTAGTCAGCGTGGCTATAGTTACAGTTGTTAGTCAGCGTGGCTGTAGTATCAGTTGTTAGTCAGTGAAGCTATAGTTACAGTTGTTAGTCAGTGAAGCTGTAGTTACAGTAGTTGGTCAGCGTGGCTGTAGTTACAGTTGTTAGTCAGTGAAGCTATAGTTACAGTTGTTAGTCAGCGTGGCTATAGTTACAGTTGTTAGTGGGCGAAGCTGTAGTTACAGTTGTTAGTCAGCGAGGCTATAGTTACAGTAGTTAGTCAGCGTGGCTGTAGTTACAGTTGTTAGTCAGTGAAGCTATAGTTACAGTTGTTAGTCAGCGTGGCTATAGTTACAGTTGTTAGTGGGCGAAGCTGTAGTTACAGTTGTTAGTCAGCGAGGCTATAGTTACAGTTGTTAGTCAGCGAGGCTGTATTTACAGTTGTTAGTCAGCGTTGCTATAGTTACAGTTGTTATTGAGCGTGGCTAGAGTTACAGTTGTTAGTCAGCGTGGCTGTAGTTACAGTTGTTAATCGGTGAAGCTGTAGTCACAGTTGTTAGTCAGAGTGGCTCTACTTTCAGTTGTTAGTCAGGGAAGCTGTTGTTATAGTTGTTAGTCAGCGAAGCTGGAGTCACAGTTGTTAGTCAGCGTGCTTGTAGTTACAGTTGTTAGTCAGCGTGGCTATAATTACAGTTGTTAGTCAGCGTGGCTGTAGTTACAGTTGTTAGTCAGCGTGGCTATAGCTACAGTTGTTAGTCAGCGTGGCTATAGTTACAGATGTTAGTCAGCGTGGCTGTAGTTACAGTTGTTAGTCAGCGTGGCTGTAGTTACAGTTGTTAGTCAGCGAGGCTATAGTTACAGTTGTTAGTCAGCGTGGCTGTAGTTACAGTTGTTAGTCAGCTTGGTTGTAGTTACAGTTGTTAGTCAGCGTGGCTGTAGTTACAGTTGTTATTCAGCGTGGCTGTAGTTATAGTTGTTAGTCAGCGTGGCTAGAGTTACAGTTGTTAGTCAGCGTGGCTGTAGTTACAGTTGTTAGTCAGCGTGGCTGTAGTTATAGTTGTTAGTCAGCGAGGCTGTAGTCACAGTTGTTTGTCAGCGTGGCTATATTTACAGTTGTTAGTCAACGTGGCTATAGTTGCATTTGTTAGTCAGCGTGGCTATAGTTACAGTTGTTAGTCAGCGTGGCTGTAGTTATTGTTGTTAGTCAGCGAGGCTGTAGTTAGAGTTGTTAGTCAGCGTGGCTGTAGTTATAGTTGTTAGTCAGCGAGGCTGTAGTTACAGTTGTTAGTCAGCGTGGCTGTAGTCACAGTTGTTAGTCAGCGTGGCTATAGTTACATTTGTTAGTCAGCGTGGCTGTAGTTACAGTTGTTAGTCAGCGAGGCTATAGTTAGAGTTGTTAGTCAGCGGGGCTGTAGTTATAGTTGTTAGTCAGCGTGGCTGTAGTTACAGTTGTTAGTCAGCGTAGCTGTAATCACAGTTGTTAGTCAGCGTGGCTATAGTTACAGTTGTTAGTCAGCCTGGCTGTAGTTACAGTTGTTAGTCAGCGAGGCTATAGTTACAGTTGTTAGTCAGTGTGGCTCTAGTTACAGTTGTTAGTCAGCGTGGCTGTAGTTACAGTTGTTATTCAGCGTGGCTGTAGTTACAGTTGCTAGTCAGCGTGACTATAGTTACAGTTGTTAGTCAGCGTGGCTATAGTTACAGTTGTTAGTCAGCGTGGCTGTAGTTACAGTTGTTAGTTAGTGTGGCTATAGTTACAGTTGTTAGTCAGCGTGGCTGTACTTACAGTTGTTAGTTAGCGTGACTGTAGTTACAGTTGTTAGTCAGCGTGGTTGTAGTTACAGTTGTTAGTCAGCGTGGCTGTAGTTACATTTGTTAGTCAGCGTGGCTGTATTTACAGTTGTTAGTCAGTGAAGCTGTAGTTACAGTTGTTAGTCAGTGAAGCTGTAGTTACAGTTGTTAGTCAGCGTGGCTATAGTTAGATTTGTTAGTCAGCGTGGCTATAGTTACAGTTGTTAGTCAGCGTGGCTATAGTTACAGTTGTTAGTCAGCGAGGCTATAGTTACAGTTGTTAGTCAGCGTGGCTGTAGTTACAGTTGTTAGTCAGCTTGGTTGTAGTTACAGTTGTTAGTCAGCGTGGCTGTAGTTACAGTTGTTATTCAGCGTGGCTGTAGTTACAGTTGTTAGTCAGCGTGGCTGTAGTTATAGTTGTTAGTCAGCGAGGCTGTAGTCACAGTTGTTTGTCAGCGTGGCTGTACTTACAGTTGTTAGTTAGCGTGGCTGTAGTTATAGTTGTTAGTCAGCGTGGCTGTAGTTATAGTTGTTAGTCAGCGTGGCTGTAGTTATAGTTGTTAGTCAGCGAGGCTGTAGTCACAGTTGTTAGTCAGTGTGGCTATAGTTACAGTTGTTAGTCAGCGAGGCTGTAGTTAGAGTTGTTAGTCAGCGTGGCTGTAGTTATAGTTGTTACTCAGCGAGGCTGTAGTCACAGTTGTTAGTCAGCGTGGCTATAGTTACATTTGTTAGTTAGCGGGGCTGTAGTTATAGTTGTTAGTCAGCGAGGCTGTAGTTACAGTTGTTAGTCAGCGAGGCTGTAGTCACAGTTGTTAGTCAGCGTGGCTATAGTTACATTTGTTAGTTAGCGGGGCTGTAGTTATAGTTGTTAGTCAGTGAAGCTGTAATTACAGTTGTTAGTCAGCAAAGCTGTAGTTACAGATGTTTGTCATCGAGGCTACATTTACAGTTGTTAGTCGGCGTGACTATAGTTACGGTTGTTAATCAGCGAAGCTGTAGTTACAGTTGTTAGTGAACGATGCTATCGTTACAGTTGTTAGTCGGCGCTGCTGTAGTTACAGTTGTTAGTCAGCGTGGCTGTAGTTACAGTTGTTAGTCAGCGAGGCTATAGTTACAGTTGTTAGTCAGCGTGGCTCTAGTTACAGTTGTTAGTCAGCGTGGTTTTAGTTACAGTTGTTACTCAGCGTGGCTATAGTTACAGTTGTTACTCACCGTGGCTATAGTTACAGTTGTTAGTCTGCGTCGCTATAGTTACAGTTGTTAGTCAGCGGGGCTATAGTTACAGTTGTTAGTCAGCGTGGCTGTACTTACAGTTGTTAGTCAGCGACGCTGTAGTTACAGTTGTTAGTCAACGTGGCTATAGTTACAGTTGTTAGTCAGCGGGGCTATAGTTACAGTTGTTAGTCAGCGTGGCTGTACTTACAGTTGTTAGAGTCAACGTGGCTATAGTTACAGTTGTTAGTCAGCGGGGCTATAGTTACAGTTGTTAGTCAGCGGGGCTATAGTTACAGTTGTTAGTCAGTGAAGCTGTAGTTACAGTTGTTAGTCAGTGGAGCTGTAGTTACAGTTGTTAGTCAGCGTGGCTATAGTTACAGTTGTTAGTCACCGTGGCTATAGTTACAGTTGTTAGTCTGCGTGGCTATAGTTACAGTTGTTAGTCAGCGGGGCTATAGTTACAGTTGTTAGTCAGTGAAGCTGTAGTTACAGTTGTTAGTCAGTGAAGCTGTAGTTACATTTGTTAGTCAGCTTGGCTGTAGTTACAGTTGTTAGTCAGTGCAGCTGTAGTTACAGTTGTTAGTCAGCTTGGCTGTAGTTACAGTTGTTAGTCAGCGTGGCTGTAGTTACAGTCGTTAGTCAATGAAGCTGTAGTTACAGTTGTTAGTCAGCGTGGCTATAGTTACAGTTGTTAGTCAGTGAAGCTGTAGTTACAGTAGTTAGTCAGCGTGGCTGTAGTTACAGTTGTTAGTCAGCGTAGCTGTAGTCACAGTTGTTAGTCAGCGTGGCTATAGTCACAGTTGTTAGTCAGCGAGGCTGTAGTTACAGTTGTTAGTCAGTGAAGCTGTAGTTACAGTTGTTAGTTAGCGATTCTGTAGTTACAGTTGCTAGTCAGCGTGGCTGTAGTTACAGTTGTTAGTCAGTGCGGCTGTAGTTACAGTTGTTAGTCAGCGATTCTGTAGTTACAGTTGTTAGTCAGCGTGTCTATAGTTACAGTTGTTAGTCAGCGTGGCTATAGTTACAGTTGTTAGTCAGCGTGCTTGTAGTTACAGTTGTTATTCAGCGCTGCTGTAGTTACAGTTGTTAGTCAGCGTGGCTGTACTTACAGTTGTTAGTCAGCGAGGCTGTAGTTACAGTTGTTAGTCAGAGTGGCTATAGTTACAGTTGTTAGTCTGCGTGGCTATAGTTACAGTTGTTAGTCAGCGTGCTTGTAGTTACAGCTGTTATTCAGCGCTGCTGTAGTTACAGTTGTTAGTCAGCGTGGCTGTACTTACAGTTGTTAGTCAGCGAGGCTGTAGTTACAGTTGTTAGTCAACGTGGCTATAGTTACAGTTGTTAGTCTGCGTGGCTATAGTTACAGTTGTTAGTCAGCGTGGCTATAGTTACAGTTGTTAGTCAGCGTGGCTATAGTTACAGTTGTTAGTCAGCGTGCTTGTAGTTACAGCTGTTATTCAGCGCTGCTGTAGTTACAGTTGTTAGTCAGCGTGGCTGTACTTACAGTTGTTAGTCAGCGACGCTGTAGTCACAGTTGTCAGTCAGCGTGGCTATAGTCACAGTTGTTAGTCAGCGAGGCTGTAGTTACAGTTGTTAGTCAACGTGGCTATAGTTACAGTTGTTAGTCTGCGTGGCTGTATTTACAGTTGTTAGTCAGTGAAGCTGAAGTTACAGTTGTTAGTCAGTGAAGCTGTAGTTACAGTTGTTAGTCAGCGTGGCTATAGTTACAGTTGTTAGTCAGCGTGGCTATAGTTACAGTTGTTAGTCAGCGTGCTTGTAGTTACAGCTGTTATTCAGCGCTGCTGTAGTTACAGTTGTTAGTCAGCGTGGCTGTACTTACAGTTGTTAGTCAGCGACGCTGTAGTCACAGTTGTCAGTCAGCGTGGCTATAGTCACAGTTGTTAGTCAGCGAGGCTGTAGTTACAGTTGTTAGTCAGTGAAGCTGTAGTTACAGTTGTTAGTTAGCGAGGCTTTAGTTACAGTTGTTAGTCAGTGAAGCTGTAATTACAGTTGTTAGTCAGCGTGGCTATAGTTACAGTTGTTAGTCAGTGAAGCTGTAGTTACAGTTGTTAGTTAGCGAGGCTATAGTTACAGTTGCTAGTCAGCGTGGCTGTAGTTACAGTTGTTAGTCAGCGTAGCTGTAGTCACAGTTGTTAGTCAGCGTGGCTATAGTCACAGTTGTTAGTCATCGAGGCTGTAGTTACAGTTGTTAGTCAGTGAAGCTGTAGTTACAGTTGTTAGTTAGCGAGGCTTTAGTTACAGTTGTTAGTCAGTGTAGTTATAGTTACAGTTGTTAGGCAGTGAAGCTGTAATTACAGTTGTTAGTCAGCGTGGCTGTAGTTACAGTTGTTAGTCAGTGCGGCTATAGTTACAGTTGTTAGTCAGTGCGGCTGTAGTTACAGTTGTTAGTCAGTGCGGCTGTAGTTACAGTTGTTAGTCAGCGAGGCTATAGTTACAGTTGTTAGTCAGCGTGTCTATAGTTACAGTTGTTAGTCAGCGTGGCTATAGTTACAGTTGTTAGTGGGCGTGCTTGTAGTTACAGTTGTTAGTCAGTGCGGCTGTAGTTACAGTTGTTAGTCAGTGCGGCTGTAGTTACAGTTGTTAGTCAGCATGGCTGTACTTACAGTTGTTAGTCAGCGAGGCTGTAGTTACAGTTGTTAGTCAGCGTGGCTGTAGTTACAGTTGTTAGTCAGCGTGGCTATAGCTACAGTTGTTAGTCAGCGTGGCTATAGTTACAGTTGTTAGTTAGCGTGGCTATAGTTACAGTTGTTAGTCAGCGTGGCTGTAGTTACAGTTGTTAGTCAGCGTGGCTATAGCTACAGTTGTTAGTCAGCGTGGCTATAGCTACAGTTGTTAGTCAGCGTGGCTATAGTTACAGTTGTTAGTCAGTGAAGCTGTAGTTACAGTTGTTAGTCAGCGAGGCTATAGTTACAGTTGGTAGTCAGCGAGGCTATAGTTACAGTTGTTAGTGGGCGTGGCTGTAGTTACAGTTGTTAGTCAGCGTGGCTGTTATTATAGTTGTTAGTCAGCGTGGCTATAGTTACAGTTGTTAGTCAGCGTGGCTGTAGTTACAGTTGTTAGTCAGCGAGGCTGTAGTTACAGTTGTTAGTCAGCGTGGCTGTAGTTATAGTTGTTAGTCAGCGAGGATGTAGTCACAGTTGTTAGTCAGCGTGGCTATAGTTGCATTTGTTAGTCAGCGTGGCTATAGTTACAGTTGTTAGTCAGCGTGGCTGTAGTTATAGTTGTTAGTCAGCGAGGCTCTAGCTACAGTTGTTAGTCAGCGTGGCTGTAGTTATAGTTGTTAGTCAGCGAGGCTGTAGTCACAGTTGTTAGTCAGCGTGGCTATAGTTACATTTGTTAGATAGCAGGACTGTAGTTATAGTTGTTAGTCAGCGAGGCTGTAGTTACAGTTGTTAGTCAGCAAAGCTGTAGTTACAGATGTTTATCATCGAGGCTACATTTACAGTTGTTAGTCGGCGTGACTATAGTTACAGTTGTTAGTCAGCGTGGCTATAGTTACAGTTGTTAGTCAGCGTGCTTGTAGTTACAGTTGTTAGTCAGCGTGGCTGTAGCTACAGTTGTTAGTCAGCCTGGCTGTAGTTACAGTTGTTAGTCAGCGCGGCTATAGTTACAGTTGTTAGTCAGCGTGGCTGTAGTTACAGTTGTTAGTCAGCGTGGTTGTAGTTACAGTTGTTAGTCAGCGTGGTTGTAGTTACAGTTGTTAGTCAGCGTGGCTGTAGCTACAGTTGTTAGTCAGCTTGGCTGTAGTTACAGTTGTTAGTCAGCGAGGCTATAGTTACAGTTGTTAGTCAGCGTGGCTGTAGTTACAGTTGTTAGTCAGCGTGGTTGTAGTTACAGTTGTTAGTCAGCGTGGTTGTAGTTACAGTTGTTAGTCAGTGTGGCTATAGTTACAGTTGTTAGTCAGCGTGGCTGTACTTACAGTTGTTAGTTAGCGTGACTGTAGTTACAGTTGTTAGTCAGCGTGGTTGTAGTTACAGTTGCTAGTCAGCGTGGCTATAGTTACAGTTGTTAGTCAGCGTGGCTATAGTTACAGTTGTTAGTCAGCGTGGCTGTAGTTACAGTTGCTAGTCAGCGTGGCTATAGTTACAGTTGTTAGTCAGCGTGGCTATAGGTACAGTTGTTAGTCAGCGTGGCTGTAGTTACAGTTGTTAGTCAGTGTGGCTATAGTTACAGTTGTTAGTCAGCGTGGCTGTACTTACAGTTGTTAGTTAGCGTGACTGTAGTTACAGTTGTTAGTCAGCGTGGTTGTAGTTACAGTTGTTAGTCAGCGTGGTTGTAGTTACAGTTGTTAGTCAGCGTGGTTGTAGTTACAGTTGTTAGTCAGTGTGGCTATAGTTACAGTTGTTAGTCAGCGTGGCTGTACTTACAGTTGTTAGTTAGCGTGACTGTAGTTACAGTTGTTAGTCAGCGTGGTTGTAGTTACAGTTGTTAGTCAGCGTGGTTGTAGTTACAGTTGTTAGTCAGTGTGGCTATAGTTACAGTTGTTAGTCAGCGTGGCTGTACTTACAGTTGTTAGTTAGCGTGACTGTAGTTACAGTTGTTAGTCAGCGTGGTTGTAGTTACAGTTGCTAGTCAGCGTGGCTATAGTTACAGTTGTTAGTCAGCGTGGCTATAGTTACAGTTGTTAGTCAGCGTGGCTGTAGTTACAGTTGCTAGTCAGCGTGGCTATAGTTACAGTTGTTAGTCAGCGTGGCTATAGTTACAGTTGTTAGTCAGCGTGGCTATAGTTACAGTTGTTAGTCAGCGTGGCTGTACTTACAGTTGTTAGTTAGCGTGACTGTAGTTACAGTTGTTAGTCAGCGTGGTTGTAGTTTCAGTTGTTAGTCAGCGTGGCTATAGTTACAGTTGTTAGTCAGCGTGGCTATAGTTACAGTTGTTAGTCAGCGTGGCTGTAGTTACAGTTGTTAGTCAGTGTGGCTATAGTTACAGTTGTTAGTCAGCGTGGCTGTACTTACAGTTGTTAGTTAGCGTGACTGTAGTTACAGTTGTTAGTCAGCGTGGCTGTAGTTACAGTTGTTAGTCAGCGTGGCTCTAGTTACAGTTGTTAGTCAGCGTGGCTGTAGTTACAGTTGTTAGTCAGTGAAGCTGTAGTTACAGTTGTTAGTCAGCGTGGTTGTAGTTACAGTTGTTATTCAGTGAGGCTGTAGTTACAGTTGTTAGTCAGTGAAGCTGTAGTTACAGTTGTTAGTCAGTGAAGCTGTAGTTACAGTTGTTAGTCAGCGTGGCTGTAGTCACAGTTGTTAGTCAGCGTGGTTGTAGTTACAGTTGTTAGTCAGCGTGGCTATAGTCACAGTTGTTAGTCAGCGTGGCTATAGTTACAGTTGTTAGTCAGCGTGGCTGTAGTTACAGATGTTAGTCAGTGAAGCTGTAGTTACAGTTGTTATTCAGTGAGGCTGTAGTTACAGTTGTTAGTCAGTGAAGCTGTAGTTACAGTTGTTAGTCAGTGAAGCTGTAGTTACAGTTGTTAGTCAGCGATGCTGTAGTTACAGTTGTTATTCAGTGAGGCTGTAGTTACAGTTGTTAGTCAGTGAAGCTGTAGTTACAGTTGTTAGTCAGTGAAGCTGTAGTTACAGTTGTTAGTCAGCGTGGCTGTAGTCACAGTTGTTAGTCAGCGTGGTTGTAGTTACAGTTGTTAGTCAGCGTGGCTATAGTTACAGTTGTTAGTCAGCGTGGCTATAGTTACAGTTGTTAGTCAGCGTGGCTGTAGTTACAGTTGTTAGTCAGTGAAGCTGTAGTTACAGTTGTTATTCAGTGAGGCTGTAGTTACAGTTGTTAGTCAGTGAAGCTGTAGTTACAGTTGTTAGTCAGTGAAGCTGTAGTTACAGTTGTTAGTCAGCGATGCTGTAGTCACAGTTGTTAGTCAGTGTGGCTGTAGTTACAGTTGTTAGTCAGTGAAGCTGTTGTTACAGTTGTTAGTCAGCGATGCTGTAGTCACAGTTGTTAGTCAGTGTGGCTGTAGTTACAGTTGTTAGTCAGTGAAGCTGTTGTTATAGTTGTTAGTCAGCGGGGCTATAGTTACAGTTGTTAGTCAGCGTAGCTGTATTCACAGTTGTTAGTCAGCGTAGCTATAGTTACAGTTGTTAGTCAGCGTTTTTATAGTTACAGTTGTTAGTCAGCGTAGCTGTAGTCACAAACGTAAGTCAGCGTGGCTATAATTACAGTTTTTAGTCAGCGTGGCTATAGTTACAGTTGTTAGTCAGCGTGGCTATAGTTACAGTTGTTAGTCAGCGAGGCTATAGTTACAGTTGTTAGTTAGCGAAGCTCTAGTTACAGTTGTTAGTCAGCGTGGCTATAGTTACAGTTGTTAGTCAGCGTGGCTATAGTTACAGTTGTTAGTCAGCGTGGCTATAGTTACAGTTGTTAGTCAGCGTGGCTGTAGTTACAGTTGTTAGTCAGCGTGGCTATAGATGCAGTTGTTAGTCAGCTTGGCTGTAGCTACAGTTGTTAGTCAGCGTAGCTATAGTTACAGTTGTTAGTCAGCGAAGCTGTAGTCACAGTTGTTAGTTAGCGTGGCTATAATTACAGTTGTTAGTCAGTGTGGCTGTAGTTACTGTTGTTAGTCAGTGAAGCTGTAGTTACAGTTGTTAGTCAGCGTGGCTATAGGTACAGTTGTTAGTCAGCGAAGCTGTAGTCACAGTTGCTAGACAGTGTGGCTATAGTGACAGTTGTAGGTGGTTTAGCTGTTATTGCTGTTGTTGTTGATGTTGTTGTTAGTGTGTGAGGCTGTAGTTACAGTCTTAGGTAGTTCAGCTGTTAAATATAATTCTCAGGCTGCAGTTACAGTTGTTGTTAGTCAACAAGGCTGTAGTTACAGTTGTATGTAGTTTAGCTGTGAAATGTAATTTCCACATCCGTTCCGCCATGTTAGTTTGAATCTATTTTCTCTTTGCTTTTGTCAAATATTCCCAACCATCTGGCATTGCAGTCAAATTTGACCACTACCTCATTATCATTTGTTGTCGTTGTTGTTCTTATTGTCGTTGTTGTTGTTATTGTTGTTGTTATTGCTGTTGTTGTTGCTGTTGTTATTGCCGTTGTTATTGCTGTTGTTGTTATTGCTGTTATTATTAATGTTATTATTGATGTTGCTATTGCCGCTGTTATTGTTTGTTATTATTGCTGTTGTTATTGATGTTATTGCTATTGTTGTTGTTGTTGTTGCTGCTGTCATTGCTGTTATTATTGCTATTGCTGTTGTTGTTGTTGTAGTTGTTGTTGTTGTTGATGTTATTGCTGTTATTATTGCTGCTGTTATTGCTCTTGTTGTGGTTGTTGTTGATACTGTTGTTCTTGTCGTTGTTGCAGCTGTTGTTGTTGTTCTTGTCGTTGCAGCTATTGTTGTTGTTATTGTAGCTTTCGTTACAGTCGATTGACCCTCATAACAAAACCAATTAGCGTCTATTCCATCTTACGTGGCATCATGGTCAATTGTCGTTTACCAAGGCCGTGGGTTGACCCATGCTTTCTTGGTGAAATTTGGTAGACAGAAACTATGACGAATCCCGTCAATTTGAATATGTCTGTAATTCGAAGTGGCATCACTGTCACATATTGTGTCACGATGAATCTACGTGTGAATTAGATCAGAGCTACACGTGCCTGTGGAATGTTCATCTGCAAGCAGTTCCATTTAACCGAACAACTGCTGCAGTAATCGTTGAAATCGACGGGGGTGCATTCCATTCCACAGAAATCTAACTTTCAAAGAAGTACACTAAAGGTTAGCAACGAACGCATCATCAAATGCTGACCTAAAATATTTTACCTCTTACAAAGTGATAATCGCAACCAGATGGAACGTAAGCTGTTGCGTGCATTTCGCTTTTTGCAGCAACTCGTCTTCATAAAAACTCTTTCGTCTGAATATTCGGTGTTGTCGTAAAGTTTTTGAAGCCTCAAGGTGCTTTTGTGAAGAATTCGGGCGATAGATCGGCTGCTTCGTCTTGAGTTACATTTCTCTTGGGCTGTGTTTATATATTGTAGGCAAAAATATATATACATACGTACATATACATATATACATAGATATATAGATACATATATATACATACATACATATATACCTATATACATACAAATATGCATACATGCATACATATATATATAGATACATATATACATACATGCACACCTATATAGATACTTACATACATTATATATATATATATAACATACGTACATGCATACTTACATAATACATATATATACATACACATATACATACATAGAAAGAAAGGCATAATAAATATAAACCACCATATGTATATATACATGGTTATTTATATTTATTATATCTTTGTATGTACGTATGTATATAAATGTGTATAAATATGTATGTATGTATTATATATGTATAAATAATTATATATATATATATACAAACATATAAATATACAATGGTATATATATATATATGTATATATATATATATATATACATACATATATTATGAGATACAAGCATATACATTCATACATACATGTATAGTACAAACATACATATATTAAGCGATATAAGTATACACATAGGTTTGTTTGAGTGTATACGTATGTATACATATTTGTATCTGTGTGGATGGGTATTTATATATATATATATATATGCAGAAACACGTGATAACATTAGAAAAAATAAGAAACATACACAGATCTATATATATATATATATATATATATATATATATATATATATATATATATATATATATACATATACATATATATATATATATATATATATATATATATATATATATATATATATATATATATATAGAGAGAGAGAGAGAGAGAGAGAGAGAGAGAGAGAGAGAGAGAGCTCTGTGTGTGTTTCATCTTTTTTTCTAATGCTATCACGTGTTTCTGCATGTAGATATTCGAGTACTACAATGGTATACATGTCTAGTACTTCACAGTACTTTAGTATCTACAATGGTATATATTTCTAGGACTGTCTCCACAGTACTTTAGTATCTACAATGGTATATATTTCTAGGACTGTCTCCCCAGTACTTTAGTATCTACAATGGTATATATTTCTAGGACTGTCTACACAGTACTTTAGTATCTACAATGGTATATATTTCTAGGACTGTCTTCACAGTACTTTAGTATCTACAATGGTATATATTTCTAGGACTGTCTCCCCAGTACTTTAGTATCTACAATGGTATATATTTTTAGGACTGTCTACACAGTACTTTAGTATCTACAATGGTATATATTTCTAGGACTGTCTCCCCAGTACTTTAGTATCTACAATGGTATATATTTCTAGGACTGTCTACACAGTACTTTAGTATCTACAATGGTATATATTTCTAGGACTGTCTTCACAGTACTTTAGTATCTACAATGGTATATATTTCTAGGACTGTCTCCCCAGTACTTTAGTATCTACAATGGTATATATTTTTAGGACTGTCTACACAGTACTTTAGTATCTACAATGGTATATATTTCTAGGACTGTCTACACAGTACTTTAGTATCTACAATGGTATATATTTTTAGGACTGTCTACACATTACTTTAGTATCTACAATGGTATATATTTCTAGGACTGTCTTCACAGTACTTTAGTATCTACAATGGTATATATTTCTAGGACTGTCTCCACAGTACTTTAGTATCTACAATGGTATATATTTCTAGGACTGTCTCCCCAGTACTTTATTATCTACAATGGTATATATTTCTAGGACTGTCTACACAGTACTTTAGTATCTACAATGGTATATATTTCTAGGACTGTCTACACAGTACTTTAGTATCTACAATGGTATATATTTTTAGGACTGTCTACACAGTACTTTAGTATCTACAATGGTATATATTTCTAGGACTGTCTTCACAGTACTTTAGTATCTACAATGGTATATATTTCTAGGACTGTCTCCCCAGTACTTTAGTATCTACAATGGTATATATTTTTAGGATTGTCTACACAGTACTTTAGTATCTACAATGGTATATATTTTTAGGACTGTCTACATAGTACTTTAGTATCTACAATGGTATATATTTCTAGGACTGTCTTCACAGTACTTTAGTATCTACAATGGTATATATTTCTAGGACTGTCTTCACAGTACTTTAGTATCTACAATGGTGTATATTTCTAGGACTGTCTCCCCAGTACTTTAGTATCTACAATGGTATATATTTCTAGGACTGTCTACACAGTACTTTAGTATCTACAATGGTATATATTTCTAGGACTGTCTCCCCAGTACTTTAGTATCTACAATGGTATATATATTTAGGACTGTCTACACAGTACTTTAGTATCTACAATGGTATATATTTTTAGGACTGTCTATACAGTACTTTAGTATCTACAATGGTATATATTTCTAGGACTGTCTCCCCAGTACTTTAGTATCTACAATGGTAAATATTTCTAGGACTGTCTTCACAGTACTTTAGTATCTACAGTGGTATATATTTATAGGACTGTCTTCCCAGTACTTTAGTATCTACAATGGTATATATTTCTAGTACTTCACAGTACTTTAGTATCTACAATGGTATATATTTTTAGGACTGTCTACACAGTACTTTAGTATCTACAATGGTATATATTTCTAGGATTGTCTTCACAGTACTTTAGTATCTACAATGGTATATATTTCTAGGTCTGTCTACACAGTACTTTAGTATCTACAATGGTATATATTTCTAGGACTGTCTACTCAGTACTTTAGTATCTACAATGGTATATATTTCTAGGACTGTCTTCCCAGTACTTTAGTATCTACAATGGTATATATTTATAGGACTGTCTCTCCAGTACTTTAGTATCTACAATGGTATATATTTCTAGGACTGTCTACACAGTACTTTAGTATCTACAATGGTATATATTTCTAGGACTGTCTACACAGTACTTTAGTATCTACAATGGTATATATTTTTAGGACTGTCTACACAGTACTTTAGTATCTACAATGGTATATATTTCTAGGACTGTCTTCACAGTACTTTAGTATCTACAATGGTATATATTTCTAGGACTGTCTCCCCAGTACTTTAGTATCTACAATGGTATATATTTTTAGGACTGTCTACACAGTACTTTAGTATCTACAATGGTATATATTTTTAGGACTGTCTACACAGTACTTTAGTATCTACAATGGTATATATTTCTAGGACTGTCTTCACAGTACTTTAGTATCTACAGTGGTATATATTTCTAGGACTGTCTTCTCAGTACTTTAGTATCTACAATGGTATATATTTCTAGTACTTCACAGTACTTTAGTATCTACAATGGTATATATTTTTAGGACTGTCTACACAGTACTTTAGTATCTACAATGGTATATATTTCTAGGATTGTCTTCACAGTACTTTAGTATCTACAATGGTATATATTTCTAGGTCTGTCTACACAGTACTTTAGTATCTACGATGGTATATATTTCTAGGACTGTCTACACAGTACTTTAGTATCTACAATGGTATATATTTCTAGGACTGTCTTCCCAGTACTTTAGTATCTACAATGGTATATATTTATAGGACTGTCTCCCCAGTACTTTAGTATCTACAATGGTATATATTTCTAGGACTGTCTACACAGTACTTTAGTATCTACAATGGTATATATTTCTAGGACTGTCTACACAGTACTTTAGTATCTACAGTGGTATATATTTCTAGAACTGTCTACACAGTACTTTAGTATCTACAATGGTATATATTTCTAGTACTTCACAGTACTTTAGTATCTACAATGGTATATATTTCTAGTACTTCACAGTACTTTAGTATCTACAATGGTATATATTTCTAAGACTGTCTACACAGTACTTTAGTATCTACAATGGTATATATTTCTAGTACTTCACAGTACTTTAGTATCTACAATGGTATATATTTCTAGTACTTCACAGTATTTTAGTATCTACAATGGTATATATTTCTAAGACTGTCTACACAGTACTTTAGTATCTACAATGGTATATATTTCCAGTACTTCACAGTACTTTAGTATCTACAATGGTATTAGTATAGTTCTAGGTCTGTCTTCACAGTACTTTATTGTCTGACTTAGGGTGACCTTCACCTAGTTCAAGTTCTGGTAATCCTTGAAGATGATGATGATGACCATGTTGATTATGGTGTTGGTGGTGGTGGTGGTGGTGGTGGCGGTGGTGGTGGCGATGGTGGTGATGGTGTTGGTAATGTCGGTGGTCGTGGTGGTGGTGATGTTGGTATTGACGGTGGTGGTGGTGGTGATGGCGGTTCAGCTGATGCTGATGATGATGGTGATGATGATGGTGTTTGTGATGATGGTGGTGGATGATGATGGTGATGTATTATGAAGATGAAGTTGATGAGGATGATGATGATGATGACATTAAAGATAATTATTATGTTGATGGTGGAGGTCGTGATGGTGATGGTAGAGGTGGAGATAATGAATTTTCGAATTGACAGAGGCGGCAGAGCGACGGACATTATATTCCATGGTACACAGCAGTATCTCACCGCTCAGACGTCAAATACGCCCGTGTTTAATTGTATCTTATTATTCCTAGATCGATAAATAACAAACCCCCCACACACACACTCACGCACACACACACTCACACACACTCACACACCCACACACATATATATATACATACATGTATATAGTGATACATATCTACATGCATATATTTATAAATATTTACACGTATATATATATATATATATATATATATATATATATATATATATATGTTTGTATATACTTACATGTACACATATATTCTGTGAATATTTATATGTATATATACATGTTCATACATGCATATATGTACTTATATATATATATATATACCTATAGAAAAGATGAATATAAAATGAAAGTGCTTTTATAAAGGAATTTATTAGGTATTGACATATGTTTCTGTAATAGACGGAATACCTATGTATCGCTGCTTGTGTAATCATATAATTGTTTCTACGTTAGGCACAAGGCCAGCAAATTATCCAGTATATTACTGGTGCTTGCGTAATCATATAATGTTAGCAAGTATTCGATAGCAAATGTATAATCAGTTGTCACTTCTTCACAGATATTGGATAAATTGGAAAAAATCAGAAAAATCAAAGTATTTATATTAGTTGTAAGAAAGAAAGAAGAGAAGGGATAGTATATGACAGATGGCAATTCAATTTGCTGGTAAACAAGTATATAGAAGGTTTTTAATGAGAATACAATGAGCATATGGCTTATTTTATCTAAATAAGAATTTTTGGGAGTGCCTGTTTTAATCTATATTTGACCAGTTGAACAATGGACAGGGCTGGTCGTTTGGTGTAGTAGTATTAATACAGTTATAAAGTGTCAAGTAAGGAAGAGAGAGATTTTCCCTGTTACTGTATAACAACAATGCTGGTACCCTACTGGTATACGCATTAGGGAATTGAATTAAGAAATCTCATTTTATCTATAGCAGTTTATATTAAATGGTAAATAATAGAAGAGTTGATAGAATTAAGAGTAATAGTGAATGTTAATATATATATATATATATATATATATATATATATAAACAAATTATTAGATTTTACATACATATTTAGAGAGGAAAATTCCTATTTCTGTCCGTGTTTGTCATACGTTCTCTAACAGAGAACGAATGACAAACAAAATCATTTTCCTTCCCCTTTTTATTATTTGTATAAATGTGCAACATAATTACATTATGCGTATCCGCAGTTGAAAAAGCATATAATGCTGAAACCGGTACCTTTATTAAATGTGGAAATATCCACTTTATAAATAAATGTTTTGATATTATACTGAAAGAATCTCTTCAGCATTTTCTACTGAAAAATCTTTTTCCTCTCTACTATTTGTTTTATATATATCAACTGGTTTGTTACTTTTCTATATACCATATATATATATATATATATATATATATTTCGTTTCTGAATTTGTTTAGCAAGATTCTTTATCTGAAATCGTGTGTTGAAACCGATATTGTTATACTTTGGGAGGGTCATGTTGCCAATAATAATATATAAACAACCATCTGGTTGTGGAACCAACCAACCAACCAGAAATTTATAACTTTATAAATTTATTATAAATTTATTATAATAAATTGAAGTGAAAGCAACTGGTGCGTGTGTTTCTTATTGGCAACATGACCCTCCCAAAGTATAACAATATATATATATATATATATATATATATATATATATATATATATATATATATATATATATATATATATATATATATAATGTTTACAAACGAATCGAGCATTATTATTAATGTTCGATATAACACATATGTACACATATATATGTATATATGTGTGCGTGTATATACATATACAAATATGTGTATATATATATATATATAGAGAGGCCGGAAGATAGGTAAATATTGCTGATGAGATGTAACAACATCGAAACTAGTTCAATATTCCTTGTCTGGCTTTCTGGAGAATAGAGGAAAGGTGTTTCCTAAAAAACCCAGTATGACTCTAAAAACCGGTTTGTCTGTGTGTTTACATACAGAATAGCTGGACACTCACAGTAAAGTGACCAGTGAAAAACTCGGTACATCTACATATGTATACGTGTGTGTAATCATATGCATACTAGTATTTCAGTATACATATGTGGATGTACATTTTTTTAACTTAATTGTTTAAGCGTCAGTCATACAAAAGTGAGTTACAAACGAAACGAAATTTAATTTCGTTTCGTTATTTGTTTTTATCGTCTCCGTTGAACCGGTACGTACTCACGCTCTATGCAAATTAGTCTGCCCACTACTAATTTTCATAGAAAAAGCATATAACGATATGTGCTTTTACGATTCTCTAGAGAGGCCGGAAGATAGGTAAATATTGCTGATGAGATGTAACAACATCGAAACTAGTTCAATATTCCTTGTCTGGCTTTCTGGAGAATAGAGGAAAGGTGTTTCCTAAAAAACCCAGTATGACTCTAAAAACCGGTTTGTCTGTGTGTTTACATACAGAATAGCTGGACACTCACAGTAAAGTGACCAGTGAAAAACTCGGTACATCTACATATGTATACGTGTGTGTAATCATATGCATACTAGTATTTCAGTATACATATGTGGATGTACATTTTTTTAACTTAATTGTTTAAGCGTCAGTCATACAAAAGTGAGTTACAAACGAAACGAAATTTAATTTCGTTTCGTTATTTGTTTTTATCGTCTCCGTTGAACCGGTACGTACTCACGCTCTATGCAAATTAGTCTGCCCACTACTAATTTTCATAGAAAAAGCATATAACGATATGTGCTTTTACGATTCTCTAGAGAGGCCGGAAGATAGGTAAATATTGCTGATGAGATGTAACAACATCGAAACTAGTTCAATATTCCTTGTCTGGCTTTCTGGAGAATAGAGGAAAGGTGTTTCCTAAAAAACCCAGTATGACTCTAAAAACCGGTTTGTCTGTGTGTTTACATACAGAATAGCTGGACACTCACAGTAAAGTGACCAGTGAAAAACTCGGTACATCTACATATGTATACGTGTGTGTAATCATATGCATACTAGTATTTCAGTATACATATGTGGATGTACATTTTTTTAACTTAATTGTTTAAGCGTCAGTCATACAAAAGTGAGTTACAAACGAAACGAAATTTAATTTCGTTTCGTTATTTGTTTTTATCGTCTCCGTTGAACCGGTACGTACTCACGCTCTATGCAAATTAGTCTGCCCACTACTAATTTTCATAGAAAAAGCATATAACGATATGTGCTTTTACGATTCTCTAGAGAGGCCGGAAGATAGGTAAATATTGCTGATGAGATGTAACAACATCGAAACTAGTTCAATATTCCTTGTCTGGCTTTCTGGAGAATAGAGGAAAGGTGTTTCCTAAAAAACCCAGTATGACTCTAAAAACCGGTTTGTCTGTGTGTTTACATACAGAATAGCTGGACACTCACAGTAAAGTGACCAGTGAAAAACTCGGTACATCTACATATGTATACGTGTGTGTAATCATATGCATACTAGTATTTCAGTATACATATGTGGATGTACATTTTTTTAACTTAATTGTTTAAGCGTCAGTCATACAAAAGTGAGTTACAAACGAAACGAAATTTAATTTCGTTTCGTTATTTGTTTTTATCGTCTCCGTTGAACCGGTACGTACTCACGCTCTATGCAAATTAGTCTGCCCACTACTAATTTTCATAGAAAAAGCATATAACGATATGTGCTTTTACGATTCTCTAGAGAGGCCGGAAGATAGGTAAATATTGCTGATGAGATGTAACAACATCGAAACTAGTTCAATATTCCTTGTCTGGCTTTCTGGAGAATAGAGGAAAGGTGTTTCCTAAAAAACCCAGTATGACTCTAAAAACCGGTTTGTCTGTGTGTTTACATACAGAATAGCTGGACACTCACAGTAAAGTGACCAGTGAAAAACTCGGTACATCTACATATGTATACGTGTGTGTAATCATATGCATACTAGTATTTCAGTATACATATGTGGATGTACATTTTTTTAACTTAATTGTTTAAGCGTCAGTCATACAAAAGTGAGTTACAAACGAAACGAAATTTAATTTCGTTTCGTTATTTGTTTTTATATATATATATATATATATATATATGGGAGGATTTTATAGTTCACTTGAAACATTGTGTAATGAGGAATAAACGTTTGAAGTTGTAAGGCCAAGACAATGCAGGTATGGATATAGAATATAAATGCAAAAGATATTGTTGACGATTAGTCTTTTACCTAAAATTTATTTTAAAATCCTTAATTTTCGAGATGATATCTCTTCTTCGGAG
The DNA here is from genome assembly GCA_964016885.1 of Eledone cirrhosa. Taxonomy (NCBI): domain Eukaryota; kingdom Metazoa; phylum Mollusca; class Cephalopoda; order Octopoda; family Eledonidae; genus Eledone; species Eledone cirrhosa. The sequence goes on from OZ024756.1 coordinate 2,901,115, forward strand.
GGAAGTAAAGTGGTTATTCCAGCGTTCTAATTAGCTTGCCAAGTCATGCTGACAGGAAATGGTATAGCGATTCCATTCTATCTCTAATGTCAAAGAGTGAAGGTTGGGTGAATAAATAGTAGTCTCCCTTTAAAAGGGGTTTTGTACATGTATGTGTGTGGGAGAATACGTGAAGGCGTTAGTATGCGTGTGTCTGTGTGAGTGTGAGAAGATATGTCTATACGTAAATGTGGGGGCTAGATGCTCTATCATGTTAAAACTGGTCTTTGTGTGTGTATGTGTGTGTGTGTGAGAGAGAATAAGTGGCGGTGTAAGCTTGTGTGTGTGTGTGTGTGCGTGTGTATTAGAGGGGGGTGTAAGTGTGGGGCTAGGTGCTCTATCAAGTTATAAATTGGGTGTTGAGTTCTAGTCTATTATTGATTGGTGGTTGTGTTTTATCTATAATTAGTGCTTCCTTAATTCTAAGATTGCCGAGATTTCTTTCCTTAGTTTCTATCCTAACTCTTATGGTTTCTGGTGTTTTTGCATTTCACTAGGTGTTTCTTAAATGAGGAAGCGTTAGTATTGAGGTGTTCTTTGATTCTTATGTGAAGTGGTCTGGTGGTGCTACCTACGTAGATGTTGCTGCATTTGTCGCACTCTAATCTGTATACGACGTAAGTCTGGTGGCATAGGTCTGTGTCGTTGATGGGGCAGTTGGCTAGCCTGAAGCGGCTGTCATGTCTGGTGGAGTGTCTTTTGGTTAGCTATCCGCGTAGAGAAGGTCCTGAGTGGGCTAGTTGGATATCTAGTCCCTCTCGTCTGATAGCTCTGCGGATGGCTGTTGTTGTTTCGTCACTGAAGTGTGGGAGCTTCAGGAAGCAGGTGTTAGTGCCTCGGGTGTGGTGTCCTCTGTTCTTTCTGGCACGGTTCGTGGTGGACGTCGGGTATCCGTTCAGTTTGAGTACTTCCAGGGTCTCTTGCGTCGGTGCATTTGTTCCGGATACGTGTTAGTTCGTTCCTTATGTATCCGAACTTAGCGCCGGCTGGGAGGGCCGATCTGAAATGTACGAACATGTCCCAGGTGGCGGCCTTTTTTATAGAAGCAGGTGTGGATGTTGTCTTCCTCTGTTACCCTGAGTTGGAAGTCCAGTAGGGATAGGGATCCGCGGTCATCAGGGTGTTCCATGCTGAACTTTATACTGGCGTACATACTGGACAATGTCGTGTATATTTTATTCGCCTCCTCACGGGATGATGTAAGGATGAGTATGTCATCTACATATCGGGTGAAGAAGGTATGGGAATGGCAGGTGTTGAGGGCTCGGCATTCTAGCTGGTGCATATAGGTGATGGCCAGCAGGCCCGATAGGCTGGATCCTATGGGTAATCCTGTTGTCTGATGTGTGGTGGTGGAAGGTGAAGTATGTGTTGTCCACTGTGAAGGACAAAAGCTGGTGTATGTCCGTCGGATGGAGGCAGTAGCAGTGGATGTCCTCTGCAACCACGCAGTCCGTCAATAAATCGACAGCTGGATGAGCGGGGACTGTAGTGTAGAGGGAGACAACGTCGAGGCTAAAGGCGTATCTATTTAGTTTAAGTTGTTCTGACTGGAGTTCGTGTAGTCTATGTATGACTTCCTCGGAGCTACTGACATGCCCGGGAAAGGTGGAGAGTAGAGGCTTGAGAACCTGGGAGAGGAGCCAGGAGATTTTGTATAGGGGTCCTTCTATGCTAGAGACGATGGGTCTTATTTGTGTCTTAGTACTATTCTTGTGGGTCTTGATGAGGTGATAGAAATTGGGTAGTCTGCTATTTCTAGTGGTGTAGTTGAGCTTAACTTTATTTGGGAGTTGTCTTCTCCTACATATGTCGAACCAGATGGAGTTGGCCTGTTTTTCGATCTGGGCTGCAGTCATGTCCGGGATCTCTGTATATTAAAACGCTGGAATAACCACTTTACTTCCCTCCGAAGAAGAGATATCTCGAAAATTAAGGATATTTAAATAAATTTAAGGTAAAAGACTAATTGTCAACAATATCTTTTGCATTTGCATTTATATTCTATATCCATACCTGCATTGTCTTGGCCTGACAACTACAAACGTTTATATATATATATATATATATATATATATATATATATATATATATATAATGTGTCTGTGTGTACTGATGCATATTTACTTTTATGTATTAGCTGTGCTGGAGCGAGAAATAAAATTGTCATTTTATTTTTATATATTTATACATACATATATATATATATATATATATATATATATATATATATATATATATATATATATATATATATATATATATATATACATACATATTCTGCATATGTTTATATATATATATATATATATATATATATATATATATATATATCATACATATCATCAGCATTCATGCTAAATCGACACATGGCTTTATTTAACAAACAAAAAAAAACTCTCGTTCTGTCTGTTCTCTCACTGTTCTACTGTGTTCTATTCTCGCAGAATCTTCACAACTTCACCACTTCATAGTTCTTTAGCAGGCAACTTTCCAAAGCGTGCGCTCAAGAATTTGCTGTTGTGTCATGGTTGACATGAAACATCATATACGAGACAATACTAATAGAACATCGTAACCTGCCAAATTACACTTCCATGGCTCATCATCTCCACCAACACTTCCAGTCCTTTTTAACATGCATACAGGCCATAAAACATACATATGTACGTACATATTATATGCATACATATATATTAACTTACATATAATTACATATAAACTTACAAACACACATACACATATATATATATTTTCACACACACACAGATATATATATATATACATAAACATGCATATGTACGTACATATATGCATACATAAATACCGATATATATATTTTTTTCACACACACACACACACACACACACACACACACACACACACACACACACACACACACACACACACACACATATATATATATATATATATATATATATATATATACATAAAACATGCATATGTACGTACATATATGCATACATAAATACCGATATATATATTAACGTACATATAATTACATATAAACTTATATACACACACACACACACACACGTATATATATATACATATATATATGTGTATATATATATGGTGGCTGCCAACTCGTTTTCGAGTACGGCCACTACTTCATATCCATGTAGGAGAACCCCTACCAATGCGCTGAACGAGTGTGACTTTTTAGTCCAGCCAGCGACTTGAAAACTCTGGTACAAACACTACACTTGTGACAATTATTGACACATAGTGCTGGGCCCATGGTACCATGTGACGACAAGTGCAGAGAGATCTCCAGATATAAAGAAATGCCTGTGCCGTGAAGCTTTTATAGTGAGCAAAGCACTGCACAAAGCCAGTTCCACTCTCTTAACCAAGATGATATTTACCAAAAAGAAGAACAAGTCAACATCATTGGATACCATCAGGGTTGCAGGTGTTATATCAGAGTTTTCTTTCTCCTAGAATTCTGCCTTGACAAAGGCTAAGGGGTCATCTCTCCCGGGGATTTTGGATGGCCATTGACTCTTAAGAGTTCCTTTGCCCTTTGACAGGTTTTGATTTTAGTCCTGCAGGATGTCCAAAGTCACCCTCCTCACCAAAAAACCTTGGTGGGGTTGCCAGTTTAGTCGCCAACGACCCGACCATGAGACAGGTTGTACTGGGATACATGTTACCAGTAGCACCAACTGGTGACCTGACATAATATATATATATATATATATATATATATATATTCACATATATACACACACATATATATATATTTATATATATGTCCCTATATATGCATATATATATATATATGTATATATGTGCGTGTATATTTATATATATATGTGTGTATGCTTACAGACATGCATATATAACGCATATATATACGTATGTATATAGGCATATATATATATATGTATATATGTGCGTGTGTATATATATATGTGTATATATACAGACATATATAAATCAACATACACTAAATATCTATTTATATGTGAAAGGGTTAATAATGATTAATGCTTTTCCTCTTTGTGGATTGGCAGTATCGGTAGAAGGTCGACGCCATGCTTTCCACCATAGTTGCGTCCCTTTACGATCTGAGTTCAAATCCCGCCGAGGTTGACTTTGACTTTTATCCTTACGGGGTCGATAAATTAAAGTACCAGTAATGCACTGGGTAATTGCTGGCCTTGTGCCTAAAGTAGAAACAATTATTATTTTTACATGATTTTCTTCAAAATAGACCAGACTTCCCAGAATACAACAAAATCATATCTGTATATACTACAGTTGCTCCCGCTACACCTACTACACACCCTAGGTTTTTCACATTTAGAAATGCTGCACCTCACACCAATCTCTACCCCCACCTTCTTAAATAATAATAAAAATAATAATAAACTCCTTTACAAGCAGCTAACAAGATACGACTGTTTTCTATGTTTCTTTCATTCGGAGCTTGTTTCGCCCTTATTTTCTCATTTTATTTACTTTATATTTTTTTTTTACCTTCCTCTTTTGTTTGTATTTTATTTTTTCTTTACTTCATTTCTATATTTCCTTGTTTTGTTTATTTATTTAATTTTATTTATTATTTTTTTCTTATATATGTCGTTTTACTTTCTTCTTTCCTTCCTTCTCTAGATATATGAAATTCTTCCCATAATCACTATCTCAGCTTTTATCTATGCACAGTTTTGTTGTTGTTTTTGTTGTTGTGTGTGTCTGTTGTTGTGTGTACCTGTTTACTATTACACTCATATATATACATATATACGTATATATATATATATATATATATATATATATATATATATATATATTTATACATATATATAAATAAATATACCTATATATATATATATATAAACGTATATATATATAAAAGTATATATGTACATATGTACATATGTACATATATATGTATTTATATATATACATATGTTCATACTTATATATATATATATATACATCTATATATATATATAAATATACCTATATATATATATATATATATATATATATATATATATATATATAAACATATATATATATACATATATATATAAAAATATATATGTACATATGTACATCTATATATATGTACATATATATATATATATATGTTTATATATACATATATATATATGTTTATATATATATACATATATATATATATATATATATATATATATATATATATATATATATATATATATATATATATATATATATATATATATATATATATATATTAATGCTTTTTCCGAGCTTGTTTATCACATACATGGTACACATGTTCGAAGAGATTGTGTGGAAACAATTGGCATATTGACAACTGTGTTTCCATATCTACATGTATACATGGCTATGTCTTCATATACACCCCTATGTTATACATACATGCATATGTATATATATATATATATATATATATAGGAAAATGTTTAACCCCGACGGCAGAGCTCAACTCGTTTCGACGGCTATTTCTTGACTGAGTCCAGAAATAGCCGTCGCAATGGCTTGAGCTCTGCCGTCGGGGTCATACTTTTTCCTATTTCCCACTCTACTACCCTAAGTATTGAGTACTCTAGTGCGTTATAGTCCATCTGGTTCTCTACCACACCTCCTCCAGTATATATATGTGTGTGTGTGTGTGTGTGTGTGCGTGTATGTATGAATGTATATCTATGTATATATATCTGTATACATATATATATATACATATATATGTGCAATATATATATGTATATGAATATATATATATATATATATATATATATATATATATATATATATATATATATATATAAATATATATATATATATATATATATATAGGAAAATGTTTAACCCCGACGGCAGAGCTGAACTCGTTTCGACGGCTATTTCTTGACTGAGTCCAGAAATAGCCGTCGCAATGGCTTGAGCTCTGCCGTCGGGGTCATACTTTTTCCTATTACCCACTCTACTACTTTAAGTATTGAGTACTTTGGTGCGTTATGGTCCACCTGGTTCCTTACCACATTTCCTTCGTTATATATATATATATATATATATATATATATATATATATATTAGTGTTTCTCTCTCCCTCCCTCTCTCTCTCTTTATCTATATATTGTCTGTGTCTGTTTCTGTATATATAAATATATATATATATATATTTGTGTGTGTATGTGTGTGTACACGCATGTGTGTGACTATGCGTGTGCATGTGTATATATAATCTGTATTGCAGTAGATATGATTGAAGCGAGTTACAGATGTGGACATATTTCATATACATATCTCTATATACTTGACAGATGTGGACATATGTTATGTATATATCTCATATACTTGACAGATGTGAGTTATCCAATTGTATTCATAAGATTACTTCTTAGTTTCTGCTTTACTACATAGAGGGAGATCAACTGAAAACATGTCACCCGTATATACACATAGATTATTAAACAGACACAGGCATATACTTATGTGAATATATATATATATATATATATATATATATATATATATATATTATTATGATTTGGGAGGGTCATGTTGCCAATAAGGAACGCACGCAGCAGTTGCTTTCACTTCAATTTATTATAAATTAAATTTATAAATTGAATTCATAATAAATTGAAGTGAAAGCAACTGGTGCGTGTGTTTCTTATTGGCAACATGACCCTCCCAAAGCATAACAATATCGGTTTCAACACACGTTTTCAGATAAAGAATCTTGCTAAACAAATTCAGAAACGAAATATATATATATTTATATATATATATATATATATATATATATATATATATATATATATATATATATATATATATATACATATATATATATATATATATATATATATATATATATATATATATATATAGATATATATATATATATATTTAAAAGTTAAACAAGGTTCAATGAATAAATCAAAGAATGAGTTTTACAATAGATTGGAAGCACTCAACTGCATTTGGTTTTCCAGAGTTATTAATATTAATTCAAAATATTAACAAAATAGATATTCTTGTGATCAAGTATATTTTATTATACATATTTCAGAGGTACTGAGTTAAGTTCCACAGTACGTCCTCATCAGATAAAATAAGATGATGCATGACACGCCCTGACATAGTATGAGTGAATCTTAACCATCTACTATGTCAGGGTATGTCATGCATCATCTTATTTTATCTGATGAGGATGTACTGTTGAACTTAACTCAGTATAATAACTCATGTATAATAAACTTAACTCATGTATAATAAAATATACTTGATCACAAGAATATCTATTTTGCTAATATTTTGAAATAATATATATATATATATATATATATATATATATATATATATATATATATATATATATATATATATATATATTTTATATATATATATATATATATATATATATATTGGAAAATGTGTGTAATCCTTGGTACAGTTAGGTATATTAAGACAGGGGGGAAGAAAAAATGTCTTCACTTGTGCTTTCAACAAATTTATTTTCTTCACAAAATCCAAAAATAATTTTTTTGCGGATTAGAAAAATTTTTTTTCTTAAAAAAAATTATTTTATAAATTAAGTTGTTGGTTGTCTTAGGAGTTCTTGGTTAACGTAGGAGGTATTGTTTCGTTTTTAGAACGACCTTTCACGCTGAGGTGCGCTTCTAAAAACGAAACAATACCTCCTACGTTAACCAAGAACTCCTAAGACCTAACCAACAACCAACAACTTAATTTATAAAATAATTTTTTTTAAGAAAAATTTTTTTTCTAATCCGGAAAAAAATTCTTTTGGGATTTTGTGAAGAAAATAAATTTGTTGAAAGCACAAGTGAAGCCATTTTTTCTTCCCCCCCTGTCTTAATATATATATATATATATATATATATATATATATATTACACAAAGTCTGAGAATAAAGTTTTTCCTCTTGATTTGTTTAGAATTAAGATTATATTACTTTTCCCTCATCTTATATATTAACAAATATTTCATCTTGATGGTATAGTCACTTATATGTTTGAATTATTGATGGCATTTTGCTTACATTAATTTCTCTATTTTCATTTATATATATATACATATGTATATATGTAGAAGGTGAATAATATTGTAGAACAATAAAACTATGCATATATCAGATAAGTAGCACTCAACAGTTGGTAGAATTGGAGTATATATTAAAGAAGAAATTAAAAGATGGTAAAAAATATATGGAACTTTTTTAACCATCCTTTAATTTCTTCTTTTATATATATATATATATGTATGTCGGTATGTATGTATGTATCCATTTCTGTCTCTCTGCGTATATGTATATATATGTATATATATATATATATATATATATATATATATATATATATAGTAATAATAATAAATTTGAAGACTAAAATCCAAAGAGGGCTCGATAAGGATAAATATATATCAAATATATAAGAACCGTAGAGCAAATATTTATTAAAATAACAGATTAAAGTTTAAGCAAAGAATCGCTGCTTTCACCCTTAACGGGATCTTCTGAAACTATTTATAGAAATGAGTTTTACTTGAGGACAGAACCGTTTCATTTGTAAGACATCATCAGGAGTTTTCCGATGATTTCTCACGAACGAAATAGTTCTAGCCACGTAGAAGTCATTTCTATAATAAAATTGCGTAAACTCTGCTAACCTATTTTGCCTCACTATATACATTGGAACCCACTTACACACACACACACACACAGACACACACATACAGACAGACACACGCATTCACACACACATACAAACACACACACACAGACACACATACATACAGACAGACAGACAGACAGGCAGACAGATACAGACACACACACACACACACACACACACACACACACACACACACACACATACACACACACACACACACACATATATATATATATATATATATTAGTATTAATATTATACTCATGATAATGCTTCGAATCTTCGTTGTTTTTTAAATTAATGTATATATATATATATATATATATATATATATATATATATATATATATATATATATATATATATATATATATATATATATATATATAAAATATTTCAATATTTCACTTTTTAACATTGCTCCTTTTACTGTGTTTTCTGTAGCAAAACATCTTTTTGTAACTCAATAAATGATATCAATAACACTGGCAATAGTTATATATCTATATAAATGTTCTGAAGACTAGGATTTTAATTACCTGTTTAAACATTCTCTATGCTCCGATGAATCCAGACATCAGACATCCGTCTGGAAGAAACAATTGTCAGCAATTAAATGTATTAAACTAAGATTTGATTGTTTTATATTTTGTATCTCGGCTCTGTAATATATTTGACAATTTACATTGAGGCTTTTCTCCTACCGGTAATTGGTTAGTACTTAGTACTACCCTCCATATTTATAATTAGATATAAACCATATATAAGTATAAACATTATTATTATTACTATATATATATATATATATATATATATATATATATATATATATATATATATATATATATATATATATGTGTGTGTATGTATGTGTGTGTAAGTAAAATATAAACAGAAATAACAACACAATCGGTACAGTATATGGAAGGAGTATATTACGCTAATGCTTGAAATAGCAGGAAGATGGTCTTAACTTTTCGTATGTTAGTCCTTCATCGAAAGAAAGAATGAAAAATAAGATAGATTGAAGGGATGCGCGGGATGGAATTGGAAAAAATGTCTTTAGACAAAAATAACAGGTTAATTGATGTTGACATTTCTTGGAAAACTGTTGATGCTGGCGTTTTGTGTAGGAGATACTGTTTCAGAAAAGTGGATGATGGAGCGCCTCTACCTGAAATAAAAAAACATGTTTGTATAAAGAGCTATACTTCTGCGCGTGCGTAAGCATGTGTGTGTGTGTGTGTGCGTGTGTTATTATAGGTCCGTACGAATCTAAGTGGATATCTAATGTAAGTTATTAGTCGCACGCTTTCAAATAACAGTTATTTCCAGTAACAGAACTAGTACCTTCGTACTCTTAAGTCTAATCAACAGTTTTTAATGCATGCAATTATATAGCTGTAACTGACCTTCCATATCTTAAAATAGAAACAGACCCAAAATACATATGTTTAAAATAAAACCCCAATTGTCAAGTTTAGAAACATCAAGCCAAGAATCATCAATAGATTAACCAATGTCTTAGAAATGACTACACACTTATACTTCATTAAAATACAATACAGAAAACCATACATTGTAATATCATCTTAAACGTTTGATTCGTCGGTCCACTATTATATTATCTTGGATCATGACCACAGTAAACATATCTCAGACATATACACCACTAAGTATATTCTAATCACTGTATGCAAATATTATAATGATGCATTAGAGAGAAGAGGATTTAAAGAAAAAATACGTTGTGCCCCAAGATAAAACGATACAACCAAATAAAATTATATAATCCACCATTTAATTTAAATGCAAATTCAAATACCAAAGGATTGTTTTCTATATGCAATAAACAAACACTTATAAACCACAAATTCCACAAACTCTTCAATAGAAGCAGTGTTAAGATGAGTTACTCTTGTTCGGAAAACATTAGATTATAACTGGAATCAATACAAAAATATGACAAACACACACGTACAGCACAAACACAAACATACTCACAAACACAAACACAAACACACAGACACACACACAGGCACACACACACACATGCACACGCACACACAGACACACACACATACACATGTCTGTATGTACATATGTATATATATATATGTATTTATGTTTGTATATATGTGTATGTATGTATATATGTGTAAGCATGTATGTATATATGTGTATGTATGTATATATGTGTATGTATGTATATATGTGCATGTATGTATGCATATATGTGCATGTATGTATATGTGTGCACGTATGTATATATATATATATATATATATATATATATGTATGTATGTATATATATGTACGCATGTATATATATGTATGTATGTATATATGTGTATGGATGTATATATGTGTATGCATGTATTGGCGCATGTATGTATATGGCTACATGTATTTATGGATTTATGTATGTATATAGGTACACATATATGTATGCATTTATGTATATATATATATATATATATATATATATATATATATATATATATATATGTATACATGTATGTATGTACAAGCGTATGTATGCATTTACGTATTTATATAAATATGTATTCATGTATATATGAACATATGTGCGTATGTATATATGCATGTATGTATATATGCATGTATGTATAGACGTATGTATATATGTGTATATGTAATGCCCTTGTTTACTTTTATTTTATATATATACACCGTTATATTTTATATATACACACCGACATATTATATATATATATACACCGTTATATTTTATATATATACACCGTTATATCATATATATATATATATATATACACCCTAATATACGGGGTCAACAAAAAATGACCGATGAAATAAGATTTGGCAAAAAGTAAATACGGGGGTCGATATGATTGACTAAATCCCTTGGATTATTATAAGAGAGGGGCTGGAGTGGTGGGGTGGAGGTGTAAGGTGGAGTGGTGGTGGAGTGGTGGTGTGCTGGTGTGGTTTGGTGGGGTGGACTGGTGGGGTGGTGCGGAGTGGTGCTGTGGAGTGGTAGGGTGGCGTGGTGGGGTGGATTGGTGGGGTGGTGATGGTGGTGGTGCTGAGGTGGGGTGGTGTGATAGGGTGGTGAGTTGCTGGTGCTGTGGAGTGGTGGGGTGGACTGGTGGGGTGGTACGGAGTGGTGCTGTGGAGTGGTAGGGTGGTGAGGTTGGGTGGATTTGTGGGGTGGTGGTGGTGGTGGTTGTGAGGTTGGGTGGTGTGGTGTGGTGGTGTGATGGGGTGGTGAGGTGCTGGTGCTGTGGATTGGTGGTGTGGTGGGGTGCACTGGTGGGGTGGTGCGGAGTGGTGCTGTGGAGTGGTAGGGTGGAATGGTGGGGTGGTGATGGTGTTGGTGCTGAGGTGGGGCGGTGTGCTGGTGGTGGAGTGGTGGGGATGGAGTGGTAGAGGCGGTGTGCTGGTGGTGGTGAGGTGGGACTCGAGTGGGCGTGGTGTGCCAGGCGCCCAGTTTTCTCGGTCTTTGCTTGACCCAGGATTGCAGCTCGGTGAGTGAGACGAGTCTGGGAAAGGCTCGCCTCACAAACGGGGCCCACACCGGTTGACCGGAGAGGAATACCTGAAGGTGCCGTAGCCTTAATGCGTGTTTACGTATCATTAGCCACGTCATCCCCAGCCCTCCTTTCGAAGGGTGTTGACAGCAGATGGATCTCCTCACCATAGGAGCCCGCTTCTTCCAAAGGAATTGGAAGAGTGCGCGCTCCATTTTGGCGAGCGTTTCCCTTGGGCAAGGCACAACGGTCAGGTGGTAGTAGATGACGGACGCTATATAAGTGCTCGCCACCTCCGCCCGACCTTTCAGGGACAGTTTGCACTCGGCCCACTTCTGGGTCAGTGCAAACACCCTGTTCGTTACCTAACCCCAGTTCTTCTCCACCTGGTGGTCCGAACCAGACCCCGAGCAACTTCACCGGGCCCTCCGTCCAGCGCCCGACGACGCCATCGGAGGGCATCGATCTGCCCCTCCACGTGCCGAGTTGTAGACCGATCGACTTGTCCCGGTTCAGCTTAGCCCCTTTAAACCTTTCGTACTCCTCCAGTAAGGTGCCGATGGCCCCGATTTCCGAGGCCGTCGACACTATTACTGTTACATCATCGGGGTAGGCTGACACCGCTTTCCGCAATCCCGGTTCCAACGGGATACCCTGCAACAACTCCAACTTCCGCAGCAGTGGCTCTAGAGTTATTACATACAGAAGGGAGGAGAGAGGGCACCCCTGTCGGATGGACCGCGCGATTTCGAACGGCTCCGAGAGGTAGCCCTTCATCTTGACCCTAGAGAAGATGCGGCTGCTGTGCATGGCATTGATCCAGCCCCTGAAAACGGGTCCGAAGCCTGCCGCCGCTAGCACCGCATCCAGGTAACCATGGTCGACCATATCGAATGCCTTAGATTGATCCAAGTTGATCAGGGCCCCACCAAAGCCGGGTTCGTTCCCAACCCTCTCTATGATGTATCGCATGAGGTGGATGTTGTCGTGGATGGACCTGGACGGGATAGCACATGTCTGCGCATCTCCCACCAGGTTGCCCACGACAAGCGCTAACCTCTTTGCTAGCACCTTGGCCAAAATCTGTAACTCTGTATTTAGCAGAGTTATGGGCCTGAAATTATTTATATCGTCCCCCTTGTTCTCGTCCTTCCTCACTAGCGTGACTACGCCCTTGGTCACAGCACAGGGAATTCTCCCGTTCTGTTGCCAGTTGCAGTAGACCGCCTCGAGGAGATCGGAGAACAAGTCCGGCATAGCTAGATATAGTTCGTATGGAAGACCATCGAGACCCGGGGATTTGCGTTTGCCGCATTGGCTCAGCACGTCCTCTATCTCAGCGGCTGAAATCGGCTCCTCGCAGGACTTCGCCTCCCTGTCCGAGAGACGCAGCAGGCCGTCGAGGTATGGACCGAAGTCCACATCCCCAACCGGCCCCCCACCCCTTCCGAACAATCCGGCAAAGTGCTTTTGAAAAGCCTTGCACATCTGCTTAGGTTCAATGATCACCCGTCCATCCTGGTCTCGCAAAGACCAGATAGTGGATTTGCTCCCTCTTTTGGCTTCTGTCATGCGGGCCCAGCTAACAGCTTTGGTCCCCTCGTTTCCCAGAGCACGTATTTTGCTTCGGACGATGCAGCCTTCGTTTTTCGCGTCGAAGAACTGGCCCAGGGCCGTTCTAGACGCTAGCACTCTGGCCACGTCGCCGCTTCTAATTGCCTCTTCTACACTATCTACCAACTCCCTTTCCTTCCTATTTCTATTTGAGGCTAACTCCTTACTAAATTCTATAGAGACTACTCTAATCTCTCTTTTGAGAGATACCCACCACCTGCTGTTGACGATGGCGCCCGTCAACCGCTCCTTAACTAAAGTGCTAATCCGGTCCCTGTAAGCCTTACTTGCCGGTAAGGACAAGTTGAGCTTCCAGTAACCGGGTCCCTGTCTATGAGTTCTGTCAAGGTTGACCATGCAGGTCACTAATTTGTGGTCTGAATAGCCAACCATGCGCATTTTTGGACAACTTAAAAAGTCCTTATCCTTAATTCTAACTAAGAACCTATCTAGGTACGACCTCGATGATCCGCTACGATTTGCCCAAGTCCAGGTTGGCGCAGTCGGAAAATCTAGTCGATATCTATCGGCCAGGTCAAATCGACCGATTAACCCTTTGAGGCTATTACACCCCTCTCTATCGGGACAGGCCCCTACGTAGTCCCAGCGTGCATCTAGGATACCATTCCAGTCCCCCACTAATAGCAAGGAGCGGGATGTCCCTAGAAATGTCTCCAGACGATGGAAGAAGTCCGGCCGCATTGACCCGAAAGGGCCGTAGGCGGCTACCAACCTAAACGCTCCGCCTTTACCACTGCCAAGGTCCAGAACCACTAGTCGACCCTCCGGGTCCAAATGTACCATCTGTGTTGCGAGACCCAGATGTTTTTGCAGCAGAACGACAACCCCACCCCCACCTCCGGGCTGACAGAGAGATGCGTGCATCTCAAAGTCATCAAAGGTGGGGGCCAGCTGTCGCACGTTGCTGATCCGGGCCTCGCAAATAACCATCACATCTATACGTTGTGACCTGAGGTCATTTAGAAGCATTGCTTGCTTCCAAGTTCAGCCCAGGCCACGCGCATAGATAGATAGATAGATAGATAGATAGAAAATGAGGATTGGAGATAGTGAGACTAAAAGAGCGAAAGGGATATATATTTGTATATATATATATATATATATATATATATATATATATATATATATATATATATATATATATATTTATACAGAAAGAGAGAGAGAGAGAGAGAGAGTGAGAGAGAGGGGAGAAGGGGAGAATTCAGCATATATGTGTGACGGAGAGAGAAACAGAAAGAGAGATAAAACTAGGAGAGTGGGAAGATTTTCCGGAAGCATGGCCAAGGCTAAAAGAAAAATATGAAGACAATGGTGAGAGCAAAATGGCAGAGGATGGAGCTGGAAGGGGACAAGTATGATATGAAGCAATGAACAGCAGGTAGGGTGGACGATATGTTTATGGCCAGAGAGGGGCTTATCATTCCTCTATCTAACACAAACAAATAATTACTGTTACAATAATAGAACAAACAACAACAACAACAGTTGTTAGGGGACAACGAAAGAACCTCTAGGCAGCCTAAAGCTCAAGTAGAAATGTCAGAGTCAGACAAATATACCTCAAAAATGCTCTGTCAACTTAAGGAAGGAACATACTGTAAAATGTAGTACTTTATACAATATTCCTGAAGAAAAAAAGTAATACTGGATTGCTCCGGCTGGAAAATTTTTCAGCATAAACCAACTCGATTATAGCTAGCCTGGTATAACAAGGGGGCGAATTGGGGGTGTCGTAGCGTTCTTTATGGTAATGGTGTCGAGATCGTTATATAAAATACCAGTCTTGTACTCGGGCCGAGTTCAAACTTAAATATTACTCCAAACATTCGTACAAATTCAGAAATTTGTACGGAAGATTCAATCAAAATCTGACTTATATTTCATTTTACTGATCCCCTGAAGAATGAAGGAATAAAGTTGAGCTTGCCAAGATTTGAACTCAGAACATCAAGGGTAGTCACTATAAGCTGCGAAATATTTTCTCCGGCGTTTTACTAACTCTGCCAAGCCAGAGAAATTAGTTATAATTTGGGGAGATTTTTAATAAGTAACATCTTTCAAACTAGTCAAATCTTTCAGAATTGAGTAAGTAGAAAATAATTGTTTCTACTTTTGGCACAAGGCCATCAATTAATCTAGTACTTTATTTTATCGACACCGTAAGGACGAAAGGCAAAGTTAACCTTGGTGGGATTTGAGCTCAGAACGTAAAGGGTAGTAACTATGCTGTAAAGCATGGCGCCGGCCCTCTACCGATACTGCCAATCCACCGATTGAGATGTTCATGGGCCCTTGATGTACGTTGGACTCGTAGGAGCATTATAAAGATACACAGAGTCCTTTGGGTATTTAAACCTGGTTTAGCTCATCTCCGTATACAGTCAATTATATCCAGAGAAAGAGAGTAAGAGAGAGGGCGTGAGAAATAAATATAAAGGAAGAAACGACCCCAATACTAGATTTATATTCTTATTTAATCGATCTTGAAAGAATAAAAAGTAAAGTTGACTTCGATGAGATTTGAACTGAGATTAGAAAGAGTTGAACTGGGTAGAGTGAAGTATTGTCTGACGTTCTAACAACTAAATCTCTCAATTTTCCGCCAAAGCTCAATGGTATATGGTGGAGAAAATTGTTGTGAAAAGGTTGCAACTGGGGTTCGCACTTTTAATAGAATAGAAAAGGGAGAGAAAGAAAGAAGGAAAGGAAGAAAAGAAGAAATACGAAAGACAGAATGATATAAAGAATGATAGAAAGAGAAAGGAAGAAAGAAGGCGAAGTAGATTACTGGAGTGGAGTAGAATATAGCGGGTTGATAGACAATGGCGATTTTAGCATCGTCTGTATCGATCCAGGTTGTTCCAGCTGACGGCCGGTCGGCCGTGTACTGGTTTGTTTTTCTAGCTGCCGCCTTTTAAAAATTTATTATCACTATTATTATTATTATTATTATTATTATTATTAGTAATGGTATTTTTGTTGTTATAGTTGTTTTTGTTGTTATTTTTGTGGTTATTACGAGATGGGTTAGAGAACACGCCTGTCACAAATGTGCTACTGTTCCGCTGTCCATAACCTTATGTGGGTCTTCAATGTAAACTTTTAAAACGAGGAGATATCCGGGGAGTAATAAGGACAGGTTGAAGGGCAGACGGTAGGGGATTAAATAGAAATTGGGGAAAAGTAAAGAGGGTAATACAATTTCCATTAAAAATAGAGTAAAAATGAGAAACTAAATTAGTTTTCGGAGGAAATCAAAAAAGGTTTTTAAAAAACGCTAAAAAGAAAAACCATTATACGTGTAGAAAATCTAACAACAATAATGGCTTCTTATATAGGCACAAGGCCAGCAATTCTGAGGGAGGGGAAAGTCGATTAAAATGATGAAAGGCAAAGCTAACCTCGGCGGGACTTGAACTCAGATCATAAGAGGCCGTAACTCTATGCTGCAAAGCATGTCCAACCCTCTACCGATACTGCCAATACACCACCCTAAAAAATACAACAACATTAATAGCAACAATAATGATTTCCAAGTTAGGCACAAGGCCAGCAATTTGAAGGGAAGGTGGGAAGTGGGGATGGGGGTGGAATTGGTTAAATTGACCCCAGTGTATTACTGGTACTTTATTTTATTAATCCAGTAAGGAAGAAAGGCAAAACTCACCTCGGCCGTATTTGAACTCAGAACATAAATGGCCATAACTCTATGCCGAAGAACATCCTGTCCGGCCCTCTACCGATACTACCAACTCACCACACTTTAATAGTTTCTGATTGAGGCACAAGGCCTGTTTAGCTGACGCTCTACCGATTCTAACACTAAAATTATAAAAGAACATCTAGATAGCCCTCGCTTTCTATAGCTCCCAACACAAGTGGCTGCCACTCTATTTCTACTCCACCAGCCAATGATAACAAACCCGAAGCTCAGGGCCGCCCTCAATGCGGCATGTGTCACATCCTTCCCTACACAGGGCCGCCCTCAATGTGCCATGTGTCACCCCCCTCCCCTACACAGGGCCGCCCTCAATGCGCCATGTGTCACCTCACCCTAATTACTTGGCCAGAGGTAGTAAAGGTGTTACTAAGGGCCGCCCTCAATGTGCCATGTGTCATCCCCTCTCCTACAGAGGGCCGCCCTCAATGTGCCATGTGTCACCCCCTCTCCTACAGAGGGCGGCCCTGAATGTGCCATGTGTCACCTCACCCTAATTACTTGGCTAGAGGTAGTAAAGGTGTTACTAATTATGTTATTGTATCTTTCTATTGTTCTCATTCCACCTTTTTCTGGCTGTTAATCTTATTCCATTCTTTCTATGGAGGGATATAATACACACACACTCAAACACACTCAAACACACACACACACACACACACACACACACACACACACACACAGCACGCACACACACACACACACACACACACACACACACACACACACAGAGACACACGAACACACACACTCAAACACACACAGGAACACACTCAAACACTCACACGAACACACACACACTCTCAAAGACACACACACATAAACACACACACACACTCAAACACACACACTCAAACACACTCAAACACACACGCGAACACACACGCTCAAACACACACACATACACACTCAAACACACACGAACACACACACTCAAACAAACACACACAAACACATATACACATATATATATATATGTGTGTGCGTGTTCGTGTATGTGTGTGCGTGTGTGTATTATACACACAAAAGGACACAAACAAAAGCATTTCACCTAACAACCCTTCTACTTCCTGCTTTTTACTCTCTAGCCCCACTCCTCTGTGTCCCCCATATCTCTCTATAGACATACATACATGGTGGCTGCCAACTCGTTTTCGAGTACGGCCACTACTTCATATCCATGTAGGAGAAGCCCTACCGATGCGCTGAACGAGTGTGACTTTTTAGTCCAGCCAGCGACTTGAAAACTCTGGTACAAACACTACACTTGTGACAATTATTGACACATAGTGCTGGGCCTATGGCACCATGTGACAAGTGCAGAGAGATCGCCAGATATAAAGCAATGCCTGTGCCGTGAAGCTTTTATAGTGAGCAAAGGCACTGCACAAAGCCAGTCCCACTCTCTTAAACAAGATGACATTTACCAAAAAGAAGAACAAGTCAACATCATTGGATACCATCAGGGTTGCAGGTGTTATATCAGAGTTTTCCTTCTCCTAGAATTCTGCCTTGACAAAGGCTAAGGGGTCATCTCTCCCGGATATATATATACATACATAAATACATACGCATATATATATATATACACTGTGGCTGCCAACTCGTTTTCGAGTACGGCCACTACTTTATATCCCTGTAGGAGCACCCCTACCGATGCGCTGAATGAGTGTGACTTTTTAGTCCAGCCAGCGACTTGAAAACTCTGGTACAAACACTACACTTGCGACAATTATTGACACACAGTGCTGGGCCCATGGTACCATGTAACAACAAGTGCAGATAGATCTCCAGATATAAAGCAATGCCTGTGCCGTGAAGCTTTTATAGTAAGCAAAGGCACTGCACAAAGCCAGTCCCACTCTCTTAACCAAGATGATATTTACCAAAAAGAAGAACAATTAAAAAAACTTTGGATACTATCAGGTTGTAGGGGTTATATCAGAGTTTTCCTTCTCCTAGAATTCTGCCTTGACAAAGGCTAAGGGGTCATCTCTCCCGGTGATTTTGGATGACCATTGACTCTTAAGAGCTCCTTTGCCCTTTGACAGGTTTTGTTTTTAGTCCTGCAGGATGTCCAAAGTCACCGTCCTCACCAAGAAACCTTGGTGGGGTTGCCAGTTTAGTCGCCAACGACCCGACCATGAGACAGGTTGTACTGGGATACATGTTACCAGTAGCACCAACTGGTGACCTGACATAGATACATACATACTTATATACATACATACATAATACTTACATACACACATACTTACATACATACATTAATACATACGTACGTACATACATACATACATACATACTTACATACATACATACACACATACATACATACATGTCAGAAAAATACAGGAGAAGTAGGACATCTACGGACCATTGATGAGGAGCTTACAGATCCAGTATCCAAGATACACCTTTAGCTTCATACCCATCATTATTGGTGCTACGGGTTATATACCAACCCGCTTGGACCAAAGTATGACTGAACTTGGATTTGTGGACAAAAAGCGCAGCTCCCTAATTCATAGTCTACAAATGGCTGCGATAGCTGGCACCTTCAAAATATGCAAAACATTCTTGCGATTCAAGGGATGACAATTTCTTTTCTTTTACAACCTTGCCACCAGGAAGGTGGCCGGTCAAAAAAATATACTCGAAATTAAGAGAAAGAGAAAACATGCATACATACATACATACATACATACATATATATATATGTTTACGACCAAAGTCTGCGTATTATTTGATCAACCAAGTCCTCACTTGAATAATATAAGTATATATATATATACGCACACACACACTCACACACATATATATATATATATATATATATATATACGCACACACACACACACTCACACATATATATATATATATATATATATATACGCACACACACATATATATATATATATATATATATATATATATATATATATATATATATATATATATATACGCACACACACACACACACTCACACATATATATATATATATATATATATACGCACACACACACACATATATATATACGCACACATACACACACACACACACATATATATATATATATATATATAGGCACACACACACACATATATATATATATATATACGAACACACACACACACATATGTATATATATACACACACACACACACACACATATATATATATATATATATACATAAATATATATACGCACCACACACACACACACATATATAAATATATATATACGCACCACACACACACATATATATATATAGAGTAGGGGGGAGAGTGAGAAAGAGAGAAGGGGGGGGAATAGCCATGTCTTCTAGATGTTAGATATACTTGAAACCTGCTGGAGCCAATAACTTTAGTAAGACATAGAAAGGTGTCTAATATGGCAGCCATCCTCCCTACGGTTATAGCAAAACAAACGTTTAATGCCAAAGTTCCACAGACAAGATGGAGGCCAAAATCTAAACGTGTGTTGTGGCATGTCTTAGCTGTATAATACCTACCACACACGTACATATGTGCTCCGACCCCCGTATAGACGTCTCTACACACCCTCGGGATATTCACAACATTTCAAATGTCATCAAACTGTTCTGTTATGCTCTGTTCAGAATCCTAGTACACGAATCCAGCCTGGGTTCTTGTCAGTTGCTTCCCGTTTACCTCCTCCTGAGAGGGGGTTGAGGCATGTCCCAGTCAGAAGGGGAATATGTGAACCTCACACGCTGACAGAAGCCTACAACAACATGACAACACAAGATTGTATATATGTATGTATGTATGTATGTTTATCACTTTCTCTTAATTTCGAGTATATTTTTTTGACCGGCCACCTTCCTGGTGGCAAGGTTGTAAAAGATAAGAAATTGTCATCCCTTGAATCGCAAGAATGTTTTGCAAACTTTGAAGGTGCCAGCTATCGCAGCCATTTGTAGACTATGAATTAGGGAGTTGCGTTCTTTGTCCGCAAATCCAAGTTCAGTTATACTTTGGTCCAAACGGGTTGGTATATAAACTGTAGCTCCAATAATGATGGGTATGAAGCTAAAGGTGTATGTATGTATGTATGTATGTATGTATGTATGTATGTATGTATGTATGTATGTATGTTCTTCTGGTTTTATAATTTCACAAATGTTTTACCAATAGAGAGAGAGTCGGTTTCTAACATAGACACAAGACTCTCTCATTGGAATTTACACAACATGAACTAGGTAGATATGTATGTATGCATGCATGTGTAGAGATGGATGTTATTGTATGTGAGGATGTGTATGTTTTGAGTTGTATGTGTGCATGTGTATATGCTTTGCATCTGTACATGTGTATATGCAGTTATTAGATGCAACATTTTTGGAATGTTTTACATATTTTTACTGTTCCATTAATGGATTGTACTTGTAATTTCCTAACAAGTTGTGTTCTTTCTGTTTCTGTGAAGCCTAGCTTCTCAAGATTTGTATTGAGGCAGTTACTAACATACCACAGTGCCCCAATAATCACAGGTATAAATCTAAAGGTGTAATCAGGGTGGAGTATCTGCAGATTTCTCAGCAGTTCTGCATAAATATTCTCCTTTTCACTAATCTTTGATATTATATTGGCATCTGCTGGGCAGCTAATTTCCACTACTGTGCATGCTTTCTTCTCCCTGTCCCATATCATAATATCTGGTCTGTTATGCCTGCATTTTATTGGGGTTTTTACTGGAACATTCCACCAGTACTCATGTATGTATCTATGTGTCTATGTATATATGTATGTATATATGTGTGTATGTATGTTTTCTCTTTCTCTTAATTTTGAGTATATTTTTTGACCGGCCACCTTCCTGGTGGCAAGGTTGTAAAAGAAAAGAAATTGTCATCCCTTGAATCGCAAGAGTGTTTTGTATGTATGTATGTATGTATGTATGTATGTATGTATGTATGTATGTATGTATGTATGTATGTATGTACATATGTGTGCATGTATGTATGTACGTATGTATATAGGCATATATGTATGCATATACGTATCCGAATGCGTGTTTAAATTATGTATGGAAGAATGTATCTATGTATGAATGTGTGTATGTATGTATGCAAGTTTGTATATATGAATGTTTGTATGTATGTATATGCGTATGCGTATACGTATCCCTATGTATGTTTGTTTGTATGTGTATGTATGTATGAATGTATGTATGTATGTGTATGTGGATGCATGTCTGTATGAATGTATGTATGTGTAAGTGTGTATGTATGAATGTATGTATTTTGGTATGCGTATGCATGTATCTATCTATGTATGTATGTATATATGTCGGGTCACTCTCGTGTGCTACTAAGTACAACTTTCAGCGCATCGTTAGGGGTTCTCCTACATGGATATAAAGTAGTGGGCGTACTCGAAAACGAGTTAGCAGCCACCATGTATGTATGTATGTATATATGTATGTATGTGTAGATATATATATACATATGTATATGTATATATGTATGTATGTATGCATGTATATATGTATGTATATATATATATATATATATATATATATATATATATATATATATATATATATATATATATAAATAAATACAATATCGGAGAAAGCTTTTTAGCGATACTCCGGCCAAATTCCAACTCACTCAACAAACATTAGGAAATAAGTGATTATATTCCTAATTATGTGTTTGGGGTGCTAACTAAAAGTATTACGTGGAAAATTGGCTGTATTATTTCATATGAGACATATCGAATATATCTCTTCCCAGACGGACGTCTCGTTTCATTATAGGATTCCTACAATTTGGGTTAAATTATACCAATTTATGTAGGAGCTTTTATACCATCAATAGATATATATTCAAGTGGGCTTCTATAATTCATCAGTGGGTGCCCCAATAATACTAATATTGATAATCTAACCAACATCAGTATTTAGTGATAATCACCATCAGTGCCTAAGGTATCTGTCAGGTAGCCAGTCCAGCAGTTCTAAAGAAATGCTCAAACTGATTAAAAAATGAGGAAGTAAATTACCGCCAAAAAAAACAATACATGCGCATGACAATGAATTCTAAAAGGAATTCAAGCCTCGTGCTAATAACTCAATTAGAAATTGAAAAAATATCTATGTGTGTACAACATTTGGTGACACAGATATTTTCTCGGGCAAAATAACAGAATGAGATATAAGGAACAATCAATATTCATATATAAAAAATAAATTCTAACCTTATACCGGGAAAATTTCAATTCTGCTGCGCCAAGAGTAAATAAATAAATACAATATATATATGTATATATGTATATATGTATGTATGCATGTATATATGTATGTATATATGTATGTGTATGGTCACCAGTTGGTGCTACTGGTAACATGTATCCCATTACAACCTGTCTCATAGTCGGGTCGTTGGCGACTAAACTTGCAACCCCACCAAGGTTTCGTCGTGAGGACGGTGACTTTGGACATCCTGCAGGACTAAAAACAAAACCTGTCAAAGGGCAAAGGAGCTCTTAAGTGTCAATGGCCATCCAAAATCACCGGGAGAGATGACCCATTAGCCTTTGTCAAGGCAGAATTCTAGGAGAAGGAAAACTCTGATATAACACCTGAAACTCTGATGGTATCCAATGATGTTGACTTGTTCTTTTTGGTAAATATCATCTTGATTAAGAGAGTGGGACTGGCTTTGTGCAGTGCCTTTGCTCACTATAAAAGCTTCACGGCACAGGCATTGCTTTATATCTGGAGATCTCTCTGCACTTGTCGTTACATGGTACCATGGGCCCAGCCCTATGTGTCAATAATTGTCACAAGTGAAGTGTTTGTACCAGAGTTTTCAAGTCGCTGGCTGGACTAAAAAGTCACACTCGTTCAGCGCATCGGTAGGGGTTCTCCTACATGGATATAAAGTAGTGGCCGTACTCGAAAACGAGTTGGCAGCCACCATATATGTATGTATATATGTATGTATGTATGTATATATATATATATATATATATATATATATATATATATATATATATATATATATATATATATATATATATATATATATATATATATATATATATATATATATATATATATATATGTATATATGTATGTATGTATGCATGTATATATATATCTATGTGTGTTATATCGCCAAATAAGAGAAATAGATATTTAAATTAACAGAAACATAGTCAAGAAAAGCAATTTTCAAACACACACATAAATATAAACAAGCACACACACACTAACATGAAACCCACACCAGCCTGCACACATACACCAACATACGCATACACCGACATGCACACACACGAACACCAAAATATTCACACAAACATACGCAAACATATGCAATATATGTGGATGCAGATACACATACACACACACTTATACACACACATACACACACACTTATACACACACACTTATACACATACATACACACACGTATACACACACATTCACACACTTATACACACACATACGCACACTTATACACATACACACACATTCAAAATGATAAACAAACGTATTACATACACACACCCACACACACACTCACACACATACACTCACACACACACATTCGAAATGATAAAGAAACGTATTTTTACATACACACACACACACACACACTTACGCACACGCATATTCAAAATGATAAACAAACGTATTACATACACACACACACACACAAACACACACATTCAAAATGATAAACAAACGTATTACACGCATACACACACGCGCGCGCACACATACACACACGCACACACACACTCGAAATGATAAACAAACGTATTACATACACACACTCAGACATACACACACATACACACACAGATACACAGACACACACACACATACACAAATATATTCAAAATGATAAACAAACGTATTACACACACACATTCGAAATGACAAACAAACGTATTACATATACATACACTCAGATACACACACACACACATACTCACACACACAAAGACACACACAAACAAACATAGAAACGAACACAAAAATTACGTTTACAATGATAAACACACGTACGTACTCACACGCACACACACAGACACAAACACACACACACATACACAGCCGTATATACACACAAACTAATGTACACACACACACGCACACACAGACATATAATCATACAGAAATATATAGAGGAGCATACACTCACACATATACACAGTCACACTCACACACACAGTCTCACACATACAGTCACACACAGAGTCACATACACAGAGATACACACACACACACATAGTCACACACACACACAGAGTGACACACACGTACAGTTACACACACACACACAGTCAATAACACATAAACAGTCACATACACACAGTCACACACATACACACACGGACACACACAGTCTCTCTCTCACACACACACAGAGTCTCACACACACACACACACACACACATAGACACACAGTCAACCCTCCCCCACACACACAGTCACACACATACAAAGAATCACACACAGACACAATCACACACACACATACAAGCAGTCACACACACACAGAGTCACACAAACACACACGTACAAACACACATCTTGTTTAGTTTTTCGTGTGTTTGTTAAACTTTGGTTTAATTAACCCTTGTTGTCTGGTAATCTGAATATACTGCTCCTGAAATTAACCCCTGTTGTCTGGTAATCAGAATATACTGCTCCTGAAATAAACCCTGTTGCCTGATAACTAGAATATACTGCCCCTGAAATTAGCCCTGTTGTCTGGTAACCAGAATATACTGCCACTGAAATTAGCCCTGTTGTCTAGTAACTAGAATATACTGCTCCTGAAAATAACCCCTGTTGTCAGATAACTAGAATATACTGCTCTTGAAATTAACCCTTGTTGTCTGGTAACTAGAATATACTGCCCCTGAAATAAACCCTGTTGATTGATAACTAGAATATACTGCTCCTGAAATAAACCCTGTTGTCAGATAACTAGAATATACTGCTCCTGAAATTAACCCCTGTTGTCTGATAACCAGAATATACTGCTCCTGAAATAAACCCTGTTGTCTGGTGACTAGAATATACTGCTCCTGAAATAAACCCTGTTGTCAGATAACTAGAATATACTGCCCCTGAAATAAACCGTTGTCTGGTAACTAGAATATACTGCTCCTGAAATAAACCCTGTTGTCTGGTAACTAGAATATACTGCTCCTGAAATAAACCCTGTTGTCTGGTAACTAGAATATACTGCTCCTCAAATAAACCCTGTTGTCTGATAACTAGAATATACTGCTCCTGAAATTAACCCTGTTGCCTGATAACCAGAATATACTGCTGCTGAAATAAACCCTGTTATCTGGTAACTAGAATATACTGCTGCTGAAATAAACCCTGTTGTCTGGTAACTAGAATATACTGCCCCTGAAATTAGCCCTGTTGTCTGGTAACCAGAATATACTGCTCCTGAAATTAACCCTGTTGCCTGATAACTAGAATATACTGCCCCTGAAATAAACCCTGTTGCCTGATAACTAGAATATACTGCCCCTGAAATAAACCCTGTTGTCAGATAACTAGAATATACTGCTCCTGAAATTAACCCCTGTTGTCTGATAACCAGAATATACTGCTCCTGAAATAAACCATGTTGTCTGGTAACTAGAATATACTGCTCCTGAAATAAACCCTGTTGTCAGATAACTAGAATATACTGCCCCTGAAATAAACCCTGTTGTCTGGTAACTAGAATATACTGCTCCTGAAATAAACCCTGTTGTCTGGTAACTAGAATATACTGCTCCTGAAATAAACCCTGTTGTCTGGTAACTAGAATATACTGCTCCTCAAATAAACCCTGTTGTCTGATAACTAGAATATACTGCTCCTGAAATTAACCATGTTGCCTGATAACCAGAATATACTGCTGCTGAAATAAACCCTGTTGTCTGGTAACTAGAATATACTGCTGCTGAAATAAACCCTGTTGTCTGGTAACTAGAATATACTGCTGCTGAAATAAACCCTGTTGTCTGGTAACTAGAATATACTGCCCCTGAAATAAACCCTGTTGATTGATAACTAGAATATACTGCCCCTGAAATTAACCCTGTTTTCTGATAACCAGAATATACTGCTCCTGAAATAAACCCTGTTGTATGGTAACTAGAATATACTGCTGCTGAAATAAACCCTGTTGCCTGATAACTAGAATATACTGCCCCTGAAATAAACCCTGTTGATTGATAACTAGAATATACTGCCCCTGAAATTAACCCTGTTGTCTGATAACCAGAATATACTGCTCCTGAAATAAACCCTGTTGTCTGGTAACTAGAATATACTGCTGCTGAAATAAACCCTGTTGCTTGATAACTAGAATATACTGCCCCTGAAATAAACCCTGTTGATTGATAACTAGAATATACTTCCCCTGAAATTAACCCTGTTGTCTGATAACCAGAATATACTGCTCCTGAAATAAACCCTGTTGATTGATAACTAGAATATACTGCCCCTGAAATTAACCCTGTTGTCTGATAACCAGAATATACTGCTCCTGAAATAAACCCTGTTGTCTGGTAACTAGAATATACTGCTGCTGAAATAAACCCTGTTGCCTGATAACTAGAATATACTACCCCTGAAATAAACCCTGTTGATTGATAACTAGAATATACTTCCCCTGAAATTAACCCCTGTTGTCTGATAACCAGAATATACTGCTCCTGAAATAAACCCTGTTGTCTGGTAACTAGAATATACTGCTCCTGAAATAAACCCCTGTTGTCTGGTAACTATAATATACTGCTCTTGAAATTAAACCCTTGTTATCTGGTAACTAGAATATACTGCTCCTGAAATTAACCCTGTTATCTGATAACTATATATACTGCTCCTGAAATAAACCCCTGTTGTCTGGTAATCAGAATATACTGCTCCTGAAATAAACCCTGTTATCTGATAACTATAATATACTGCTCCTGAAAATAACCCCTGTTGACTGATAACCAGAATATACTGCTCCTGAAATTAACCCTGCTGTCTGATAACCAGTATAACCTGAAATTAACGTGTACATGGCCGTGTATTTCACAGACAGGTGTAGATACACCGTTATTCCCAATGTAACTTCACGTTTCACAGTCACTCACAAGGTATAGTAGTACACCCAACAACCTTCCAAACTGTTTCCACTTATTATTTAATTTCACTGGTTTAATGGTTAATGTATTCGGCACACAATCGTAACGTTGTGAGTTCGATTCTTGGCTTTGGGTTGTGTCTTTGAACAAGACACTTTATTTCACGTTGTTCCAGTCCACTGTGTCTTTGAACAAGACACTTTATTTCATGTTGCTCCATTCCATTGTGTCCTTGAGCAAGACACTTTATTTCATATTGCTCCAGTCCACTGTGTCCTTGAGCAAGACACTTTATTTCATATTGCTCCAGTCCACTGTGTCCTTAAGCAAGACACTTTATTTCATGTTGCTCCAGACCACTGTGTCCTTGAGCAAGACACTTTATTTCATGTTGCTCCAGTCCACTGTGTCCTTGAGCAAGACACTTTATTTCACGTTGCCCAGTCCACTCTGCTGGCAAAAATGAGTTGTAGCTGTAATTCTGATGGCCAGCTTGTCACATTGTGTGTCACGCCGAATCTCCCTGAGAATTACGTCAAAGGTACTCGTGTTTGAAGAATGCTCAGACACTTTCACTGTAACACACGATGGACTGTACCTGTAATTCGAGGGGGGCCAGCCTTGTCGCATTCTACATCACGCTGAATCTCCCTGAGAACTACGTAAAGGGTACACTTGCACGTCAATTTCCTGAGCAGGCTGTTCCGTTGAGTGGATCAACTGAGACACTCATCGTCGTATCCGACGGAGTGCCTCAATTTCACTCAAAACGCGTGAGTCGGCTCGTGGCTATGGTAAATGTCGCTCGTCCCACGATGCTATATACAGTGATCGAACCTGGCACCTACAGCTTTTGAGGCGAACATCTTTACCATTCGTTCATGCTGCGTCCATGCTATAATAAGTGACACTTTGGTCTCCTCATCACTGTAAATTCGACCATCTGCTGCTGTCTTTGCCCATAGGATCATTACATTGGAGATATATCAACACAAAATATGTTATTTTAAGAGACGCTATAACAACAAAGCTTCAGGCTATATTATATAGAATATCAATAGCAGCGACTCCATTTTGTATTTTATATTTTGCTGAGTATGATCGAACTTAAAATGACTTAAGGACTTACTGTGTAAAAAAAATACTTCGAAGCAAACACGTCTGTTTATATAACAATAAGAATCGAGCCAATGAGGGAGCCACAACGTGGTCGCTCGAAGTGCTAAAGATAGCAACCAAATCATCTTCAAATTACAGAGGGATATTAGGCCGTTATTTAAACAGTTATTTCGATTATTAATTACAATAAACCTTCCTAATATATATATATATATTTTAAATCGTTAACAGAGGAATATTGGAAAGTATTGTTCTGGGTCCTATATTCATAGAAAAAGACGGCATGGTGACGACATGACTTACTCTGATCATAAGCCTGCTTCATCAGGTCCTAGGGCTAATTTGACCTAGGGCTAAATCTTTACTATAAGAACAAAAGCAACAGTAATAATCCTGATTTTAACTTAGTCACAATTCCTTTTATTTTATTGCTGTTCATGTTTACTAACCAGGTTTGCCCTGATCGCTCACACCTTTGATCCTAGAATCTTTGTCAGTGATCCTTCTTTTTGTATACCATCGACTATATTATTCATTGTACCCTGTATTTATCTGATACGGCAGGTATGATCTAAGTGATGTATGGCTGTTGTTTCTAGCAGGTCGAAAGAAGGTGTAAATATTTCTTTCGTTACCTTTTGACCACAAATTGCGATGTTTTTAATTATATCAATCATAGCACGCAACACAAATATAATTTGTTGCTTCTGGAAAGATTGTGAAGGGTGCAGTCAACCCAGGCAGGATTTGTACCAGAAATTGGTACGTGGTATGGTCCTGTAACTTTGGAAGTAGTCCTAGGGCGCCATATTCAAATATGGCGTTTCTAGGACATTTTTTAAACCTGCCGGAGCCCATCTCCTCTCTAGGTCTGAATACAGCAGATTTCTTCTAGAGAAGAAAAGAGAGAGTGAGGGAAACGAAGTGAGGAAGAGATATAGAGGAAGAATCAACCCCAGTACTTAACTGGTACTTTTCATTTTATTATCGACCTCGAACAGATAAAAGGCAGAGTTGACCTCACACATATTCACACACACACACACACACACACACACACACACACACACACACACACACACACACACACACACACACACTATAATATTAGTCAATCGTTAAATATTAGCTTAGAAAATCAAGTACAATACTTCTAGAAACTGAAAAACTTAACCAGCAACCTCACTGGAAAATCGAATCCAGTATCTCTCAAATTTTTGTCGAGTGATTTAACAATTAAGCTTGGATTTAACCATTTTTTTCTTATAAATTATCTGAGCGTTTGGAGATTTGAAATATTTGAAAATGTAAGAATTCCAAATACTGAAAACAACTGTAACAACTAACAATAATCAATCACTTTAAATAATTGTCTCTACATTTGGCACAAGGCCAGCAATTATACCAGTACATTACTGGTACTTTATTTTATCGACCCCGTAAGGATGAAAGGCGGGATTTGAACTCAGACCGAAAAGGGCCGTAACTCTATGCTACAAAGCATGGCGTCCGATCCTCTACCGATACTACCATCCGTCCGTTTATTGTCTTCCTGTCCCTCTGTCTTTTCTACCATATATCCATATTCTAAAATATTATTTATCAATCACAATACATGGGGGAAAAGACAGTGGGACAGGGAGGGAATAAACGGACGGAATATAAAAGAAGAAAAACACAAGGAAAGCAACGCGGGAATCCTGATCGTCAGCTGACCACCATTCAATATCACAGTTTCGTTTAATTTTGGACAGGACTCTGCTTTATCACGATTTGCTTCTGTTCCAGCGGACCTCCCTCGACGTTCTCCGGGTAATGCATCAACCATCCTGTCGGCCGGAACCTAGAGGT
>OZ024756.1:2940310-2955310 GCA_964016885.1 Eledone cirrhosa
TGTTGATCGATGGTGGTAATGGCTGTGGTGTTGCTGGTAGAGACGGTGGCGATGAGGGGTGTGTGTGGAGAGGTGGGTAGGTAACTGCTAGTGGTGGTAATGGTTGTGGGCTTATTGATTTGAGGTAGTGGTATGGGTAGTGGTATCGATGGTAGTTGCTATGGTGATTACGTTGGACGTGTCTCTCCCTGATTTGTAAGATGACGATATGCTGAACGCCGTACGCAAAGAATTTACAAATTAATAACATTTTTCATTTAGTTGGAGAAAGAAATCAAAACACCCTAGTGGCAATTGTTAGCAGCTCACAGATTGAAGGGGAGATAATTTGAAAAGAAAATAGAAATTAAACTCTTAAAGTTAATTTACATGCTTAAGGGAAGAGAAGTGTGATGTTTGTTTTCAGTAAGGTATAACTATGAAGATGTTTCTGTCTATTTAACCTCATCCGTGTTATATAGTCTAACCAAGGCTTTCGAGCAGTTCTTGAAGATATTTCTATTTATTCGTCCTCATCAGTTTATTATAGTTTAACCAAGGATGTCGGACAGCTCCTGAAGATGTTTCTCTTGATGTAACCTCATCAGCGTATTATAGTTTAACTAAGACTGTCTAGAATCGCCTGGGGATGTTTCTTTTTATTTGACCTCATCAGTGAAATATAGTTTAATCAAAGCTGTCGAGCAGCTCCTGGCGATGTTTCTCTTTATGTAACCTCATCAGTGTAATATAGTCTAACTAAGGTTGTCGGGCAACTCACGAGTATGTTTCTGTTTATTTGACCTCATCAGTGTAATGTAGTCCAACCAAAGCTGTCGAGCAGCACCTGGGGATGTTTATGGTTATGTAACGTCGTTAGTGTAAAATAGTTTAACCAAAGCTGTCGAGCAGCTCCTGGAATTGTTTCTGTATATGTGACCTCATTAGTGTAAAATAGTCTATTCAAGGATACCAGGCACCTCCTGAGGATGTTCCTGTATATTTGACCACATCAGTGTAATATAGTTTGTCCAAGGCTGTCGAGCAGCTCCTGGGACTGTTTCTGTTTATTTGACCTCATCAGTGTAATATGGTCTAACCAAGGCTGCCAGACATCTCCTGAAGATGATTCCAAGTAGAACCGAAACTCAAATCAAACTATTCATCCTGTCCAACTTATGGAGAAATAAGAAAATAGAACGTTTGCATAGTTTCTATATAACAATACGTCCATGTTTGTCTACACATATGACATATAAGATATATATTGACACAGCTTCCGAGGTATATATTGATATATTTGTGGGGAGGGTATATGAAATCAAAGGAATCGGTCGTCAAATTGGACCGAGGAGACAGTCTCCAGGACCCGATTTATAGCTGATACTTTATCGTTTTTCCGGTGATGGGAGTCGGGTATTTGAAGTCAGAACATACAAATCCAGAACAGACACTACAAATAATCTCTCTACCCCCTCCGGACTATTTGACCAATCAACTAATCCGCCAGCTGTGGACTGGTATATCGGACAATGGACTGGTCAAGTAGCATGTTAGTTTGTTTGTTTTGTTGTATTTTGTTATATGAGAAGAGGTTGACAGGACCTCACTTGCTCAAAATTTCTCTGTGGTCAGTTTTCTTCCAGGACCCTTCACCTTAGGGCAACATGTCTGATACACAGACGTAGGGAGACAGGAGAAAAGGAGAAGAAAAAAGAAACAGAGAAAGAGAGAAAAAATGAGAGAGAGAGTTGAGAGAGAGAGTGAGTGAGAGAGAAACACAGAAAGAGAGTAATGGCTTTATATTTGCATTTGTTGTTCAGGGATGGCGTGGCAGCAGCTTAAATATTCAAAAATACCATATTTAAACTCAAATTTCCACTTTTTTGGCTCTAGCTCCCACATTAATCAACCTACTTTGTTCATATTTTACACTACGCTAGATCTGATTATTTCACGTCTGAAATTGGCTTTACATTTTGGATTTTTTGTTCAGGAACGGCGTGGCAGCCGCTTAAATATTCGAAAATACCACCTTTTCGGCTCTAGCTCCCACATTTTTCAACCGATTTCGTTCAAATTCGAAGATTCGGCTCATCTCACACATAAATCAATTTATTTGATTCAATTTTTATACTACGATAGAACCTATCATTGCACATCTTATAGATGGTCAAAGGCAAAACGATGGCCACTGACGTCGTCTGAGCTTTTAGTTGTGTATTTGAGAATTCATCGGTTTCCAATCAAATAGCGTGAGGAAATTTGGCTTAGTGTTAGCGGTCATAGCCTCCTTCCCCCAGCATGCCCCTTCGTCAGTCACCCGCGTTTCTCAGTGATAGAGCTCATCACCACCCTCCCCCACATGGCCTGTGTGTGGCCATAGATGAGTCATCGAGAAGCAGTCGCTAAGATCAACACCTTTTCATCAAAGCAGATATTATTTTACCTACCCAAGCAACGCTGGGTAGGTAATATATATATAAACAAATCTGTAGAAAATGTTGAAGAGGTATTTTTAAGTGAAATTTGAAAGCATTAATTTATTTACAATACCGGTTTCAGCATTAAATGCATTATCAATTGCGGGTATGCAGAAGATTGTTAAGTTGCATATTTGTACAAGTAGTGGAGATAATGATAATAACAAAAAGAGAAAAAAAGAAAATATAAAGAGGGGAAGATATATATATATATATATATATATATATATATATATATATATATATATATATATATATATATATATATATATAGCTAGGAAGTAAGTCCACGCTTTGCTATTTCCTATTCACTGATTTATTTTTTAATAAGCTTCCAGAGTCCTCGCTTTGCCTGGAAACTTATATGAGAATAGACTTTCCTGATGACGGGATGTTTCTCAACACCTTCTTCGGAAGATGTATCTACTCCATTCCAGAAACTAATTAGTTGGAAGTGATATTTTAGTAAGTAAGTTAATTTTATAATTTTCTTATCTTACGTCTCTTATATTATTGTTCTGCAACCCCATGCATTGAACCACAATGTTATTAAGACAAAACCTATATATTTGCTAGCATCGATATGCATTTGTATGTACATATATGTTACTAGATATAAATTCTTTATTATATATATATATATATATATATATATATATATATATATATATATATAGAGAGAGAGAGAGAGAGAGAGAGAGAAAGAGAGAGAAAGGGGGGAAGTGAGAGACAGAAAAGGGAGGGAGTAAACAAGCCTACAACTTGACTGGTACTTTATTTATCGCCACTGAAACAAAGAAATGTAAAATTGAGCTTGGTATGAGTTGAACACAGAGCTGAAGGAACCGGAAGAAATAAACGGTAGACCTTCCATCTATCAATGGTAATTCACTTCTCTAATACCAAAATATGAACTTTCAATTACTTCGACCACACACCCAAATAATAATAATAATAATAATAATAATAATAATAATAATAATAATAATAATAATAATAATGATAATAATGATTTCTTTATTAACCACAAGGGTCTACATAAAGTAGACATTAAGGACAGTGCAGGACAATACAGTACGGTACAAATGGGCATTTCTCCGTGTAAAAAACAAAAACAGAGGATGTAACAAAAAAATAACAATGAAAAATTCCCCAATAGAGGGGAGACTTCGGAGGGACATTTGTGGAGAAAGCCCAGTAAAAGGCCACAGTGACCCCACCACCAAGGCAAGTGCCCTCTCCCAGTTTTCCACCTTTAATTTACAGATATATACTCAGAGTAGGCCCATTCACTCGGGCCATTCTTGCTTCTCTCACCCATCTTTCAACAAAATCCTGGGAAGAGAGCACTTCCCTCTCTACTCTGATTTTCCTTTTCAAATGAAATTTGAAAAAGTCAATCAGGGCATCACCGAAGAGGTAAGTGCTCGTCTTCAGCCCTTTCAAACGTGTCCACCATACTACCTCTTTCGCCATGGCCACCAGACAGATAAAAACTGCCTGCCCTTCCCGGCTAAAGGAAGAGGGCGGGGCAATCCTCACGATGGACTCAGATGATAGCCGGATCCGTCCTATACGCGACAGCAGGTGTTCGACATAAACAGGGCAGATGTCGCTGTGCATGGCAGCAATCCAGCCTCTGAAGACGGGCCCAAAGCCAGCCGCCCTCAGGACTGCCGCTAGGTAACGATGCTCGACCCTATCGAAGGCTTTCGACTGATCTAAATTGATCAAAGACCCACCCGTGCCAGGTTCCCTAGCTACCCTCTCTACGATGTATCGCATGAGGTGGAGGTTCTCGTGGATGGATCTGTCGGGAATGGCGCATGTCTGCGCCTCTCCCACCAGACCACCAACGACAAGCGCCAATCGCTTTGCTAGCATCTTGGCCAAAATTTTGAACTCTGTGTTTAGCAGAGATATGGGCCTGAAATTATCTATGTTATCCCCCTTGTTCGGATCCTTTCTCAGCAGTGCCACCGCTCCTCGGCTCACAGAGCTGGGAATTCTCCCGTTCTGTTGCCAGTTGCAGTAGACGTCCGCCAAGAGGCCTCCGAACAAGTCTGGCATCTGTACGTAAAGTTCATAGGGCAGACCATCCAAACCAGGCGGTTTACCCCATGTGCAGCGAGTCATTGCCTCCCGTACTTCAGCGGCTGTTATCGGCTTTTCGCAACACTCCGCCTCAGTGGCCGAGAGCCGCGGCAGTCCGTCGAGGTAGACACTAAACTCCATCCCTCGACCCGGCCCACCGCTGCCCCCGAACAGCTGAGCGAAGTGTCGCTGAAAAGCTTCACACATTTGCCCGGGATCGAGTAGCATGCGCCCGTCGTGGTCCACCAAAACCGGATCGTGGCTTTGTTGCCACGACGCGCCTCCGCCACTCGGGCCCATTGAACGGCTTTCGTCCCCTCGTGTCTGAGAGGACGCACCCTAGCACTGACAACGCAGCCTTCGTGCTTTGCATTGAAGAATTGGTCAAGGGCCAATTTCGCCGCAAGCACGTCGGTCGCGATGCCTTTGCTAAGCGCCTCGTCTAATTTTCTAACTAGTTCTCCCTCTGCTCTATTTTTCTCTATTGCTAAAGCCTTACTAAACCTAATGGATTCTATTCTAATCGTTCTTTTCAGAGCAAACCACCACTTGTTGTTGACGATGGCCCCCGTCAACGCCCGCTTAACTAGTTCGCTAATCCGGTCTCTGTAGGCCTTGCGCGCTGGTAAGGACGCGTTTAGCTTCCAGTAGCCGGGTCCTCGTCTATGAAGCCTATCTAAGTCAAGCACACAGATCACGAATTTGTGGTCCGTGTAGCTGACTATCTTGAATTGTGGACAGCCTATGCTAGCTCTATCTATTTCCCTACAAAATACTTTATCTAGATATGATCTGGATGACCCTATGCGATTTGTCCAAGTCCACATTGGCACATTCGGGAAATCCAATCGGTACCTGTCAGACAGTTCAAAACGCCTGAGCAGGTTGGTGAGGCTGTTGCACCCTCCACCCCTATCCGCTAATCCCACACAGTCCCAGCGTGCATCTAAGATCCCGTTCCAGTCGCCCACTAACACTAAAGAGCGGGACGTTCCAAGAAAGGTCTCCAGACGCCGGATGAAATCAGGCCGCCCTGCTCCTGTCGGGGCATAGACAGCCACTAGCCTGAAAGCTTGCCCGTCTCCGCTGGTCACGTCCAGCACCACCAACTTACCCTCTGGGTCCAGGAAGATGGCCCGTATGGCGAGATCCAAACCTCTTCGAAAAAGCACAGCAACTCCTCCCCCCGATCCAGGACGGCTGGGAGATGCGTACACATCGTAGCCGCCGAAGATCGGTGCGAAGGCCCGTGCTTCGGAGATTCTGGTCTCGCTGATGGCCACTACATCTATGTTTAGTGACCTGAGGTCGTTGAGCAGGTGACCCTGCTTCCATGACGAGCCCAAGCCACGCGCATTTATGCTGCCTATTCTGAGTAAGGTCATGTTTAAAATGGAGTGGAAAAGATGGGAAAGACCACTTACCGTACTTTTCGTAGAGGAAGGATGGTTTCTCCATCCCTTTTCACTTGATCGTCTGGTGAAGGGACCGTTGAATCGTCCCTTCGGCTGGTCGTCGGCTCTTCTATGAGTATGTCCGAATATACTCTCCGGTTGAGAGTCCCTCCTAGGTCTCTGAAATCACCAACTGCGTTGGGGAATTTCGTTTTTATGTTTGTGTATTGTTTCTGTGCTATTTTTACCAGTCTTATGTACGTTGGCGTTTTGATTGGTGCTGCTATTATGTAGTCGTGCTGTGAAATGTCTGTGTGTTCAATTATGTAAGTCATTAGTTTCTTGTTGTGTGTATTTATTGCCGTGCATTTGTTTTTCTGGGGGTGGGGTGTGGTTCTGCTATTTTCTTGTCATTGTTGCTGGGTGTGTGTGTTTTGTTGTTGTGTTTGCGATGTTGGTGCTTGTGGTGGTGGTGTTGAAGGTGTTGTTGTTGTTGGCGGTGGGGTTGTCGCCGGTGGTGATGGTGGTGCTAGTGTGGGTGGTGATGGTGTTGGTGGTGTTGCTGCTGTGAGTCTCTTTGCAGTAGCCTTTACCCTTTTTTCATTTCTTTCCTCCCTTTTCGAAGGCGACGATGCGCTGCTTCTGCGTTTGTGCCTTCTTACGACCTTTTGCCATCCCTCTCCCTCTCACACTCCATGTCTGATTCTGTGAGGTCGGGGAGTGGCACCAGCTCCACTCTTTCACTTGTTGTTGTTGGTGCTGTTTGCAGTGGAGTCTCTGTTGCAGCTGCATTTGGTATAACTGTTGTTATTGTTAATACTTCCACTGCTGCTGCTGTTCTTGATTTCCGTGGCGTGGGTATGGGTGCCACGGAGCTTTCGTTCCTGGTTGCCGCTTGTCCTGTTGCTGGTAGTCGTGGAGCCGGTTTCGGAAGGACGGTGGTTTTCTCCTTTCTCAGGGTCTTCTCGTTGCAGAAGGCTCTGAGGTGAGTCTTCGATCCACAGCGAAAGCATTTCGGGCGTTTGCCCTCAACACTTATAGGCAGTTGAGTGCCGTTATCGAAGTCTATCACATCCGGGATAGCTTCGATGCACTCCTGGTTGGTTTGGATTAACATCTCAATGGAGGTGCCGACCCAATCTTCTCTTACTTTTTTCTGTACTTGCAGTACAGTTGTTTTGTCCTCGATTCCGACGAGGACAGACGCGGCCAGCCAAGAAGGGGCCATCCTGGGGGGGACGTGGGTCAATTTGACCCTCACAATTTTTTGCCCGCACTAGGAGGGCACCAACACCATTTCCTCGCTCCTTAGGGCCACTAAGGATTGAGCCTTTGCCTCCTGGGGTGTGGCAAAAAGCACATCTACGGTGGCATATTTCTTGCCTCGGGTGATATGCGTTTTCTGCTGCCACACAGACCCTAAGGCTTTTTGTATTTGAGCCTCTGTGGCTCTTTCAACCCTACGGGATTTTGTGCTTACTGTACGGTACGTGACCGTACAGTGCTGTTGGGTTTCGAAAAATGTTTCGGCTGCCTTGCAGATTACTCGGTGTCCGGTTTTCGTCACCATCTTCTTCGCTTCCTGTAATTCCTCATTTGTTATGAGGATGGTTTCCAGGTTCTTTGCGATACCTGCAAACGAGATTGGTTTTTCTTTGCTACTGTTGTTGTTGTTGTTGTTGTCGTCAGAGCTGCTGTTACTTTTGTTGTTGCTGCAAGTACTACGACTACTGCCGCCGCCGCTGTTGCTGTGGTTGTTGTTGTTGTTGTTGCTGCTGCTACTAATGCTGTTGTTGTTTATGCTGCTGCTGATGCTGTTGCGGCTGCTACTGTTGTTTTCCTTGCCACTGTTGCTGCTGCTGCTGCTGCTGTTATTACGGCTGCTACTGCTATTATTCATGACGTCAGACGAATGAAATGGGTTTTCGTATTTCCCGCACACCTTTTTCGTCGTTGTCGCCGTCGTGGAGAAATGTTCCTTGATTTGCACGTGATTTTGTAAACTATTTTTCTTTACTGGCGTCGCTTGCGAAAGAGAAGGTAGGGAGAGAGACACATTTAGAGAAGGGAGGGAGAGAGACGATCTTCTCTCTGCTGTAGTGACGATTGAGAAGAAGAAGACGGAATGAGTGGGAGTGACTTGTGAAAATTCTTTTTCGCAGCCATGTTTTTTTTGGGTTTAAAATAAATATTGGGCACAAAACCCCAATAAGCGGTTATTTAAGCTCGAAGGGCCAAATAACGGGCAAAAAGACCCCTCTCACGAGGAGGAGGGTGTTTTTATCTACAGTTTAGTTAAAGTTTTTAACAATTTACAATTGTTATAGCGGTCAAAATTTACAATACCTTTCAGAGCCGAGCCTCCGTCAACCATGGCATTCAATAATAATAATAATAATAATAATAATAATAATAATAATAATAATAATAATAATAATAATAATAATAATAATAATAATAATAATAAATAAAATAAATAAATAATAAAGAAATAAAAAGACCCCCAAAAGATGACACTTTCTCCCCTTGAAACTATTGTGACATAAAGATATAAACTAAT
Organism: Eledone cirrhosa; assembly: GCA_964016885.1. NCBI lineage: Eukaryota > Metazoa > Mollusca > Cephalopoda > Octopoda > Eledonidae > Eledone > Eledone cirrhosa. The sequence continues at coordinate 2,948,821 of OZ024756.1, forward strand.
GTTAACAAGATCCTCAATTGTTGTTAATTCCATATTCTTCCTTTCATTCCTTCATATTTTACTGGCTTTTTTTGTTTCTTTCTGGTTTTATTTCTAGCGTTTCTTTCTTTCATTTTTTTAAAATCTATTCTTGTGTGGTTTTTTTTCTTCTTTATCTTTTGTGTGTGTATTTTTCTTTTCCTTCTGTGTCTGTGTGTGTTTTGCTTTTCCTTGTGTGTGTGTGTGTGTGCGTTTTTTTTTATCCCTTGTGTGTTTGTGTGTGAGTTTTTCTTTTCCTCGTGTGTGTGTGTTTTGCTTTTCTTTGTGTGTTTGTGTGTGTGTATCTTTTTCGTGTGTGTTTGTGTGTGTGTATCTTTTCCGTGTGTGTTTGTGTGTTTTTGTGTGTGTCTTCATTTTCCTTGTATGTGTGTGTGTGTGTGTCTTCCTTTTCCTTGTGTGTGTGTGCGTGTGTATATATGTGTGTTGTGTGTTGTGTGTGTGTGTGTGTGTGTGTGTGTGTGTGTGTGTGTGTGTGTGTGTGTGTGTGTGTCTTCCTTTTCCTTGTGTGTGTGTATGTGTATATATGTGTGTGTGTTTTTTCCTTGTATGTTTGTATGTGTGTGCGTGTGTTTTGCTTTTGCTCGTGTGTTTATGTGTTTATATGTGTGTGTGTGTGTGTTTGTTCATTGGCCAACCCTTGCCAAACCAAGTGAAGTCTGTGACCTTATACTCCGTGTCCGTTCCAAGTTTTCCTGTCAACGGTAGTTAGCCAATTCTCTATATGACGTCTTCTTTATTCTCCATAGCTTGAGACGTTGCCACCAAGTGTCAGATTCCAATTACGTCCCACAGTCAAAGGCCAAAGGTTAAATTACCCCACTCAAAGATTCTACTCAATGGAAACCAAATAAAAATAAGAATAACAACAACTATTTATCTACTCTACATTATATACTATCTTTGACTATATGTATATATATATATATATATATATATATATATATATATATATATATATTTATATCAAAAGCATGTATTGAGTTAGAAACTCAAAATAGTCTCATTACAGTAAAATTACCTCTAGGAAAAAGGTTTTCCGTTTCTGGTCCATTACGATTTGAACGCATACATGTATATGTCTGTGTTCGTTTTTCTGCTTTGTTCAGTTATACTATATATATATATATATATATATATATATATATTAATATATATATATATATATATATATATATATATATATATATATATATATATATATATATATATATATATATATATATATATATATATATATATATGTATGTATGTACGTATGTGTGAATGTATGACAAAGGGCGGAAGAACTCATAAGAGTCAACGGCCATCCAAAAATGTGTAAATATGTATATACATGTATGCATTTATGTATATGTATATATATATATATATTTGTGTGTGTGTATGTGTGTGTATGTGTGTGTGTGTGTGTGTGTGTGTGTGTGTGTGTGTGTGTGTGTGTGTGTGTGTGTGTGTACGCATGTGTATGTATATGCGCGGGGAAATAGAAATAATCGGGCTGGATACCCGATCACGCGGTTAAACCACTGGGCGTGAAGGACCCCTAGCCTTTGTCAGGGCATTCAGGAAACTGGGATAACTCTGACATAAAACCTGCGGCTCATGTTGATCTATCCTTCTTTTCGGGTTATAGCTACTGTCGCTCAGAGAGTGGGATTGGCTCGTTCCATAGTCGTTCCTCACTTTAGAAAAAATCTTCAAGCACAGGCATCGTATGATAGCATTAATTGATAATTATTGATAATGTTATATCGTGCAATGGCCATACTCGATAACGAGAGGGCAGCCATCATGTATGTATGTATTTATGTATTTATGTATGTATGTATGTTTCTCTTTCTCTTAATTTCGAGTACATATTTGATCGGCCACCTTCCTGGTGGCAAGATTGTAAAAGAAAAGAAATTGTCATCCTTTGAATCGCAAGAATATTTTGCAAATTTTGAAGGTGCCAGATATCGCAGCCGTTTGTAGTCTATGAATTAGGGAGCTGCGCTCTTAGTCCACAAATCCAAGTTCAGTTATACGTTCGTTCAAGCGGGTTGGTATATAACCTGTAATTCCAATAAGGATGGATGTGAAGCTGAAGGTGAATCTTGGATCTGCAAACTCCTCATCAATGGTCCGTAGATGTCCTCCTTCTCCTGTATTTTTGTGACAACATTGACATCAAGTGGGCAGCTGATCTCTACAACAGAACACGTTTTCAATGTATGGTATCAAACAACAATATCAGGCCAGTTGTGCTTTAATTTGGTGGCAGTTTTTATTTTCAAGTTCCACCAGTATTCTTCAGTGCCATCTATCTCAACATATTCCTCCTCATTTGTTATTAATTTTGTTTTCCTAAGTGCGTTCCAGATGGTTCTAGCTATCCCATCGTGTCTCATAGGGAGGTAGTAGGGAGACGACATTCTTTCGCAGTTGACTACAACGTGGCTAACATCTTCGATCTTTGTTTTACAAAGCCTAGATTTATTGTCGACTGATGGCCCTCCTCTTTTGTGTAGCAGATATTTGGTAGGGATTTCTTGTTCCTGTACTGCATAGAGATATCCTTCAAGGTGGGATGTTATAAACTTGTCGGAACTCCATGGTTAAACCACTGGGATTGAAGGACCCCTAGCCTTTGTCAGGGCATTCTTCTAGGAGGAGGCAACTCAGGAAACTGGGATAACTCCGATATAAAACCTGCGGCTCAGTAGTTATCGATGATGTTGATCTTTTCTTCTTTTCGGGTTATAGCTAGTGTCGCTCAGAGAGTGGGATTGGCTCAGTGCACAGTCTTTCCTCACTTTAAAAAATATCTTCACACACAGGTATTGCACGATAGAATTAATTAATAATTATTAATAATGGTATATCGTGCAATGGCCATACTCGATAACGAGAGGGCAGCCATCATTTATGTAAGTATGTATGTATTTGTGCATGTTTGTATGTATGTGTATATCTATATAAGTATGCATGCATGTATACATGTATATGAGTATGTATGCATGTATAATATGTCTGAGTGTATGTATGCATCTGTGTGCTCCATGTATATACACACACACATACATTCTTCTCATTATATTTCTGGTTTCAGTCGTTAGATTGCGGCTATGCTGGGGCACTGCTTTAAAGATATTTAGTTGATCATATCGAGCCTAGCACTTATTGATTCTTTTCAATATTACAACTTATTGTATCGATTTTTACTTCATAAAACCGCTTTATGTCTATCAGTATATCTCTTTTCCTGATTAACACGTGTTTAATAACCGACCTAGAAATAATAATAATCTTCTTCTTCTTCTTCTTCTTCTTCTTCTTCTTCTTCTTCTTCTTCTTCTTCTTCTTCTTCTCCTCCTCCTCCTCCTCCTCCTCCTCCTCCTCCTCCTCCTCCTCCTATATTGTGTATCACCATGTACAATCTGCAGTTCCTGACATTCCTAGGTTTTGAAACCTAAGATAACGCACTGCGAAAAGGGAAGAAGGAAAACTGCTCGATCTATGTATGAATATAAATAAATAATTCATATATATATATATATATATATATATATATATATATATATATATATATATATATATATATATATATGGAGGCATAATTTTGTGCGTTCGATTTGTGGGTTGGGTTGTGCTCTTGAGCAAAACATTTCATTTCACGTTGCTCCAGAATACTCAACTGAAATTGAGTACCAGCAATACCTGGAGGTTTAACTCTGCGATGGACTGGCGTCCTGTCCAGGGGGGAGTCTTGTACTCTCAGTCGCTTCACTGGGATATTCACCGGCCAAATGAGCCTTCTGGCTTAAGGCAGACTTTATACTTTAGACTATATATATATATATATATATATATATATATATATATATATATATCTTTTACTCTTTTACCTGTTCCAGCCATCCAGATTAAAGTGTTCTAAAAGCCAGGAACTACTATAAAATCACTGATCAGCAAAACAAAGCCCTTTAAGAAAAGCCACTGTACTAATAAGAAATCTGTTATATGTAGAATGAACACCCAGATGAATTGTAAAACTATAAATGTAGTCTATAGCATAAGATATACAGAAGGTACTTACAGAAATATGACAACGACATACATAGGTGAGACAGTTCGAAGCATAGGAGAAAGAATAGACCAACACTGAGGAGGGGGGGGTCTAAAAGGACAAAAAAAAGCGCTTCAGTACTATACGAACACACCAGACAAAGACATGACGGTAATATAGACAATATAGAAATTAAAATATCTAAGCATAGGAATGACTCAACAGGTATGCAAATCAGAGAGGCTACTGAGATAGAACTAAGAAAACCAAACACACAAACACACACAAACCAAACAGGAAACACACACGCAAACGCATGCGCAAACATAGACGGATATAAGAATAAATAATTAAATTAAATAAAAATGGTGTAAGCATTATAATACAACGGGGAGAAACATAATAGCCCCAATGTGAACTTTGATAGACTATATATATATATATATGTATATGTGTATATCTGTATTTTCAACCGTTGGTCAAAGAATGGAAAACATTGATTGCAAGATAAATTAACTATGGAGATATAAAAGATACAGAAGCGAAAACCAACCAAAACCAAACAGTGAGTGTGTTCTGTTAATTATTTCTGGCAATATTATAACAATATGACCCTCCCCAAATATAACAATATATATATATATATACATATATATGTATATGTGTATATATATACATATATATATATATATATATATATATATATATATATATATATATATTAAAAAGTAAGTTTCTTTTTACAAAATGAAAAATAACCGAGGTGTCCTACACGAGTGAAAATATAAAGAAAAAAAGGTGAAATCGAAAATGCAACTGGAGTCTTATTTAAAAAAAATATATATTTATTTGGTTCCTTTACCGGTTTCGCAGTTCTTCTGCTTTTCAAAAGTAAAGTTATATCAAAAGTAGGTTTATATCAATGATATTAATAAATGGAAACTATATTTATAAAATCATATTTATTCTATTATATATATTTCAAGGGTACCAAAACTTTGGTACGCACTCATCAGATAAAATACAAAGGTTGTTTTATAAATAGTGACATATCCAGGAATGAGACTTTCACGGTTCAAGTTTTACCTGAATCAGTTACAAATAAATATATTGGTTGAATTTCTAACAAATTAAATATGCCTTTGCTTATATATATAATATATAGTAGTTTTATATATATTGTAGTTTTTCTAAATTGAAGGATGAGTATTTTAAACTTTATTTTATTCTGAGTTAAGGCTCTATTGATTTTTCCCTGGATTTCACCAAATTCTGTGGATGAATCTATATCCTGATTCTTTTTGAATTGAGTTTTAATTATTTTCCCACATCTTACGTTAACTATTTTTCCATTTTGACGCTATAGTCACTTATATAGTCACTTATATCACTGTTAGCTTCTTGCTACAATAATCTCTATACTTTTCATTTATATATAATATGTATGTATATATATATTTGTGTGTGTGTGTGTTGGTGTATCTTAATTCGAAGCTGCTTCGCTGTGAGCTCGAACCCGCTCCCTTATGATTTAGAAGAGGATATCTTAACCCCCCTACCCAGCCATATGTGATCCACTAAACAACATCAACAACAACAATAAAATCTACGTAATTGACAATTTAACCACATTAAGTACGTGGGAGACATAAATATTTAGCCTCATATATATGTGTGAGTGTGTGTGTGTTTTTGAAAGTTTGTGTTTGTACGTGTGTGTGTGTGATTGTTTAAGTGTGTCTGTGTGTATGTTTGTATGTGTGATGTCCCTGTCTACTTCTGTCTCTCTCTCACACACACACATACTCACACACACACACACATACATACATATATATATATATATGCGTGTGTATGTGTGTGTGAACATGTGCTTTTCACACACACACACACATGCTCACTAACACCTCTCCTCGATTTTCTCTTCACTTTACTCTCTCCCTCACTCTCTCCTTCCCTCACTCTCTCTCTCTCTCTCTTTGTCTTTCTCTCCACTTCCTCCTTCATTGTTCCCCACTCACTCTCTTTCTCTACACTTCCTCCTTCATTAATCTCCCACTCTCTCTCTCTCTCTCTCTCTCTCTCTCTCTCTCTCTCTCTCTCTCTCTCTCTCTCTCTCTCTCTCTCTCTCTCTCTCTCTCTCTCACCCTCTCTATTATTCTTCCTCTCACTACACCCATCTGTTGCCACCACTTCAGTGTTTGACACGGCCTGCCAATCCTTGTCTCTCTGTCAAACCAGCTCACAGAGACGCTGATTGCCGCTCATGTCATCGCTCTCCACCATTTTGTTCTCTCTCTAATGGAGATAATTCTCCTGATTAGCCTCGTTGACACAGGGAATTTCCCCTCACCTATATATATATATATTTATATTATATATATATATAATATATATATAAAA
>OZ024756.1:2957810-2962810 GCA_964016885.1 Eledone cirrhosa
GGGGTCACACACACCCCCGAAAAAAAGTGTGCGACCCTTCTCCACGGGAGCACAAAGAGAGGGTGCTCCCTTCTTTCTGTTCCACCTACAGGCTGAGGTAGAGAGAAGGCCCATTCACACGGGCCATTCTCGCAACTTTCACCCACCTTTCATAAAACTGGCTGGAGTGGAGCACCTCTCTCTCCATCCTGATCCTTCTTCCGAAATGGTATCGGAAGAAAAGGACCAGTTGTTGGCCGGAGAGAAAGGTGTCCGACCTCAGCCCTTTCAGACGCGTCCACCATATAGCCTCTTTTACCATGGCTATTACACAGAGGAAGACCGCCTCTCCTTCATTTTTGAAGGGGGGAGGCGGCTTGATCGTTACAATGGACTCGGTGGTCAACCTAATTGGTCCCACCCGTGACAGCAGTCGTTCGACATAGCCCCACAGATCGGCAACGCCCGGGAAGTGCACCAATGCGTGCGCGACGGTTTCCTCGTCGCGCACGCATCTGGGACAGATCTTTTTCGAGGGGTCCCTACCCGGGCGCCCGTGTCTGTAGAGCTTATCCCGAATGGGCAGAGCACCTCGGTAGCACTGCCAGGCCAAGGACTTCTGGAAGTTGTCCATAGGTCCCGGGCCGAAAGTCCTACCGAATAGGCTGGCCAGTTCGTCCTCCTCCATGCCTAGGGTTTCTCCGAGGGCGTCGTCGCACCCGCTAACCACCAGCCCTCTATAGAATGACGAGGTGGAGTCTCCGTCGATAGCCGGGTCCGCCTTCCAGAGAGCCGTGAGCGCCTGGGCACACTCGGTGTGCCAGTCGCCCAGTTTTCTCGGTCTTTGCTTCACCCAGGACTGCAGCTCGGTGAGCGAGACGAGCCTCGGGAAGGCTCGCCTCACAAACGGGGCCCACACCGGTTGACCGGTGAGGAATACGTGGAGGTGCCTTAGCCTCAATGCGTGTTTACGCATTTTTAGCCACGGCATCCCCAGCCCTCCTTTCAAAGGGTTTTGACAGCAGATGGATCTCCTCACCAGAGGAGACCTCTTCTTCCAAAGGAAATAAAAGAGGGCGCGCTCCATTTTGGCGAGGATCTCACCCGGGCAAGGCACGACAGTCAAGCGGTAATAGATGACGGACGCTATGTAAGCATTCGCCACCTCCGCCCGACCTTTTAGGGATAGTTTGCACTCGGCCCACTTCTGGGTCAGTGCAAACACCCTATTCGTCACCTCACCCCAGTTTTTCTCCACCTGGAGGTCCGGTCCGAACCAGACCCCAAGCAACTTCACCGGGCCCTCCGTCCACCGTCCGACGATACCGTCGCACGACATCGCTTTGCCCCTCCACTCGTCGAGTTGCAAAGCGACTGACTTGTCCCGGTTCAGCTTAGCCCCTGTCAACCTTTCGTACTCCTCTAGTAAGGTGCCGATTGCCTCGATTTCCGAGGCGGTCGACACCATTACTGTTACGTCATCGGCGTAGGCCGACACCGCTTTGCGCAATCCCGGTTCCAAAGGGATGCCCTGCAACAACTCCAACTTCCGCAGTAATGGCTCGAGAGTCAACACATACAGAAGGGAGGAGAGAGGGCACCCCTGTCGGATGGAGCGGGTGATTTCGAACGGCTCCGAAAGGCAGCCGTTCACCTTGACTCTAGAGCAGATGCGGCTGCTGTGCATGGCAGTGATCCAGCCCCTGAAAACAGGTCCGAACCCAGCCGCCGCTAGCACCGCATCCAGGTAACCATGGTCCACTCTATCGAACGCTTTAGACTGATCTAAATTTATCAGGGCCCCACCAAAGCCGGGTTCGTTCCCAACCCTCTCTATGATGTATCGCATGAGGTGGAGGTTGTCGTGGATGGACCTGGACGGGATAGCGCATGTCTGCGCATCTCCCACCAGGCCCCCCACGACAAGCGCCAACCTCTTCGCTAACACCTGCGCCAAAATCTTTAACTCTGCATTTAGCAGAGTTATGGGCCTAAAATTACTAATGTCATCCCCCTTGTTTTCGTCCTTCCTCACTAGCGAGACTACGCCCTTGGTCACAGAACAGGGAATTCTCCCGTTCTGTTGCCAGTTGCAGTAGACCGCCTCGAGGAGATCGGGGAACAAGTCCGGCATATTAATATATAGTTCGTAGGGCAGACCATCGAGTCCTGGAGATTTGCGTTTGCCGCATAGGCTCAGCACGTCCCCTATTTCAGCAGCTGAGATCGGCCCGTCGCAGGACCTCGCCTCCCTGTCCGAAAGACGCGGCAGGCCGTCGAGGTATGGACCGAAATCCACATCTCCAACCGGCTCCCCGCCCCTCCCGAACAATTGGGCAAAGTGCCTTTGAAAGGCCTCGCACATTTGCTTAGGTTCAAGGATCAGCCGTCCATCCTGGTCTCGCAAAGACCGGATAGTGGATTTAATCCCACTTTTCGCTTCTGTCACGCGGGCCCAGCTAACAGCTTTGGTCCCCTCGTTTCCCAGAGCACGTATTTTGCTTCGGACAACGCAGCCTTCGTGTTTCGCGTCGAAGAACTGGTTCAAGACCGTTCTCGACGCTTGCACTCTGGCCACGTTGCCGCTTCTCATTGCCTCTTCAACATTAACTACCAACTCCCTTTCCTTCCCATTTCTATCTGAGGCTAACTCCTTACTAACTCCTATTGAAACTACTATAATCTCTCTTTTTAGAGAGCCCCACCACCTGTTGTTGACGATGGCGCCCGTCAACTGCTCCTTAACTAAGGTTCTAATCCGGTCCCTGTAAGCTCTACTTGCCGGTAAGGACAAGTTGAGCTTCCAGTAACCGGGCCCCTGCCTATGCGTTCTATCAAGGTGGACTACGCAGGTCACTAACTTGTGGTCTGAATAGCCCACCATGAGCATTTCTGGACAACTTAAAAAGTCCCTATCCTTAATTCTAACTAAGAACCTATCTAGGTACGATCTAGATTGACCACTGTTATTTGACCAGGTCCAGGTTGGTACAGTCGGAAAATCTAGTCGGTATCTATCGGCCAGGTCGAATCGGCCGATTAACCCCTTAAGGCTGTTACACCCCCCTCTATCGGGACATGCCCCTACATAGTCCCAACGTGCATCTAGGATACCATTCCAGTCCCCCACTAAAAGCAAGGAGCGGGGCGTCCCTAGAAAAGTCTCCAGACGATGGAAGAAGTCCGACCGCATTGCCCCAAAAGGGGCGTATACGGCGACAAGCCTAAAAGCTTCGCCTTCGCCATTGCCAAGGTCCAGAACCACGAGTCGACCCTCCGGGTCCAAGTGTACCGTCTGTGTAGCGAGACCCAGATGTTTTTGCAGCAGAACGACAACCCCACCCCCACCTCCAGGCTGACAGAGAGATGCGTGCATCTCAAAGTCATCAAAGGTGGGGCTTAGCTGTCGCATGCTGCTGATCCGGGCCTCGCAAATAACCATCACATTTACACATTGTGACCTGAGGTCACTTAGAAGTTTAGCTTGCTTCCAAGGTGAGCCCAGGCCACGCGCATTTAGACAACCTACTCTTAAGACAGCCATGTTGGTGGCAAAGAAAGAGGCACTTACCTCTCTGCGTCCCGGGGTTCGGGTCGCTCAGTTTCCATGGGGCTGGTGGAGGGGTTGATGGGTGGGGTGGTGGTTTGTGGTGGTGTGGGGGTATTAGTGTGTGGAGGGGTTGGGATCTTTGGAGTTGTGTGGGTGTTTGAGGAGGGGAGGGGAAAGCCTTTCAGGAGGACGCGGTTGAGTGGCCTGGTGCAGGGTGGGCCCACGTCCTCAGGGTACATGTCTTTTAAAGTTTTGAAAATGTCAAGTGGGATTTTCACCATTTTCAGGTTAGGGAGCCCCATTGCCGTTACGAAATTCGGCCCTTCGGTTTGTATCGAAGGGTTGGTTTCTATTTTTAAAGTTAGGTTTTCATTGTTTTTGTTTATGTATGTGTAGAGTTTTTGTGTTGTTGTGTTTGTTTTTGCTTGTTGTTGTTGAGTGAGTTTGCGTTTTATTGTCTGTGTTGTGTTGTCAGGTGGGGTTATTTTTGTTGTTGTGGTGTGTGTACGTTTTTTTCTTTTCACTTTTTGGAAGGGAGCCCCCTCGTCTTCCGACGATATGAGCTCCTCTTCCGTATTGGAGGGGAGGGGTATATCTCCGGGTTGTGTATGAACTGTTTTTGTATTTGTGTTCTGTGGGGTGGGGCTGGGTGGGACCGTGTTTTGGGTTGTTTTCTTGAGCTGTTGTTGATGTTGTTGTTGTTGTTGTTGTGGTGGTGGTGGTGGTGGTGGTGGTGTTGTTGGTTTTTGTTGTTCTGGTGGAGATGGTAGTGTATTTTGTTGTTTTTGTGATGGTGGTGCTGGTTGTTTTTGTTGTTGTTGTGGTGTTTGTAGCAGTGGTTTTTTAGTTGTTAGTAGAGGGCAGGCCGTCCTCAGGTGACCTCTGCCAGCGCAGTGGTAACATGAGGGTCTCCTGCCTTCCACTGTGATATTTATGTAGGTTCGCCCATCCAGTAGCACTCGGTCGGGTATTCCGGAGATTCTCTCAGGTGTCATCTGTAAGAGAACCTCCGGACTTTTCCCGCCGAACAGTCCACTGGTGGACTCCCCTGCTGAAATTAGTATGTCCTTATCTAGGTCGGTAAATCCTGTTAGGACGGACCAGATGTTAATTTCTGGCGTAGGGCTCCACATTCTTATCCTTTGTGTTCTTCTTCCTTTATATGTGGGGAAGAAGGTGTATTGTGGTGACACTATGGGTGCCACCGAATATTTCTGAGCCAGCATTTCGTCCTTCATTCGGACCATAATGCTGGCATACAGCTTTCCTCTTTGAATAAAGAGTATATCATTTTTAATTTCTTTAAGAACCAGCTCGATTTGACTTTCGGTCAATTGCGCTGGCTTTCTCGTTTCGTTGGTTATGGTTCTGAAGCTTACGGTATTCTTGTAAATCTGTTGACGTACTTCTTCTGGGGAGTTGATCGTAAAAGAACCATCCTCCCCAAAAGATACGTATTTTCTAGCCTCTA
>OZ024756.1:2976190-2998690 GCA_964016885.1 Eledone cirrhosa
TGGTTTATTTATGTTCTGTAGTGTATTGTCTACTGTTTTTTTGTGTTCTTTGTACTTAAGTTTTTAGTGTTTTCGTTTAACCTTCTAGTATTGATCTTTTTTATGTGTTGTTCAAGATTTAACGCTGTAGAGTATGACAGTCTTATAGTGGTAGGGTTTAGGATTTTGTGGTATCTGTGTGATGTAGGAAAATGTCTCTTAATTATTTTAAAGAAGAGTACTGGTAAATTTGTACTAATGGAACTATTGTATTCAGGGTTATACCATAAGTACTCTTTGCATCGCTTTCTATTAGTTTTGTTTGTTGGTTTACTGGTGTGTATACTATGGTAGTAAGTGTGGTTTGGTGTTGTGTTATTATATCTACCTATGTGGGATTTATTTTGGGTGTTTTGATTGTTCTCATCTATATACTCTATTTTGTTGAGGTAGCCTGCTTTACTAAGGGCGTTATCGTAGTACTCGGCGTGTTCCTTAAATACTTGTATGTTAGAAGATAGACCCGATATTCTAAGGGAAATATTTTTAGGGATAGATTTAATTATAGAGATGGGGTGGTTAGACCCAACATTTACGTACTTGAGATTTTCATTCAATTTATGAAACGGTTTAATCAGACCAGAGTTTAAATTGAGTGTGACATCCAGGAAGTTAACTACTTTAAGGTTGTATTCATATGTTATAGTTAGTCCTATTTCGAGTAGTAGTTTTCTTATATCTTTGCGTAGTTTTTCTAGTTTTTGGTTATTTATGTTTTTAACTAGGAGGAGAACATCGTCGCGGTATATTCCGCCGTGGAGATTGCTGAATTTTTCCTGGAGTCTAAAGGCGATAAATAACCCCACAATATCAGTTATTTCCGCCGAATCGTTAGAGCCCATTGTTATGTCAAAGTTAGAGGGTCTATCTTTACGTACCCAATAACTGTTCTCAAATTTGACTATAGTTTTCCTAGCTTCTAATATAATCTTAATTTCATCGTTTGTAAGATCAGAGTTATCCTTAGAAAACTTAATGGCTCTATTCAAAGTTTCAGGTGATATCGATGAGTAATATTCGTCGATATCAAACTGGATAAACTTAGATTTGTTCTTATTGCTAATGCTATTAAACCATCTTATTGCTTCTTGGGTCTTCCCCCAGAGTTTAATGTTAACCTTAGCCTTAATTTGGGGGATGATTCTATCTAAGATATATTTGCTTATTTTACCTATATCTGATTTAGAGGGGCAGATTAATCTAATTTTAGGGTCATTATCAAAGTTTACCTTATGGTCCTTAAGATTGAAGATGGGTACCGCCGGTAAGAGTGGTCCTGTCCTATCTTCGATCCCGAGATTTTTCACTATTTCGCATGCCTCATCATTAATGTGCTTAAGAGTTACTTCATTCGTTTTTCTATATGTTTTATGTAATTCTTTTCGAATGAAGTTGTTGTATGTAGTGCAGTCCATAGTATACAGGTTTGATGTTTTGTCCGCTTTTACTACAATTCCTTTGGTGTTTTTAAGGTCGTCCAGTAGTTTTTTAATATCTTTCTGTAATTTGTTGTTGGTGTTACGTCCTTTGAATTTAATTTTAAGGATTAAGTCCATAAGGTCCTGCTCAAATGCATCTAATAGTGGGTTGGTGGGTGGGTTTTTACACGTTCTAAAACCAAATTTGTTGTTTACACCACTTTCCGATGGTGAGTTCATACGGCTTCTATCATAGTGGAGCGTTTTCCACCTGACACGTCGAATGAATTCATTAGTTTTTTGAATCATACTCAATAAGTATTCCCTTTTACCTTGGGTTGGTATGATTTTGAGTGACATATCCAGGTAGTGTTTTTCCATTGTTGTGGTTGCGTTTGCTGTGTGGGTTGCTCGACTTTACAGGAGGTAAATATACAGTATTTTCCGTAGTGTTGTAATATAAATATTACACACAGTAGATGGACAGCTCACGTAGAGTTTGCTCGACGGTTCCAGTTGTAGTTCCAAAAGTAATCCGGAGAAAAATAGAAGGATTTTAATGGATACAGTTTAGTTAAAAGGAATTTATTGACACGTGTTTCTATAACAGTTACATAACCTGAAAACAGCTGCTATCTACAAAGTATTAGTTATGCAGACATTCAATATTTCAATGTTATTATCAACTGTCATTTCATCGGAATAATTTTACTGAGGACCTGTTTGGTTTTTATAGAGAATATTAGGAGGGAGGGGTGAAGTTGTTAGAAGAATAGTCGAGGGAGTGGTTTTTTGATAGCAGTGAGAATTTTTGGTGGCAGTGAGTAATTAGATTCCCATCTGTTGTTTTGACCAATATATTATTGGTTATTTTTCTAAATCTATATGTGTCTAAAAGCGACCATAACTATGTATATATATCCGTCAAAAATGATGTTTGATTTAATAACCCCTTGATTACAACATTCTATATAATATGCTTAAATCCTCCACATTCGTAGATACTCCGGCCATCGCAGTATTTCTTTTACATTCAGTTAAAACAATTATAACATTTTTCTTCCGGATTTTCTTTAAGCATTATCAAACATAAATCCATTAAATCACCTACCTACCACCTACCTACCTACCTACCTACCTACCTACCTTCCTACCTACCTACCTACCTACCTACCTACCTACTTACCTACGTACATACCTACCTACTTACTTACCTACCTACCTACCTACCTACATACCTACCTACCTATCTACCTACCTACCTACCTACCTACATACATACCTACCTACCTACCTACCTACCTACCTACTTACTTACCTACCTACCTACCTACCTACCTACCTACCTACCTATCTACCTACCTACCTACCTACCTACCTACATACCTACCTACCTACCTACCTACCTACCTACCTACCTACCTACCTACCTACTTACTTACCTACCTACCTACCTACCTACCTACCTACCTATCTACCTACTTACCTACATACCTACCTACCTCACCTACCTACCTACCTACTTACCTACCTATCTACGCCCTCGGAGAAGCCCTAGACATGGAGGAGGACGAACTGGCCAACCTGTTCGGTAGGACATTCAGCCCGGGACCTATGGACAACTCCCAGAAGTCCCTGGCCTGGCAGTGCTACCGAGGGGCTTTACCCGTTCGAGAAAGGCTCTACAGACACGGGCGCCCGGGTAGGGACCCCGCCAAAAAGATCTGTCCCAGATGCGTGTGCGACGAGGAAACCGTTGCACACGCATTGGTACACTGCTCGGGCGTAGCCGATCTGTGGGGCTATGTCGAACAACTGCTGTCAAGGGTGGGACCGATCCTGTTGACCACCGAGTCTATTCTAATGATCAATCCGCCTCCCCCCTTCAAAGATGAAGCAGATGCGGTGTTTCTGTGCGTAATAGCCATGGCGAAAGAGGTTGTATGGTGGACGCGTCTGAAAGGACTGAGGTCAGGCACCTTTCTCTCTGGCCAACAACTGGTCCGTTTCATCCGATATCATTTCGGAAGAAGGATCAGGATGGAGAGAGAGGTGCTGCACCCCAGCCGTTTCTATGAAAGATGGGTGAAAGTGGCGAGAATTGCCCGTGTGAATGGGCCTTCACTCTACATCAGACTATAGGTGAGGAAGATGAAAGACCAAGGGAGCACCCCTTCTCTGTGCTCCTGAGGAGAAGGGTTGCACACTTTTTTCGGGGGTGTGTACGACCCCCCAAGGCGCCTCCTCTCTATTGAGGATTTTGTTAAAAATTTTATTTTTTGTTATATCTTATTTTATTTTTATATTTTGTTATTGCCTCCTCCTTATTGAGGACGCCTTTTTGTGTAAACTCCCCCCTTTGTACTTGTCCCACTTTTGATGCCCTAGTGGCAAATAAAAGAAACATATCTATCTACATACCCCGCCTACCTACCTAGCTACCTACCTACCTACCTACCTACCTACCTACCTACCTACCTACCTACCTACCTACCTACCTACCTACCTACATACCCACCTACCTACCTACCTACATACCTACTTACTTACCTACCTACTTACCTACCTACCTACCCACCTACCTACCTACATACCTACCTACCTACCTACCTACCTACCTACATACCTACTTACTTACCTACCTACTTACCTACCTACCTACCTACCTACCTACCTACCTACCTACCTATCCACCTACCTACCTACCTACTTACCTACCTACCTACCTACATACCTACCCACCTACCTACCTACCTACTTACCTACCTACCTACCTACCCACCTACCTACCTACCTACTTACCTACCTATCTACCTACCTACCTACCTACCTACCTACCCCGCTGCCTACCTACCTACCTACCCACCTACCTACCTACCTACCTACCTACCTACCTACCTACCTACCCACCTACCTACCTACCTACTTACCTACCTACCTAGCTACCTACCTACCTACCTACCTACCTATCTACCTACCTACCTACTTACCCACCTATCTACCTACCTACCTACCTACCCACCTACCTACCTACCTACCTACCTACCTACCCACCTACCTACCTACCTATCTACCTACCTACTTACCCACCTATCTACCTACCTACCTACCTACCTACCTACATACCTACTTACTTACCTACCTACTTACCTACCTACATAGCTACCTACCTACCCACCTACCTACCTACCTACCTACCCACCTACCTACCTACCTACCTACCTACCTACCTACCTACTTACCTACCTACCTACCTACCTACTTACCTACCTACCTACCTACCTACCTACTTACCTACCCCACCTACCTACCTACCTACCTACCTACCTACTTACCTACCCCACCTACCTACCTACCTACCTACCTACTTACCTACCCCACCTACCTACCTACCTACCTACCTACCTACCTACCTACCTACCTACCCACCTACCTACCTACCTACCTACTTAGCTACCTACCTACCTACCTACCTACCTACCCACCTACCTACCTACCTACCTACTTAGCTACCTACCTACCCACCTACCTACCTACTTACCTACCCACCTACCTACCTACTTACCTACCTACCTACCTATCTACCTACCTACCTACCTACCTACCTACCTACCTACTTACCTACCTACCTATCTAACTATCTACTTACCTACCGAGGGGCTTTACCCGTTCGAGAAAGGCTCTACAGACACGGGCGCCCGGGTAGGGACCCCGCCAAAAAGATCTGTCCCAGATGCGTGTGCGACGAGGAAACTGTTGCACACGCATTGGTACACTGCTCGGGCGTAGCCGATCTGTGGGGCTATGTCGAACAACTGCTGTCAAGGGTGGGACCGATCTGGTTGACCACCGAGTCTATTGTAATGATCAAGCCGCCTCCCCCCTTCAAAGATGAAGCAGAGGCGGTGTTTCTGTGCGTAATAGCCATGGCGAAAGAGGTTGTATGGTGGACGCGTCTGAAAGGACTGAGGTCAGGCACCTTTCTCTCTGGCCAACAACTGGTCCGTTTCTTCCGATATCATTTCGAAAGAAGGATCAGGATAGAGAGAGAGGTGCTGCACCCCAGCCGTTTCTATGAAAGATGGGTGAAAGTGGCGAGAATGGCCCGTGTGAATGGGCCTTCACTCTACATGAGACTATAGGTGAGGAAGATGAAAGACCAAGGGAGCACCCCTTCTCTGTGCTCCTGAGGAGAAGGGTTGCACACTTTTTCCGGGGGTGTGTGCGACCCCCCAAGGCGCCTCCTCTCTATTGAGGATTTTGTTAAAAATTTTATTTTTTGTGATATCTTATTTTATTTTTATATTTTGTTATTGCCTCCTCCTTATTGAGGACGCCTTTTTGTGTAAACTCCCCCCTTTGTACTTGTCCCACTTTTGATGCCCTAGTGGCAAATAAAAAAATCTATCTACTTACCTACCTACCTACCTACATACCTACCTACCTACCCACCTATCTACCTACCTACCTACCTACCTACCTACTTACCTACCTACCTACCTAGCTACCTACCTACTTACCTACCTACCTACCTACCTACCTACCTACCTACCTACCTACCTACTTACCTACCTACCTACCTACCTACCTACCTACCTACCTACCTACTTACCTTGCCAGGCGCTCACCGCCCTCTGGCAGGCGGATCCGGTTATCAGTGGAGACTCCACCGCAACATTCTATAGAGGGCTGGTACGCAGCAGGTGCGACGACGCCCTCGGAGAAGCCCTAGACATGGGGGAGGACGAACTGGCCAGCCTGTTCGGTAGGACATTCAGCCCAGGACCTATGGACAACTTCCAGAAGTCCCTGGCCTGGCAGTGCTACCGAGGGGCTTTACCCGTTCGAGAAAGGCTCTACAGACACGGGCGCCCGGGTAGGGACCCGCCAAAAAGATCTGTCCCAGATGCGTGTGCGACGAGGAAACCGTTGCACACGCATTGGTACACTGCTCGGGCGTAGCCGATCTGTGGGGCTATGTCGAACAACTGCTGTCAAGGGTGGGACCGATCCGGTTGACCACCGAGTCTATTGTAATGATCAATCCGCCTCCCCCCTTCAAAGATGAAGCAGAGGCGGTGTTTCTGTGCGTAATAGCCATGGCGAAAGAGGTTGTGTGGTGGACGCGTCTGAAAGGACTGAGGTCAGGCACCTTTCTCTCTGGCCAACAACTGGTCCGTTTCTTCCGATATCATTTCGGAAGAAGGATCAGGATGGAGAGAGAGGTGCTGCACCCCAGTCGTTTTTATGAAAGGTGGGTGAAAGTGGCGAGAATGGCCCGTGTGAATGGGCCTTCTCTTTACATAAGCCTGTAGGTGGAAAAGAGGAAGGAACGAGGGAGCACCCCCTCTCTGTGCTCCTGAGGAAAAGGGTTGCACACTTTTTTCGGGGGTGTGTGCGACCCCCCAAGGCGCCTCCTCTCTATTGAGGATTTTGTTAAAAATTTTATTTTTTGTTATATCTTATTTTATTTTTATATTTTGTTATTGCCTCCTCCTTATTGAGGACGCCTTTTTGTGTAAACTCCCCCCTTTGTACTTGTCCCACTTTTGATGCCCTAGTGGCAAATAAAAGAAACTTATCTATCTCTGGGATGGACACACGCGTATAACTTGCTGAGTAAGTTCTGTTTAAATTTCTATAGAAATTCTTGTCTGATAACTTTAATTTTTGTACCATTTTGTAGAAGTACTGCCAGGTCAAACTTTGATCTGGTCAGTCTCTCAAAATATTCTACGCCTTTAGGCGAAATAGTTAAACAAAAAAAAAAAAGTTTTTTCTTGTTGAAAAGTCAATATTTTTTTAAATGGCCGAAGCTTCTTCACCAAAATTCGAAGGAGGAAAGGGGAAGATGAACTTACAGCTTCCCCCTGCCACTGTCACAGTAGCAGAGGTCAAGAAGAAAGGTCAGCCAGAGGAAGATTTCTCTCCACCTGTTAACCGACAACTTGACGTTGCCATGGCAACAACCCAAAGAACCAGCAGCAACAGCAACACCAACAACAATGCGACGGACGAAAACAACACCAATAACAATAACAATAACAATAACAACAACAACAAGACCAATAACGGTGACAACAACAACAATGATAACAACAACACCACCAACGACAACAACAACACAAACAAACAAAATTTCTCCTTCGCCGAGACGACAAGGAAAACCCTCGACTATCTGCCAGTAGATATAACAAAAGCGAAGGAACTACTGGCGGATGCGAAAAAATATATAGTGTACGGGGAAAATGGTTCATTCACAATCCATTCCCCCCCGGAACTAAAAAGCCAGAGACTCCTAAACACGGTCATGTTTAGGACAATCTCGAACAAAAGTAAAAAACCAGCTCAACCATCACAGAGCGAGATAGAGCTGGTTTTAAAAGAGGTCATGAAGGACATCACCTTCATTCAGAAGGATAGACTCTACGGGAGTCTATCCATTCTCATGAAGGACAGGGACACAGCAGTGAAACTGTCCATCAAACCAATCACATCCACCGCATACACCTTCTACCCTACGTACATGGGTAGAAGAACACAAAAAATAAAAATCCACACCATCCTGCCGATTATGGACATATGGTGGGTTTTGACAGGTTTTCTGGACCTGGAGGATGACATGCTGGTGTCCATGGGAAAGGCATCGGGTGACGCGTTCAGTGGAACGAGCCTCGAACTTGTAGTTCAAATGAGGCCCGAAAGGATCGCCCAGATCCCTGAACGCGTCATACTGGATGATCTAACCTTCATCAACATTACCGTTGAGGGTAGACGGCCCTCGTGTTACCTCTGCGGAACCAGAGGTCACCTGAGGGCTGTCTGTCCCCAACTTAATAAGAAAACCCCAATCCTGCCTACACCACCAACAACTGCACAACCAACACAATCACCACAACTACCACTACAAAAACAACCACCACAGCTCAAACCAAAACAAAACAATGTCCAACCCATCCCCTCCACTCAAAAAACAAAAACAATTTCCAAAACACCCGTACCGCAAACACAACCCGAAAATATACCCCTCCCCTCCAACGCGGAAGATGACCCTAGTTCGTCGTCAGACGAGGAGGAGCACTTCCACACAATCAAAAGAAAAAAAAGAAAACACACCTCAGACACACAAATGAAAAAAAACCCTCCCCAAAACATAACACTGACACCAACACAAAAGAGCTCACAACAACAGCAAACAAAAAACACCACACAAAAACAAAAACATGCATACACATACATAAATACAAGAAACAAAAAACTGTTAAACATTGTGTACAACAACAATCTAATAAAAACACAAGGGCCTAACTTCACCCAGGCAGGGGATTTCCCCCACCTCAAAATGATTAAGGCCCCACAGGACACCTATAAAACTTTAAAAAACAATTTTAAAGAGGACGTGGGTCCCCCCTGCGTCGGGCCCATTAACCGCGTCCTCCTAAAAAACTATCCCACCCCCTCCCCAAACACCCACACAACTCCAAGCTCCCCAACCACACAACACACTGATGCCCCCACACTTCCACAAACCACCACCCCACCCAACAACCCATCCCCCACCCTAATGGAAATTGTGCAGCCCGATACCCGGGACGCAGAGAGGTAAGTGCCTTTTCTCTTCACCACCAACATGGCTATGCTAAGAGTAGGCTGTTTAAATGCGCGTGGCCTGGGCTCAACTTGGAAGCAAGCAATGCTTCTAAATGACCTCAGGTCACAACGTATAGATGTGATGGTTATTTGCGAGGCCCGGATCAGCAACGTGCGACAGCTGGCCCCCACCTTTGATGACTTTGAGATGCACGCATCTCTCTGTCAGCCCGGAGGTGGGGGTGGAGTTGTCGTTCTGCTGCAAAAACATCTGGGTCTCGCAACACAGATGGTACATTTGGACCCGGAGGGTCGACTAGTGGTTCTGGACCTTGGCAGTGGTAAAGGCGGAGCGTTTAGGTTGGTAGCCGCCTACGGCCCTTTCGGGTCAATGCGGCCGGACTTCTTCCATCGTCTGGAGACTTTTCTAGGGACGTCCCGCTCCTTGCTATTAGTGGGGGACTGGAATGGTATCCTAGATGCACGCTGGGACTACGTAGGGGCCTGCCCCGATAGAGAGGGGTGTAATAGCCTCAAAGGGTTAATCGGTCGATTTGACCTGGCCGATAGATATCGACTAGATTTTCCGACTGCGCCAACCTGGACTTGGGCAAATTGTAGCGGATCATCTAGGTCGTACCTAGATAGGTTCTTAGTTAGAATTAAGGATAAGGACTTTTTAAGTTGTCCAAAAATGCGCATGGTTGGCTATTCAGACCACAAATTAGTGACCTGCATGGTCAACCTTGACAGAACTCATAGACAGGGCCCCGGTTACTGGAAGCTCAACTTGTCCTTGCCGGCAAGTAGAGCCTACAGGAATCGGATTAGTACGTTAGTTAAGGAACGGTTGACTGGAGCGATCGTCAACAGCAGGTGGTGGGTATCTCTAAAGAGAGAGATTAGAGTAGTCTCGATAGAATTTAGTAAGGTTCTAGCTGCGGATAGGAATAGGAAGGAAAGGGAGCTGATAGATAGAGTAGAAGAGGCAATTAGAAGCGGCGACGTGGCCAGAGTGCTAGCGTCGAGAACGGCTCTGAGCCAGTTTTTCGACGCGAAGCACGAAGGCTGCGTTGTCCGAAGTAAAATACGTGCTCTAGGGAACGAGGGGACCAAAGCTGTTAGCTGGGCCCGCGTGACAGAGGCCAACAGTGGAACTAAATCCACCATCCGGTCTTTGCGAGACCTGGATGGACGGGCGATTCTTGAGCCGAAGCAGATGTGTGAGGCCTTTCAAAGGCACTTTGCCCGACTGTTCGGGAGGGGCGGGGAGCCGGTTGGGAACGTGGACTTCGGTCCATACCTCGACGGCCTGCCGCGCCTTTCGGACAGGGAGGCAAAGTCCTGCGAGGAGCCGATTTTGGCCGCTGAGATAGAGGACGTGCTGAGCCAATGCGGCAAACGCAAATCCCCGGGTCTCGATGGTCTTCCTTACGAATTATATCTAGCTATGCCGGACTTGTTCCCCGATCTCCTCGAGGCGGTCTACTGCAACTGGCAACAGAACGGGAGAATTCCCTGTACTGTGACCAAGGGCGTAGTCACGCTAGTGAGGAAGGACGAGAACAAGGGGGACGAAATAAGTAACTTCAGGCCCATAACACTGCTAAATACAGAGTTACAGATTTTGGCCAAGGTGCTAGCATAGAGGTTGGCGCTTGTCGTGGGCAACCTGGTGGGAGATGCGCAGACATGCGCTATCCCGTCCAGGTCCATCCATGACAACCTCCACCTCATGCGATACATCATAGAGAGGGTTGGGAACGAACCCGGCTTTGGTGGGGCTCTGATCAACTTGGATCAATCTAAGGCGTTCGATAGGGTCGACCATGGTTACCTGGATGCGGTGCTAGCGGCGGCAGGCTTCGGACCCGTTTTCAGGGGCTGGATCACTGCTATGCACAGCAGCCGCATCTGCTCTATGGTCAAGGTGAACGGCTACCTCTCGGAGCCGTTCAAAATCGCGCGGTCCATCCGACAAGGGTGCCCTCTCTCCTCCCTTCTGTATGTGTTGACTCTCGAGCCACTACTGCGGAAGTTGGAGTTGTTGCAGGGCATCCCTTTGGAACCGGGATTGCGGAAAGCGGTGTCGGCCTACGCCGATGACGTGACAGTAATGGTGTCGACGGCCTCCGAAATCGAGGCGGTCGGCACCTTACTGGAGGAGTACGAAAAGTTCACAGGGGCTAAGCTGAACCGGGACAAGTCGATCGGTTTGCAACTCGGCACGTGGAGGGGCAGACCGATGCCCTCCGATAGCGTCGTCGGACGCTGGACGGAGGGCCCGGTGAAGTTGCTCGGGGTCTGGTTCGGACCGGACCTCCAGGTGGAGAAAAACTGGGCGGAGGTTACGAACAGGGTGTTTGCACTGACCCAGAAGTGGGCCAGTTGCAAACTATCCCTGAAAGGTCGGGCGGAGGTGGCGAACACCTACATAGCGTCCGTCATCTACTACCGCCTGACCGTAGTGCCCTGCCCAAGGGAAACCCTCACCAAGATGGAGCGCGCGCTCTTCCAATTCCTTTGGAAGAGGCGGGCTCCTATGGTGAGGAGATCCATCTGCTGTCAACACCCTTCGAAAGGAGGGCTGGGGATGCCGTGGCTAATGATGCGTAAACACGCATTAAGGCTACGGCACCTCTACGTATTCCTCACCGGACAACCGGTGTGGGCCTCGTTTGTGAGACGAACCTTTCCCAGACTCGTCTCACTCACCGAGCTGCAATCCTGGGTCAAGCAAAGACCGAGAAAACTGGGCGCCTGGCACACTGAGTGTGCCCAGGCGCTCACCGCCCTCTGGCAGGCGGATCCGGTTATCAGTGGAGACTCCACCGCAACATTCTATAGAGGGCTGGTACGCAGCAGGTGCGACGACGCCCTCGGAGAAGCCCTAGACATGGAGGAGGACGAACTGGCCAGCCTGTTCGGTAGGACATTCAGCCCGGGACCTATGGACAACTTCCAGAAGTCCCTGGCCTGGCAGTGCTACCGAGGGGCTTTACCCGTTCGAGAAAGGCTCTACAGACACGGGCGCCCGGGTAGGGACCCCGCCAAAAAGATCTGTCCCAGATGCGTGTGCGACGAGGAAACCGTTGCACACGCATTAGTACACTGCTCGGGCGTAGCCGATCTGTGGGGCTATGTCGAACAACTGCTGTCAAGGGTGGGACCGATCCGGTTGACCACCGAGTCTATTGTAATGATCAAGCCGCCTCCCCCCTTCAAAGATGAAGCAGAGGCGGTGTTTCTGTGCGTAATAGCCATGGCGAAAGAGGTTGTATGGTGGACGCGTCTGAAAGGACTGAGGTCGGGCACCTTTCTCTCTGGCCAACAACTGGTCCGTTTCTTCCGATATCATTTTGGAAGAAGGATCAGGATGGAGAGAGAGGTGCTGCACCCCAGCCGTTTCTATGAAAGATGGGTGAAAGTGGCGAGAATGGCCCGTGTGAATGGGCCTTCACTCTACATCAGACTATAGGTGAGGAAGATGAAAGACCAAGGGAGCACCCCTTCTCTGTGCTCCTGAGGAGAAGGGTTGCACACTTTTTTCGGGGGTGTGTGCGACCCCCCAAGGCGCCTCCTCTCTATTGAGGATTTTGTTAAAAATTTTATTTTTTGTTATATCTTATTTTATTTTTATATTTTGTTATTGCCTCCTCCTTATTGAGGACGCCTTTTTGTGTAAACTCCCCCCTTTGTACTTGTCCCACTTTTGATGCCCTAGTGGCAAATAAAAGAAATATACCTATCTAACTATCTATGCTCTTCCAGTTCTTTTGGAAGAAGCAAGTTCCACTGGTAAGGAGATCCGTCTGGGGTCAGCACCCTTTCAACGGAGGGCCGGGAATGTCGTGGCTGATGATGCGCAAACACGCAGCTCGACAGATGGAGAGGCAAACCCATACAGTCCGACAGCTTCGTTGAACGCTGGACAGAAGGACCGGTGAAATTGCTCGGATTCTGGTTTAGTCCAGATTTCCAGGTGGACAAAAACTGGAATGAAGTCACGGCAAAAGTGTTTGCACTCACGCATAAGCGGGTTAAGTGCAAACTCTCCTTAAAAGGTCGAGCGGAAGTGGGGAACACTTGCATAGCGTCCATCATCTACTTACTACCACTTGACAGTTGTGCCCCGCAAACACCTCACCAAAATGGAACGTCTACTCTTCAAGTTCCTTTGGAAGAAACAGGCTCCATTAGTAAGGAGATCCATTTGCTGCCAACACCCTTCTAACGGAGGGCTGGGCATCCGTGGCTGATGTTGCGAAAACACGCACTGAGGCTACGCCATCTCCAGGTGTTCCTGACCGGTGAACCGGTGTTGTTATCTTTTGAGAGACGAGCTTTTTCCACAACTTGTCTCGCGGACCGAACTGCAGTCCTGGGTCAAGCGAAGACCAAAAATAGGCACCTGTCACCTCGAGTGCCTTCACGCGCTCACAGCCCTCTACCAAGCGAAAACGGCAATCAGCGGAGACTCCACGTCAACATTATATAGGGGATTAGTGGAGGATAAGTGCGACGACGTTCTCGGGGAGACTCTAGGCACCGAGGAAGACGTACTGACCAGTCTGTTCGGAAGGACTTTCCTTCCAGGGCCTATGGATAGCTTTCAGTGTCTCTGGCCCGGTAGTGATATCGAGGAACTCTACCAATTCGAGACAAAATCTACAGGCACGGACGCCCTGGCAGAGATCCTGCCAAAAAGACTTGTCCAAGATGCGAGCAGAACATTGAAACAGTTCTGCACGCAATTGTTCAGTGCCCAGGGGTGACCGACCTGTGGAATTATGTCTAACAGCTACTGTCACATGTCGGACACACCCAGTTGTCAGCCGAGTCCATCGTGAGGATCACCCTGCCGCCTTCATTTAAGAATGACGGAGAGGACGTTTTCCTCTATCTGGTGGTTATGGTGAAAGAGATAATGTGGTGGACGAGGTTGAAAGGACTGAGGGCAAACACCTTCCTTTCCGGACAACAACACATCCTCTTCTTTAAATACCGCTTCAGAAGGAAGGTGGGTGAATGTTGCAAAGATGGCCCGAGTGAATGGGCCTTCTCTGTATATAAACCTGGAGGTTGAGGAAGACAAACAGAGGGAAGACGGGAACACCTACAAAACGTGTTCCTGGTGTTGAGGGTTGTTCTATCCAGGGGGTTTAAAACAACCCGACATTAACGTTCCCCCCTATTGGGGATTTCGATTGTTATTTTATTTTAATATATAGTTTATTGTTAATATTAAAGTTGATACGATTTCATGTAAACGCCCGCCGTTACATCTTGTAATGTCACATTTCTTGTACACCCTTGTGGCAAATAAAGAACGATATCTATACATCTATCTACCTATCTACCTATCATCTCCATCGGTTTGCAACTCGGATCGTGGAGAGGCCAACCGATATCTTCCGATAGCGTCGTCGGACGCTGGACGGAAGGACCGGTGAACTGCTCGGGGTCTGGTTTGGTCCGGACCTCCAGGTGGAGAAGAACTGGAACGAGGTGACGGCCAAGGTGTTTGCACTCACCCAGAAGTGGGCCGAGTGCAAACTATCCTTGAAAGGTCGAGCGGAGGTGGCGAACACTTTTATAGCATCCGTCATCTACTACCGCTTGACCGTCGTGCCTTGTCCAGCAAAAATGCTCACCAAAATAAAGAGGGCGCGCTCTTCAAATTCCTTTGGAAGAAGCGGGCTTCTTTGGTGAGAGGATCCATCTGCTGCCAACACCCTTCCACCGGAGGGCTGGGGTGCCGTGGCTGACGATGCGCTAACACGCGCTCAGGCTGCGGCATCTCCACGTATTCCTCACCGGACAACCGGTGTGGGCCCCGTTCGTAAGGCGAGCCTTCCCACGACTCGTCTCGCTGACCGAGCTGCAGTCTTGGGTCAAGCAAAGACCGAGGAAAATGGGCGACTGGCACATCGAATGTGTTCAGGCGCTCACAGCCCTCTGGCAGGCAGACCGGGCGATCAGTGGAGATTCCACTTCGTCATTCTATAGAGGGTTGATCCGCAGCAAGTGCGACGACGCGCTCGGAGAAATTCTAGGCGTAGAGAATGACGAACTGTCCAGTCTGTTCGGTAGGACCTTCCGCCCGGAACCGATGGACAACTTCCAAAAGTCCCTGGCCTGGCAGTGCTACACAGGAGCTCTACCAGTTCGAGACAAGCTCTACAGACATGGGCGCCCGGGCAGGGACCCTTCGAAAAAGATTTGTCCAAGATGCGTGCGAGACGAAGAAACCGTCGCGCACGCATTCGTACACTGCCCGGGCGTCACCGAACTGTGGGGCTATGTATAACGACTATTGTCGCGGGTGGGACCAATCCGGTTGACCACCGAGTCCATTGACAAAACGAAGGAGAGGCGGTTTTCCTTTGTGTGATAGCTATGGCGAAAGAGGTTGTATGGTGGACGAGGTTAAAACGGCTGAGGTCAGACACCTTTCTCTCCGGCCAACAACTGATTCTTTTTTTCAAATACCACTTTGGAAGAAGAATCAGGATGGAGAGAGAGGTGCTGTACCCCAGCAAGTTTTATGAAAGGTGGGTGAAAGTGGCGAGAATGGCCCGAGTGAATGGGCCGTCTCTCTATATCAGCCTGTAGGTTGAGGAAAAAGAGGAAGAGAGGAAAGGGGTGCTCACTCTTCGTACTCCTGGAGATGAGGGTTGTACATTTTTTCGGGGGTATGTGTTACCCATATGAAATGTCTCCCCCTATTGGCGAAAATCGATTAATTTTTAAATTACATTTGTAATAGTATTTTACACGTTTTTATTGTATGTAAACTTCCCCCTTTGTATTTCTCCCCTTCTTTTGTGCCCCTGTGGCTAATAAAGAAACATATCTAATCTCTCTCTCTCTCTCTTTCTCTCTCTCTCTCTCTCTCTCTCTCTCTCTCTCTCTCTCTCTCTCTCTCTCTCTCTCTCTCTCTCTCTCTCTCTCTCTCTCTCTCTCTCTCTCTCTCTCTCTCTCTCTCTCTCTCTCTCTCTCTCTCTCTCTCTCTCTCTCTCTCTCTCTCTCTCTCTCTATATATATATATAGGTAAAATTCCCGACATCTATGGACGAGTTCTCTCCAGCGGTCTCTGTCCCTCATTATCGCTGCCATGTCCTGCGTCTCCAACAGACCAGTGTCTGTCCTTTAGGGCATCAACATACGTTAACCTTGGTCTTCCTCTTCCAGTGTGTCCATGTAGGGGCTCCCACAGGAGCACTGAGTGCAATGTCAACTCTGGATGTCGGTGAGCATGTCCAGCTAACCCCAGTCTCCTCTGTGTCACTTTTGAGTTGACTTTTGGGAGGCTCCCATACAGCTCTGAGTTCTTCATCCTCAGTGTATACTGATTAATGTTCAGAGCCATCCTCAGAAATCTCGTGGAGCACCCATCCACCATCTATCTATCTTCTGACTGCTATTGAGATTTGTGGTTTGTTGTTCTTGTCAAATAGTAGATACATAAGTAAATATACATAAATAGATAGCAATAGATTGACAGCCCGACAGAAACACTCATCATTAGCATCACCACCATCATCATCATCATCATAAACATCATTATCATCAACATTATCATTATAGCCATCATCATCACCATCATCATCATCATCATCAACATTATCATCATCAGTCATCATCATTACCATCATCATCATATCGTCATCAACATCATCATCAACATCATCATAATAAACATCATCATCATCACAACAACAATATCATCATCACTATCACCACCATCATCATCAACAGCACCATCCCCATCGTCATCATCAACGTCTACCTCCTCCGCCTCCACATCAACATCATCATCATCGTCATCTTCATTACCGTTATCAACATCTCCTCTAAAACTAACCAGCACCCCAGCACCCAACACCACCACCACCAACAACAATAACAACAAAAAAAACACACATCTTCTTCCGGATCATTAATACTCCCCACCCCGGGTGGAACAGCGTAAAATATATTAAACTTATTGTGTATCAAGTCGTATTTGATCAAGGTAGATGTACCCAGGGTAGCGTAGATTCTGTTTAAGATAGGGGCAGCCACCCGTGTAAACATAGGGTAGATACAGTGTAATATAGAGGCAGCCACCCGGCTAAACATAGGGTAGATACAGTGTAATATAGAGGTAGTCACTCGAGTAACATAGGGTAGATACAGTGTAATATAAAGGTAGCCACCCGGGTAAACATAGGGTAGATACAGTGTCATATAGAGGTAGCACCCGGGGTAAATCTAGGGTAGATACAGTGTAATATAGAGGTAGCACCCGGGGTAAATCTAGGGTAGATACATTGTAATATAGAGGTAGTCACCCGGGTAAACGTAGGGTAAATACAGTGTAATATAGAGGAAGCAACCCGGGTAAACATAGGGTAGATACAGTGTAATATAGAGGGAGCACCCGGGGTAAATTTAGGTTAGATACAGTGTAATATAGAGGTAGTCACCCGAGTAACATAGGGTAGATACAGTGTAGTATAGAGGTAACACCTGGGTAAAGGTAGGGTAGATACAGTGTAATATAGAGGTAGCACCCGAGTAAAGGTAGGGTAGATACAGTGTAATATAGAGGTAGCACCCGGGTAAATCTAGGGTAGATACAGTGTAATATAGAGGTAGCACCCGAGTAAACATAGGGTAGATACAGTGTGATATAGAGGTATCACCCGGGTAAACATAGGGTAGATACAGTGTAATATAGAGGCAGCCACCCGTGTAAACATAGGGTAAATACAGTGTAATATAGAGGTAGCACCCGGGTAAACATAGGGTAGATACAGTGTAATATAGAGGTAGCCACCCGAGTAACATAGGGTAGATACAGTGTAAAATAGAGGTAGCAACCGGGTAAACATAGGGTAGATACAGTGTAATATAGAGGTATCACCCGGGTAACATAGGGTAGATACAGTGTAATATAGAGGTAGCCACCCAAGTAACATAGGGTAGATACAGAGTAATATAGAGGTAGCCACCCGAGTAACATAGGGTAGATACAGAGTAATATAGAGGTAGCCACCCGAGTAACATAGGGTAGATACAGTGTAAAATAGAGGTAGCAACCGGGTAAACATAGGGTAGATACAGTGTAATATAGAGGCAGCCACCCGGGTAACATAGGGTAGATACAGTGTAATATAGAGGCAGCCACCCGGGTAACATAGGGTAAATACAGTGTAATATAGAGGTAGCCACCTGAATTTGTTTAGCAAGATTCTTTATGTGAAAACGTGTGTTGAAACCGATATTGTTATGCTTTGGGCGAGTCATGTTGCCAATAAGAAACACACGCGCCATAGCTTTCACTCCAATTTATTATAAATTAAATTTTAAATAAATTGATACATTTCCGAAAGAACTTTGACAATATATGAGCAACCGTCCGGTTATGGAACCAACCAACCGGAAATTTATAAATTTAATTTATAATAAATTGGAGTGAAAGCAATTGGTGCGTGTGTTTCTTATTGGCAACATAACCCTCCCAAAGCATAGCAATATATATATATATATATATATATATATATATATATATATATATATATATATATATAAACATAAATTATCGAAATTCTGCCAGAATTAGCCGTCGAAACGGCTCGAGCTCAGCCGTCGGGGTCTTACTCGTTCCTATATATATATATATATATATATATATATATATATATAGATTTTGAGTTTATGTTGGTTGTATACACCTAAACAACATATGTACTTGTCTATACCATACTAATTCAAACTGCCTGAAGAGGTCACAGCCAAAGATGGCTGTCACTGAAATATATATAGCAGTAATAAACGAAGCTAAATTTTAATCATTTGACTTTTATTTAACTTTATTTTATATATATATATATATATATATATATATATATATATATATATATATATATATATGTATATATATATATATGTATATGTATATATATATATATGTATATACACGGTTGAGAACTTATTCGATTTGTGCTATTTATGCTATTTTTTGCATGATTTACACATACTGAGTAACTTTGCCAAAATCTGGGGTTATTCCCTTTGTGATTTCCACACGTGGTTTAACCACCGTGTCATCCACTTATTTGGTACAGAGCGAAATACTGTTTATATCATGATATTCCTTGTTCGATCGTTATACCCAAAGCTTATATTTTTAAGCAGACTGTATTTTGATTTAGGTGTCACAGAAACTCTACACCGGATTTTAACAGCAATTCCGGGAGTCCAGGTCTGGTTATCACTTTTATTTTGTTTTGACCTGTTTGGCTTGATTTGGTTTTTGGCTTGGGTGGTTAATACTTTCTTGACCACCTTTTCAGTTTTGTATGGCTTCTTAGCACATTGTTTAGCTCTGGTTTTTAACTATTGAGCACTTTGCCAGTATCATTTCTGATTTTGGGGTTTCGCTTCGCTTTTCCTGCCCGCCGAAATGAGATTCTCGCTGAATCTTTATATATATATATATATATATATATATATATATATATATTTAAAATATATATATATATATATATATAAACATAAATATCGAGATTCGCATTTCGGCCCACGAAATAACGAAAAACAACCACCGAGATGTGCTCAATGATTCAGATGAACCAGAGCTATAACAGACGTTAAAGGCCAAACACACTGAGACGATGGTTAAACAGTCATTTGCATAGCCAAATAAAAACGATCAAGTAATTCGGGTATTGAAAATTTACCCGGACCCCTGGAAGGTTGGTAAAATCCAGTATTTGGGTTTCTGCGGCTCCTAAATCAAGTACCGTCCGCTTACATAAGTAATGTCAGGCTTCTGGTAAGATGATTGAACAAGGAAGCCACTTTCTCAACAGGTTTTAGATCAATGTTAATACAAGGACTGACTACATCTACCACCACCAACACCCATACTATCACTCCCACCAGCACCACCAATATTTACATCACCACCACAACTATCACCCACACTACCACCACCGCATCTAACACTGCCACCATCACAACTACCACCCATCCCACAACCACATCCAACACTGCCACCACCGCAACGACTCAACCCCGATCCTCACCACAAACTACATCACCACAGCCATCAATACCACTAACACCACCACCACCACCACCACCATAACCCCCTCTCCCCACTACCACCAGAACAACCACCACCACCACCACCACTTCCATCACCACTACCAACACCACTACCATCACCACTACCATCACCACTACCAACACCACTACCATCACCACTACCAACACCACTACCACCACCACCACTACCATCGCCAATACCAACACCACCACCACCACTACCTCCCCACTACCACCACTACCACCCCACTACCACCACTACCACGCCACTATCACCACTACCACCCAACTACCACCATCACCACTACCACCCCACTACCATAACCACCCCCACCCCCACTACCATAACTACCACCACCCACACCACCACAGCCATCAACACCACTAACACCACCACCAGCACTACACCCCCACCATCACCACCACCAACACGACACCACCCCACCCAACTATCATTACCCCCCATCCCACCACTACCATTACCACCACCACACCAGTGGCAGGAGGCTTATACACACCACTGTCTTTTGTCAGTTTTACAACAATTGTCAACTAAGTCTCTTCATACCATCTCCTACTACTCCTCACCTTCAGCTTCTTCCCCCTCCCCCTCTTTCCCCTGTCTCTCCCTTCCTCCTTCCTCCCTCCCTCCCTCTCCCTCTATCTCCCCCTCTCGCTCCCTCTCCGTCCTGCTTTATAAAGGTGTCTTTTGTTATAGGTATCGATTGTTCTCTTGAAGGCGTTGGCTAGGCTGAAATAATTGAAGTATATATATATATATATATATATATATATATATATATATATATATATATATATAAGTACCGGAGCAAGCGATTATCAAACAATTCTCTAAATAAATTAAAAAACGATTTAAATAATCACCTGTTCCATTGCTGTTACCGACGGTTTCATCATTCCAAAAGATTGGAAATCCAGAGAATTTCCAATGGAAAGAAATGAATCTTCAGACAGCCTATTTCCACACCATAAGGTTGCCAGCCCATAGTAAGTAAATATTTCTCTTCCTGCCCAACGCATGCGGTCAAGCCGTTAAAATGACACACACGCAAAATCAGGTCGCTGATAATAGCTGTATATTATAAACATGTTGATATTGCCACTAAAATTAGCAGCATTATTCAACGTTTTGTTCTCTACATAAGGAGAAAAATTATAAAAGTGGATGAATACCTCAACAGGTACAATGTTCTTGTAGAAATATGCAAGTTGTTTATAATATTTGTGGTTCAATGATACTAATTCGAGATGCCAGAACAATATAAAAAGTAGCGGAGCAAGCGGTTATCAAACAATTCTCTAAATAAATTAAAAAACGATTTAAATAATCACCTGTTCCATGGCTGTTACCGACGGTTTCATCATTCCAAAATATTGGAAATCCAGAGAATTTCCAATGGAAAGAAATGAATCTTCAGGGAATGATGAAACCGACGGTAACAGCAATGGAACAGGTGATTATTTAAATCGTTTTTTAATTTATTTAGAGTATTGTTTGATAACCGCTTGCTCCGCTACTTTTTATATTGTTCTGGCATCTCGAATTAGTAGCATTGAACCACAAATATTATAAACAGCTTGCATATTTCTACAAGTACATTGTACCTGTTGAGGTATTCATCCACTTTTATATATATATATATATTTCCGCTTGATGGCAGTGTGAGATTTCTCATTGTGAGACTGCTGGAATTTCAAATTTGGCGATTATTCTAGCACGGAGAGGTACCATCGCTGAACATTAATATCGGTAAGGATTTTTTTTTTTATATCGATATTTGTCGGGCATCCACTGATGATTTATAAGTGCCCACCTACATATATTCCTACGGACTATGTGTAGGCTTTTACATAACCAGGACATTATTTTCCCAATTTGTAGAAAACTTATAATGAAACGATCGTTTGGAAAGAGAGATGTATTTAATTATGTCTCATATAAAATAATACAACTGGCTATCCGCAAAATACGTATAGTTAGCACCCCAAACACTAAATTGGGATTATACTAAGGTATATCCTAATGTTTGTTGAGTGAGACGGAAGCCGGTCGGAGTATTGCTTAAAGCTTTCTCTGTTAATGTATTAAATATATATATATATATCTTTTGCTTATATATATATATATATATATATATATATATATATATATATAGAAGTTATATTTAATTTGTTGGGATACAACAAGCAAATATTTTTATAACTGATATAAAGCACTCAAACAATTTTTGGAGTAAAAATACAATATATTAACAAATGGAAACTATATTTATAAAACCATATTTATTTCATTATACATATTTCAAGGACACCAAAGCAAATTATGGTGCGC
>OZ024756.1:3003690-3006190 GCA_964016885.1 Eledone cirrhosa
TGGAATGTTTTACATATTTTTACTGTTCCATTAATGGATTGTACTTGTAATTTCCTAACTAGTTGTGTTCTTTCTGTTCCTGTGAAGCCTAGCTTCTCAAGATTTGTATTGAGGCAGTTACTAACATATCCCAGTGGCATAAATCTGAAGGTGTAATCAGGGTGGAGTATCTGCATATTTCTCATCAGTTCTGCATAATATTCTCCTTTTCACTAATCTTTGATATTATATTGGCATCTTCTGGGCAGCTAATTTCCACTACTGTGCATGCTTTCTTCTCCCTGTCCCATATCATAATATCTGGTCTGTTATGCCTGCATTTTATTGGGGTATTTTACTGGAACATTCCACCAGTACTCTTTCATATTATGTACATGGATGTCTTCCACATTGCTGTAGCTTTTAATGTGTTTATTGTCGGGGCTATCTTTTTTACGAACAGCATTGTACAGTGTTTTGGCCACTACATCAAGCCTCTTAGGTAGATATTACCGCGATGACATGGGTGATATACTCGATGTTAGTTCTGCAGAGTCTGCACTTGTTATCACATCTAGGTGATTTGCCTGCATCCCTATCTCTTTTGTGAATCAGGTATTTCGTGTTAATCTCCTGTTCCTGTGTGTATGTATGTACGTATGTTAGTATGTATGTATGTATGTGTGTATGTCTACATGTATGTATGCATATGTGTGTGTATATGTATATGTGTATGTATGAATGTATGTATGTGTATGTATAAATATATGTATGTAGCTATGTACGTACGTATGTATATATGTGTATATATGTATATATAACAAAGGAGGTGTGGTAACGAACCAGGTGGACCATAACGCACCATAGTACTCAATACTTAGGGTAGTAGAGTGGGTAATAGGAAAAGGTATGACCCTGACGGCAGAGCTCAAGTCGTTTCGACGGCTAGTTCTGAGTCCAGAAATAGCCGTCGATACGGCTTGAGCTCTGCCGTCGGGGTCCTACCTTTTCCAATATGTATATATATATGTATATATATGTGTGTGTGTCTGTGTGTGTGTATTTGTGTACACGAACGCACACCCACGCATATCTATATGTATATATAGAGAGGGAAAGTGGGAGAGAGAGAGAGGACGGAATTGATATATATATAGAGAAAATGTGAAGCTGGAAAAGGCACAGAAAATATATTTAAGGGTCGATTTTTCTTTTTTTATCTTTTCGTCAAAGTGACATTATTGACAAGATGACATTATTGAAGAAGTGAGAGGGACAAATCTTTTAAAAAAGAGTTTTGTAAAGTATATAAAGTATATAAATTATATAAAGTATATAAAGTATATAAAGTATATAAAGTATATAAAGTATTACCGGTTTCGATGTATTATTAAAATCTGATCAAATGTTGAGTATTACAGTTAAAAATAATTAATAAGAATTAAAAAGTAAAAATTAGAGATTTAAAATTAAGAAGTATTTTACATTCTCGGCAAAGAAGATGAATAAAAAAAACTTACCTCTTAATTTTAAATCTTTAATTTTTAGTTTTTAATTCTTTTGAAGGCGGTCAACAGCTGGCCCTGACCGCCTTCGGGTTTTAAACATTTCTTTCTGCTTTTCAGCCTCTTGGATTGTGTTTACCATTATTCCTTTATTATATAACTATTATACAATAAACACCTGATGATGTCACCAGGAACCTACAAAACCTGGTCATTGAAATGAGACATAGTGTTTGCTATAATAAATCTTTGAAAGAATTTAAACAGTCCAGCCTCCTGTCATTTTACTCAATGATAATTAACTCCATTCTCGCACCAGCTACAAGATTCAACATAAACGAAGATGGATGAGTTGCATTACGTCGAGTGCTTTTCCTATTATTACATACGGAATGACTATACGGAATAACCAGTTCTATCCAGTGGTGAACCAACAAACCTAAATCAATATATATATATATATATAGAATAAGAAAAGGCTAAGTAGTTTCAGAGGTTAAAGTCTTTTATTGATCATGCTTTGATACATATTTCAATTACGAGAGCGGCCACGCGACTCCGCGTACCCAGTGCCATGATCTCATCAGACAGCTTCTTACATAATAAGGTTACGTTTCCGAGGCAATCCAAATTGAAACAAGGGAACGGACGAAGGTGATGCTCTTGAAGCCTTATATATATATGTATTAGGATTGGTGCTCTGAAATAGCGATATATACATGAATGTATGTATAGTATATTTGGCAATATACCATATGTTTAATTAAAAACATTTTGAAGACCTTGCGCTATCATTTTTAAAGTAGTGACTATGTCTCTTACTTCTTTACTCGGCAAAAGAAGGGAGAGAAGCTGACAGATTCTGTTTCACGCTGTTGCCGATCCTCAGAGCATCGTACTTTCCGCCTTTGCTGAACATTATAGAGGTTGGATTCTTATAGAATTCCAGTAATATTCAGGAACTGATTCATGTATACATCGCTATTTCAGAGTACCAATCCTAATTTTTAATTTTT
>OZ024756.1:3013690-3023690 GCA_964016885.1 Eledone cirrhosa
CATATATACCACGTTATCACAAAACCTCATAAAGACATACATACATATATACATACATGCAAACATACATGCATACATACATACTGTATATACGTACATATATATACATAGTTACATGAATACGTACGTACTTACGTACATACGTACGTACTTACGTACATACGTACGTAGATATGTGCGTACATACACACACACATACACAGAAGCAAACATTATACATACATGCATACATACATATATAAATTCATACATACATACATACATACGTACATACATATATACATACAAACATACATATATATATATAAATAAATAAATACAAACATACATACACACATGCATACATACATATATACACACATACACACATACATACATATATATACACACATACATATATACACAAATACATACATACATACATATATACACACATGCATACATACATATATACACACATACACACATGCATACATGTATATATATATATACACACATTCATATATACATACATACATATATATATATACACACATACATATATACATACATACATATATATATATACACACATACATATATACACAAATACACACATACATACATGTATATATATATATACACACATTCATATATACATACATACATATATATATATACACACATACATATATACATACATACATATATATATATACACACATACATATATACATACATACATATATAGACACCTATACACATACATACATACATACATTAACACACACACTGACATGGACTAACGTCCATCCAGAGTGATTAGCTTAAGTAGGAAGTGATTACGTGATTGCTAATTACCCCATCTAAATTATCACCCCCTCCCCTCTCTCTCTCTCTTTCTGTATCTCACCCTCTCTCTCTCTTTCTGTATCTCACCATCTCTCTCTCTCATCCTCTTTAATCCTCTCTTACCTTCTCTCACCCTCTCTCCCTCTCTCAATCTCCCTCTCTTTCATTTCTCACCCTCTCTCTTTCTCTCTCCCCCTCTCTCTCACTCTCTCTCACTCTGTCTCCCTCCCTCTCCCTCTCTCTCCCTCTCTCTCCCTCTCTCTCCCTCTCTCTCCCTCTCTCACCCTCTCTGTCCCTCCCTCACCCTCGCTTACCCTCTTTCGCACTCTATATCCCCCTCTCTAAATCCCTCTCTCTCCTTCTCTCATCCTCTCTCATCCCCCACTCACACTCTCACGCTCTCTCTCTCCCCCTTTCTCCGTCCCTCTCTCTCCTTCTCTCATCCTCTCTCACCCACTCACCCTCTCACACTCTATCTCACCCTCTCTGCTATCTCCCCCACTCTCCGTCCCTCTCTCACCCTCTCCCCCTCTCTCTATATCTCTCCACCATTGCTCTCTACTCTTCTTTCTATCTCGGTCTCATACATTCTAAGCCCTTCTCTTTATGATTAACAGAATTATAATCCTACAATTTCCACGTATGTATCCCTTGTTCTGGTCCTTTCACGGTAGCCTCACCCCTCGTCCTCTTACTTGGCTCGCAGTAGCCAGTAGCTGTGGACAGCTGCCAAAACATGTACAAAATAGTCTCCTCATATAGATCATTAATTGTTTCTTCATTAGGCACAAGGCCAGCAATTAACCAGTGCATTACTGGTACTTTATTTTATCGACCCCGTAAGGATGAAAGGCAAAGCTAACCTCGGCAGGATTTGAACTCAGACCGTAAAGGGACATAACTATGCTGGAAAGCATGGCGTCCGACCCTCTACCGATACTGCCAATCCACCAGATCATTAATACCCCGAAAGCAGATTATCAACTCCCAACTATTTGCCGCTTGTAAAGTTGCTCAAATCGTTAGTTATTTCCACTGATTAATGTGCTTATAGTTGAGCCTTGCTACCACCATTAACATCTGCGAGAGGCCGTCGAATTAGGGGTCTCAGTTCACTCTACAAGGTGACAGGATACACGGTATTCAGAACCAAGGAAACAGTGAGACCCCCAAACTGATATTGTAAGGAACACACCCACCTTATATCTAAAAAGAAAACTTCTTCTTCTTCTTCTTCTTCTTCTTCTTCTTCTTCTTCTTCTTCTTCTTCTTCTTCTTCTTCTTCTTCTTCTTCTTCTTCTTCTTCGCCCTCATATTCCTGAAAAGGTGTCGTGTGGGCAGAGTCCTCAATCCCTCCCTCCAGCGGGTCCTGTCAGAAGCAACCGTCTCCAACTGATCCGGCTGGATCCCTTAGCGTGACCAGCCAAGCTCATGGATGTTATCCAATCATCTTGCTCAGGTCTACCCCTGGGTATCCAGCTTATATTTATGCCCCAATATTTGTGCAAAACGACAAATATGACACTCAGTGGTATCAGCCAGGATGTTCACCCCTGGGTCATTATCATAGCTCTGTTAGCAAGAGCTACATGTCTTGAGGAGGTAAAGTAGTGTATAAGAGAAGGCAGTGGAGAACAGCAACGGTCATAATTCTAAAAATGATATGGAGCGGCAGGTAATAAAAAGGGAGGTAAGTCATAAAAATGGCGACCAGAAACATTGGAACATCTTTGTGTGAGCAGCAGAACATTAAAGAAGAGAAAGGAAAACTACTCGTGGGTGTATTAGGGGGGGGGGGGGGATAGGTAGGAAAACATAAAAATAAATAAATTAATAAATAAATTAATAAATTATTTAATTAAGTAATTGATAGAGTGACATTTTTCATAGGTATTTTATCGCTACATAAAGGTAGCTGCAATAGAGTACGTTGGAATTTTCATAACTCACCCGATTCAAAATATGTTAGCGTGTGTCTTTGTGTGTATTAGAGATCATTAAGAGAATTGACTTAGTGGATTGGCAGTATCGGCAGTGCGCCGGACAATATGTTTTGCGGCATAGAGTTAGGCCCATTACTTTCTGAGTTCAAATCCCGCCGGGGTTAGCATTTCCTTTCATCCTTACGGGCTCGATAAAATAAGGCACCAGTAATGCACAGGGGTCGATTTAATCGACTTTTCCCTCCCCCAAAATTGCTGGCCTTGTGCTTATAGTAGAAACCATTATTCTTACAGTATTGGTAGAGGGTCGGACACCATGCTTTCCAGAATAGAGTTACGTCCCTTTATGATCTGAGTTCAAATCCCGCCGAGGTTAGCTTTGCCTTTCATCCTTACGGGGTCGATAAAATAAAGTACCAGTAACACAGTGAAGTCGATTTAATCGACTTTCCCCTCCCTTCAAATTATTGGCCTTGTGCCTAAATCAAAAATCACTATGAGATCTGGCTCAAAGATTGAGTCATGGGTTACCCCGTATGTGTCTAGTCAGGTTAAATAAAAATTGTGTCATTATATCTTGTTTCAATTATTTCTCTCATTCTATAATCTATTTATTTATTTCCCTGTATTTACTCTATACTTCTTAGATATATTTATAAAGTCAGAAAGAAATACTCTATAAAGTTTTTGCCATTGTCCTGAATTTTCTGTATTTTGATTTTCTAGACAGCATACATTGGTAGCTCCCAGCTATAGATATATACGAGGGCAATCCCAAAGTAAGGACTCCTTCCGATATTGCAACTTTTCCGTTAAAATCCTGTGGATGGTGCTTCGGGAAACCTCAGGAACAAAAATGCAGAGAGCATCCAGAGTGATCCGCCGATCTTTACGCATGTTTTTTTCGGAAGGAGACCTTACTTTTGGGATTGCCCTCGTATATAATAACTGCGCGAAATTTGCACTTGGCGGTAGCGTTCAACGGGAGCTCCATTCTCAATGGCTGTCAAGCCAAGATTGAGCATCCCAGCGAAGCGCGCGCATGCTTGGTTGGGAGTGAAGAAATCACCAATCACAACAGTGTTAACAACAGCCGTACGAAGCTTCTCTGCGTCCCCATCGCTTTGGAGACCTTACTTTTGGGATTACCCTCGTATATATATATATATATATATATATATATATATATATATATATATATATATATATATATTTATTAAAATAACAGATTAAAGTTCATCTGAAGATCCAGTTAAGGGTGAAAGCAGCGGTTCTTTGCTTAAACTTTAATCTGTTATTTTAATAAATATTTGCTCTAGGGTTCTTATATATTTATCCTTATCGAGCGGTCTTTGCATTTTAGTCTTCATATTTATTATTATTACTATATATATATGGGGGGTGGGGTTTAAAATGGCCAGAACACACTGTAACACCACGGGAGGGACCATCCTGACGAAGGCCAGTTAAGCATCAGAGGACGTTAGCCTCCCGGTATTTGCATAGATACGGCTTCCTAAAACAGTATTTCTTTGGAGATACGAAATATTTATACATATTGTATAAAGCTATGCTTGAGGCGAAATCCTATTTTTTTTTTATTATAAGTTGAGCCAAGTAATGCAGCTTCATATGCAAATGAGATTAATCACCTCATTTACATAGACGAGAAACGTATATATTCTCTCCTGTCTCCTAGTCCAGCAGTCGCAAGCGGTGGGAGGGACCGTCCTGTTGAAGAACAGTTAAGCCAGAAATGCATAGACGGTTGTCCCCCTTGCTTCTGCTGGACATCACCGGAGGGCGTTAGCCCCCCGGTGTTTCCATAGATACGGCTTCCTAAAACTGTATTTCTTTGGAGATACGAAATATTTATACATATTGTATAAAGCTATGCTTGAAGCGAAATCCTATTTCCCTTTTTTATATATATATATATATATATGTATATATATATATGTATATATATATATATATATATGTATATATATATATATATGTATATATATATATATATATGTATATATATATATATATATGTATATATATATATATATGTATATATATATATATTTGTATATATATATGTATATATATATATTTCAACTTACGTAATATTATGTGAAATAACTGTGTTGAGACAGTTATTAATATAACTGATAATACGGAAGGGAAAATTTCAGATTGTGATCTCGAAGGAACTGAAGAGATCTAGATCTTTATGTAGGTTACAGAGTACAAGTTTAGATAAAAATCATTAAGAGATTCCAGCCGACAATATCTGCATTGATTGATTATAGTAATTAGCTCCTAAACATGCAGACATGATTTAAAATATAATTATTAAAACAGCAATTTGCACACTAATTGGTGTAAAATTTCTTGATGTCTGCGCTAAGGATTGAAACTTAATTAATAGAGTTGTATGTCGAACCAGCCTGCCCTTACTATGTGGTTTTTAGATTTGCTAGAAATAGTCGGAGAATCTTCCCTTAAATCACATACCTGGACTATATTATCATATATAAAAGCAGCGTGGCCGAATGGTTAAGCAGTTCGCTTCACTATCTTAAGTTTCTGGGTTCTATCCCATTGTTGGACAGCTTGATTAAATGTTATTTGTCATAGCCTTGGGTTAATCCAAGCTTTGTGAGTGAAATTTCGCAGACGGAAACTGTTTAGAAGTCCGGTATATTGGCAGTGTCGGTAGAGAGTCTGACGCCTGCTTTGCAGCAAAGAGTTACGGTCCTTTATGGCCTGAGTTCAAATCTCGCCGAGGTTAACTTTGCCTTTCATCCTTATGGGGTCGATAAAATAAAGTACCAGTAATACACTGGGATAATTGCTGGCTTTGTGCCAAAAGTACAAATAATTATTAAAAAGGCCAACTTTCTCGAGCAATGTCTTGCTGAATTTCCTTTAAAATTACGTTAAGGAGACACGTGTCTGTGGAACGTTCGAGCACTTCAACGTTAATTTCATGAGCAGGTTCTTCCGGTAATCTGAAATCCAGAACACTCATCGTGGAAGCCGACGAAGATCCATCTATTTGATGTTTAGTATTAAATAAGGACACGACACATTAGGACAACGTAATCTTACATGTCCCTAAAAATCCCTAGAACACTTATAGCTGTAATATCTGTAATGATAGGATTGCTGGGTTAGGGTTTACTAAGGGTAAACAACTGCACTAACATATGTGTTTTGTTAGATTCACAAGTGGCGACGAGAATTAGGGTACTATTCCGGAGCCTGGATGTTCAACGTTTCGTATCTCATCAAAGCTACTGGCTTTGTCGTATCTACCCAGCTGTAAATTCGACAATGGAAGACACACACACGCACACGCACACACACACACACACACACACACACACACACACACACACACACACACACACACACACACACACACACACACACACATATATATACTAAAGTACCGTGTTTCGTGTACCAGCAAAAGACATGAAAAAAAAAACCTCTGGCATTGTAAAACAATTGACAATTATTTCATAAATTTACAATACTCAACTGGAAAGCAAGCGAGGCGCTTGTAGAAAAGAGAAAGAGAAGGAGGTTTTCGGGAAGATGGACGTCAACGATGCCTGTAATAGGTCACGGAACATTACAATTTAGTTTTATCGAGTAAAACCATTGCTAACGTAGACAGGGGCACAACTCTGCTCTGTCGTCTTCTAAAGAAAACTGTTGAAACATTTAGTGATATATCCAGGATAACCCACCAACCCCGTCGTAATAATAATAATAATAATAATATAGATAAAAAATACATTTTTTTTTAAATGCTCCGAAAGATTATTAAAAAATTATTAAGGGACTAGAAAATATAAATATAAATGTTTCATTTAATATGTCTAGATGAAAATATCATCAGCTTTTAGTGTGTGTTTTATTATGGTGTTGTGTTATGTCTTTGAAAGTAATATTAAGAGAACTGCGGTTCCCAGATAAAGATTCCCGTGGGTCAAAAGATGATTCTTCGTTCAGTGGTTTGATTACAATCACGGTTATATGTAACACACATGTAGACAGACAGAAACACATGTACACACACACACACATGTAGATACATACGCACACTCTCGCACATATACACATGAGTGTAGACATGTGTATAATGTTATGACTGTGTGCATGAATATGTATGTATATATATAAATATATATATATATATACATATATATATATATATATATATACATATATATATATATATACATATATATATGTATATATGTGTGTGCGTGTGTGTGTGTGTGTGTGTGTATATACATATATATATATATGTATGGTATATGTATGTATATGGATACACAAACACTCGCACATATATGTGAGTGTAGACATGTGTATAATCTTATGACTGTGCGCATAAATAT
The DNA here is from genome assembly GCA_964016885.1 of Eledone cirrhosa. NCBI lineage: Eukaryota > Metazoa > Mollusca > Cephalopoda > Octopoda > Eledonidae > Eledone > Eledone cirrhosa. The sequence goes on from OZ024756.1 coordinate 3,020,871, forward strand.
GTATGTATATATATATATATATATATATATATATATATATATATATAGGAGAGAGAGGGGGGAATAGATGGAGCGTGTGATTATATATGTAAATGTTTGTATGATTTGACTGAACTTCTTATCTCCCTTGTCGGCCAACTGTCTACAGCTATCAGAGAGAAAACATTTTATTTTATTTTAATACTTCTTTCTTATATCGTTTTCCATAGGTTTCGGTTTTTAAAGGTCGGAATAACTAAGTAGAGACAGTCAATATAGGCATGTATGAAATACTTAGTGGTGTGAGGGCTGCGGCGTTTAGCTTCGAATTTCAAATATCGATTATCGTATTATTTGTACATCCGTTTACAGTGTAGACTCTAAGGGATCAGTCAATCAGTTTCTAATTTAAGGAATTTGGGGAGAATAAGTCGATTATATCGTTGTACGTAAGAGGAGAGTAAGATTTTCTGGCCACTGCCATCGTGCTACCTATGAAGCTGTGTTCCCATTAGTGCTATAGAAACCACAAGCAGTCACTAATAACAAGGGACACAAGCCCTCCTATCCTGATTTGCTGGCCCCTGCCATCGTGCCACCTACCAGGCTGTCTCTCCATCAGTGCTTTGGAAACCACAAGCAGTCACTAATAACAGGGGGCACAAGCTCTCCTATCCTGATTTGCTGGCCACTGCCATCGTACCACCTATGAGGATGTGTCTCCATTAGGGCTTTGGAAATCACAAGCAGTCACTAAACAAGCCCTCCTATCCTGATTTGCTGGCCCCTGCCACCGTACCACCTATGATGATGTGTCCCCATTAGTGCTTTGGAAACTACAAGCAGTCACTAAACAAGCTCTCCTATCCTGATTTGCTGGCCCCTGCCACCATACCACCTATGAGAATGTGTCCCCATTAGTGCTTTGGAAAGCACAAGCAGTCACTAATAACAGGGGGCGCAAGCTCTCCTACCCTGATGTTATCTCCAGAGATTCTGGTGTTGAAATCCAGGACTTGGCAACGGCAATGATCGACAGACCCACGGGGAGATCAATTGTTGAGTCAATTTCAGCTAAGGGCCCCCTCGATGATGATGATGTTATCTGCTCCAGTAGGGATGATTTCATCACCAACAAAAAATTTCGTCAATGAATCTACCAACAACGTGTGTCTAACGTCATGTACAAACGTCGACTTGGCTGGTTGGGATACGTCACCCGACTCCCAAGACAGAGACATACTAACCAGGTCTTCTATTTGTACTGCAATGCAAGAAGAGGCGAAGAGGAGGTTCCAAGATGAACGGGTGGCAGACACTAGCAGGGACCTGAAACCCATCAATAAAAGTTAGAACGATGTCTTGATGGATACAACTGAGTGGGGTTATTGGAGCTCCATGTCTGGCTCATCTGTCTCAAGACGCGGGAGCCTCTAAGTCTAAGGAATGTTTCTGAATTAGTCCAGTGCATTACTGGTACTTTATTTTATCGACCCTGTAAGGATGAAAGGCAAAGCTAACCTCGGCAGGATTTGAACTCAGAACATAAAGGACCATGACACTATGCTGAAAAGCATGGGGTCTTGCGCTCTACCGATTCTGCCAAAATACCGCCCTTCTCTAAGTCTAAGTAAGGAAGTATGTAAGGAAGTGAGTGAGTGAGTGAGTGAGTTAATGAATGAGTGAGTGAGTGAGTGAGTGAGTTAATGAGTGTGTGAGTGAGAGTGAGTTATTGAGTGAGTGAGTCAGTGAGTGAGGGAGTGAGTGAGTGAGTAAGTTAGTGTGTGAGTGAGTGTGTGAGTGAGTCAGTGTGTGAGTGAGTGATTGGCTGAGTGAGTGGCTGGCTGAGTGAGTGAGTGAGTGGCTGGCTGAGTGAGTGAGTGAGTGAGTGAGTGAGTGAGTGAGTGAGTGAGTGAGTGAGTGAGTGAGTGATTGGCTGAGTGAGTGAGTGAGGGGCTGAGTGAGTGAGTGAGGGACCAGTACTTTATTCTATCGACCCTGTAAGGATGAAAGGCAAAGCTAACACCGGCTGGATTTGAACTCAGAACTAAAAGGGCTGTAACTAAATGCTGCCAAGTGTAGTGGAGTCTGTAGTGAGTGTAACGTACAGCACTGCTCCATCGTCTTGCAATGATGTCGGGGAGATGGATGATAAACATAGGTGTTAAAACAGGAGTGAGAACAGCCAAACATAGGGAAAGGCCCACCAAAGCTAGAAAAGCGTAAAGAAAGGTATGGAAGTGTCGAATGATAGATTATTGGTGACAATTATACTAAAGGCGGTGCTCCAGCATGGTCTCATGCTTTCGGCTGTAACACGAGATAGAAATAGAAATTTGGAATAATAGTCTGTCTATTATTTGGCCCTAATCCTGCACATCATTTATATCTTGTAGCTGTGTGTGAAGGAATCGAACCACCAGCCGAGACCTATTGTGACCCCTCTATCTTCACTGAGAGTTAGACTTATAGCTAGAAGATATAAATGATGTGCAGGATTAGGGTCTAATAATAAACAGACTATTATTCTAATTTCAATTTCTATCTCCTGTTCCAACCGAAAGGGGGAGGCCATGCTGTGGCACCATCTTTAGTATCATTTTCACCAATAATCTATCATCTTTCGAAACATGCTTACCTAGAGGAGGCGGGATCCTGCTTACGTCGTCATAGTAAAATTGCTTGGTAGAACCTTTGGATGTATCAGGTTCCAAGATGTAAAAACTGAGTCGTGGCGTGCTCTGACCCAACTTTAATGGCGGCTGCTCAACTTGTGTAAGTGGGATGCACTTAGTTGTCTCGAGTGGGTTTTTTTTTAATGAATAGTTATCTAGTGACATT
>OZ024756.1:3031190-3053690 GCA_964016885.1 Eledone cirrhosa
TTAAATCACCACCATAACCCTATATTATAGTATACCTTAAGTATAAGAGACGATCCTATAACCCTATATTATAGTATACCTTAAGTATAAGAGACGATCCTATAACCCAGATATTATAGTATACCTTAAGTATAAGAGATGATCCTATAACCCAGATATTATAGTATACCTTGAGTATAAGAGACGATCCTATAACCCAGATATTATAGTATACCTTAAGTATAAGAGACGATCCTATAACCCAGATATTATAGTATACCTTGAGTATAAGAGACGATCCTATAACCCAGATATTATAGTATATCTTAAGTATGAGAGATGATCCTATAACCCAGATATTATAGTATACCTTGAGTATAAGAGACGATCCTATAACACAGATATTATAGTATACCTTAAGTATAAGAGACGATTCTATAACCCAGATATTATAGTATATCTTAAGTTTGAGAGATGATCCTATAACCCAGATATTATAGTATACCTTGAGTATAAGAGCCGATCCTATAACCCAGATATTATAGTATATATTAAGTATGAGAGACGATCCTATAACCCAGATATTATAGTATACCTTGAGTATAAGAGACGATCCTATAACCCAGATATTATAGTATACCTTGAGTATAAGAGACGATCCTATAACCCAGATATTATAGTATATCTTAAGTATGAGAGACGATCCTATAACCCAGATATTATAGTATACCTTAAGTATAAGAGATGATCCTATAACCCAGATATTATAGTGCCTTAAGTGTGAGAGATGATCTTATGACCAGGATATTATAGTGTGTCTTAAGTACGAGAGATGATCTTATGACCAGCATAGTATAGTGTGTCTTAAGTACGAGAGATGATCTTATGACCAGGATATTATAGTGTGTCTTAAGTACGAGAGATGATCTTATGACCAGCATAGTATAGTGTGTCTTAAGTACGAGAGATGATCTTATGACCAGGATATTATAGTGTGTCTTAAGTACGAGAGATGATCTTATGACCAGGCTATTATAGTGTGTCTTAAGTATGACAGATGATCTTATGATCAGGCTATTATAGTGTGTCTTAAGTATGAGAGATGATCCTATGACCAGGATATTGTAGTGTGTCTTAAATATGAAAGATGATACTATGACCAGGATTATATTCAATCTATTTCAAGGATGAAACAAACACCTCTGAGAAAAGTACGACCTTAAACAATTATTTATACCTTAAAAAATATGAGGAAATCCCTTTATTTGAAAGACCTCAGAAATAATAAATTCTAGAATGTTTTTTTATTCCATTTTTTTTTTCAGCGGTTGATTCTTTAAACGAATCCCTAGTTACATCGGTTAGTGGATACGGTGTTCGAGTCACGTTCATAAAGTCGAAAATTATGTCCTTGAACAAGACATTTTATTTCACGTTGTTCCATTTCATTCAGCTGGCAATACCTGTAATTCAAATGGCCCGTCGTAACAGTACAGTTTTCTGTGGAACAGCCACTAACACGTTAATTTAATGAACTTGCTGTTCCAACTCTACACAACCTATCATAAATCCAATGAAATGGTACTCCTATCTCTCTCAACTGAAACTCTACTGCCCTGAAACGAGATGGACATATTTACAATTGTTTCTACTTTTTGGCACAAGGCCAGCAATTATATCAGTGTATTACTGGTACTTTATTTTATCGACCCCGTAAGGATGAAAGGCAAGCAATGGTTGTGAAACGGGTGGGTAGTAATGGCTTGAACGCATTCATGGCAGCTCTACTTAGCCAGGGATGCCATCCTTTTGCTAATGAAGCCAGCCACCGCTATATTCCTTCGCCATAACTGTATACAGTATATTTAAAATATAGCTGTAATAATTTAATATCCTACGGAAATGATGACGTCAGAGCAATTTACAAAAGTAGTTTTTTTTATAAAGATATTTATATTTTATATTTTATATTTAAGATCACCACTGAGATTCAAAATCATATCTCTAAATTATTTCAGTTTTTCTCTGCATCGTTGCATCTACATTTATTTTTTCTATTTAGTTTTTCTTTTAATAAAATACAGTTGCTAAGAATTTGCTGATAAATACAGCTGCAACACAATAACATATTTGTCTGTAAAATAACAGAACTATGACTTACCAATGCTAGTAATTGACTTACCAATGCTAGTAATTGCACAATAAACACCAACAACTCCTCTTTCTATCGTAAACTGAAATATTTTCTTAAATGTCAAAAGCCTTCTCTTTAAAATTAAAATGTTTTCACTGTTCCAAATGCCGCACGATTGAGACCGTAACAAAACCAACGAGAATAGAAACGAGAATAGAACTGGCTGATTGTTCTGATCGGAGCAAGAAAACTAATTTTCTATTGATGATATCTGTCGGTTAGAATACCTGGCATGCTATTAAATTTCCCAGTATTGATTATTTTTTCTACTTTTGACACAAGGCCAGAAATGCACCAGTACATTACTGGTACTTTATTTTATCGACCCCGTACGGATGAAAGGCAAAGTTAACCTCGGCGGGATATGAACTCAGATCGTAAAGGGATGTAACTATGCTGGAAAGCATGTCCGACCCTCTGCTGATACCGCCAATTCACCACCGCAGTACTCCTGGCAGAACTCCTGGCAGAAATGTAACCGTAACCGTTTTCCCAGCAAAACGAGGCAGGAATTCACACCACAATTAAACAAAACAGAAGTGACAAAATGGTCGGCTTAAGGTTGTGCCCCAGCATAGCCGCAGTCAAATGATGGAAACACGTTAAAAACAATCACAATAAAGGAGCACACACACTCACACACACACACACAAGCACACATACAAAAACAGTTGCGCAAACTAGGCATACTTATGTACAATAACGCCTGTATAATATATTACAGACATCTATACATAGTAACATATTGGTATGTATTGCTTTAGTTATAATTGCATAGAAACACACACACACATATATACATATGCATAAATACACACACACATACACACACACATATATATATATACATATTTATATATATATTTATTAAAGTTTCAGAAGATCCCGTTAAGGGTGAAAGCAGCGATTCTTTGCTTAAACTTTAGTCTGTTATTTTAATAAATATTTGCTCTACGGTTTTTATATATTTAATATATATTGACTCTTATCGAGCTCTCTTTGGATTTTAGTACTCACATTTATTATTATTAATATATATATATATATATATATATTATATATGTATGAATTATATATATAATTTATAGCAAAAGGTTTGTGGTAAGATACCATGTGGACCAAAACACACCAGAGTACTCAACACTTAGGGTAGTAGAGTGGGTAATAGGACTATTTTCCTATATAATTTTTATAAAATATATATATATATATATATATATATATATATATATATTTACATAATTTATATATATATATATAATATATATATACATACTACATTGCTGTAGTGGAGTCTGTGCTGCTGTATGGGTCTGAGACTTGGACACTGACCAAGAAACTCACTCAGATGGTGGATGGGTGCTACACGAGAATGCTGAGGATGGCTCTGAACATTAATCAGTATACACTGAGGATGAAAAACTCAGAGCTGTATGGGAGCATCCCAAAAGTCACCTCAAAAGTGACACAGAGGATACTGAGTTTGGCTGAACATGCTCACCGACATCCAGAGTTGACATTGCACTGAGTGCTCCTTTGGGAGCCCCTACATGGACGCACTAGAAGAGGAAGACCAAGGTTAACGTATGTTGATGCCCTAAGGAGAGACACTGGTCTGTTGGAGACGCAGGACATGGCAGCGATAATGAGGGACTGAGACCGCTGGAGAGAACTCGTCCATGGATCTCTGGAATTTTACCCGCCTTAGATAGATATATACATATATATATATATATATATATATATATATATATATATAATTTATATATATGCATAAATACAAACGTGCATGTACACATACTCATATTTACATATACAGAAATAAATGTGTGCTTTGACAGTTCCTGTGTACAATGTAGCTTGTGTTATACAAGTATCTAATATAGAAGGAAAAAGACACGTACTTACTCTTGCACACACATATGCGCGCATACACGCACACTCACACACACAGAAGTTATATCATCACAATCTTATGCGGTTTTCTCAAGGCTACATGGTATGAAACACACACACACATATATATATATATATATATAAAGAGTATATATATATATATATATATATATATAAAGAGTATATATATATATATAAAGAGTATATATATATATATAAAGAGTATATATATATATATATATATATATATATATATATATATACATATAAAGAGTATATATATATATATAAAAAAAAAGAGTATATATATATTTATATATATATATATATATATAAAGTATATATATATATATAAAGTATATATATATATAAAGTATATATATATAAAGTATATATATATATATATAAAGTATAAATATATATATAAAGTATATATATATAAATAAAGTATATATATATATATATATAAAGAGTATATATATAAATATATATATATATATACATATACTTTATATATATATATATATATATACTTTATATATATATATATATATATATACTTTATATATATATATATATATATATATATATATATAAAGTATATATATATATATATATATATATATATATATATATATATAAAGTATATATATATATCTATATGTATATATATATATAAAGTATACATATATATCTATATATATATATATATATATATAAAGTATATATATATATATATATATATATATATATATATATATATATGTATATATATATATATATATATATATATATATATAAAAAGCATATATATATATAAAGTATATATATATATAAAGTATATATATATATATATATAAAGTATATATATATCTATATATATATATATAAAATATCTATATATATATATATAAAATATATATATATATATATATAAAGTATATATATATATATATATAAAGTATATATATATATAAAGTATATATATATATATATATAAAGTATATATATATATAAAGTATATATATATATATAAAGTATATATATAAAGTATATACATATATATATATATATATAAAGTATATATATATATATATAAAGTATATACATATATATATATATAAAGTATATACATATATATATATATGTATATAATGTATATATATATATATATATTATATATATATATAAAGTATATATATATATATAAATCATATATATATATTATATATATATATAAAGTATATATATATATATAAATCATATATATATAATATATATATATATAAAGTATATATATATATATATTATATATATATATATAAACTATATATATATATATATATATTATATATATATATAAAGTATATATATATATTATATATATATATATATAAAGTATATATATATATTATATATATATATATATATATAAAGTATATATATATATTATATATATATATATATATATAAAGTATATATATATATATTATATATATATATAAAGTATATATATATATATTATATATATATATAAAGTATATATATATTATATATATATATATATAAAGTATATATATATATATTATATATATATATATAAATTATATATATATATTATATATATATATAAAGTATATATATATATATAAATCATATATATATAATATATATATATATAAAGTATATATATATATATATTATATATATATATATAAACTATATATATATATATATATTATATATATATATAAAGTATATATATATATTATATATATATATATATATAAAGTATATATATATATTATATATATATATATATATAAAGTATATATATATATTATATATATATATATATATAAAGTATATATATATATATATATTATATATATATATAAAGTATATATATATATATTATATATATATATAAAGTATATATATATATTATATATATATATATATAAAGTATATATATATTATATATATATATATATAAAGTATATATATATATATTATATATATATATATAAATTATATATATATATATTATATATATATATAAACTATATATATATTATATATATATATATATAAAGTATATATATATTATATATATATATATAAAGTATATATATATTATATATATATAAAGTATATATATTATATATATATATAAAGTATATATATATATATTATATATATATATAAAGTATATATATATATATTATATATATATATAAAGTATATATATATATATTATATATATATAAAGTATATATATATATTATATATATATATATAAAGTATATATATACATATTATATATATATATAAAGTATATATATATATATTATATATATATAAATTCTATATATACATATTATACATATATATATAAAGAATATATATATATATTATACATATATATATAAAGTATATATATTATACATATATATATAAAGTATATATATATATATTTAAAGTATATATATATATTATATATATAAATATAAAGAGTATATATATATATAAATTATATATATATATATATAAATATATATATATATATATATATATATATATGCACAAAAAGGGTAATAGTTTCTTCTCCATCCATCATATTTATATAAAAGAATGGGACATTTTTTCTCCACCCATTACATATATATATATATATATATATATATATATATATATATATATATATATATATATATATATATACATATATATATATGTGTGTGTGTGTGTGTGTGTGTGTGTGTCTATTGAAGGTTATTGCAACAATGCATGTTAATTCCAAAAAGCTGTTTACAAGAAAAACTCTTCTCGCCAATTTCACCGTCTTTGATATATGATGCTGGATGCTGATATCACATTATAATTGTCTTTTTACTACTTTAATTTAAACTAAGGAACATTTACGCGTGCGTACACACCCACACATACATATATACCAACACGCACAAGGAAGCATTTATATACATATACATACATTTGTATAAAAACGGAGAAAGAGAGATAGTTGTAAAATTGAAATGGACGGGCGTGCTCTTGGTTTTGTATATTTAATTATTATTACGTATGATATGTAGGGCAGTGGTTTGACAATGATCGTTAGAGCGTCGGGCAACATACTACTTTGACGCTAAACTCCGCCAGTTGCAGACTGCGCATCAATATGAAATATTTTTCTCCGCAAAGTTCGATCACCAACAGCAGAGTTTAAAGAGCGAAGATCGAGTCCAGTCCATAAATTATCATTGACAAGCCATCGTTTTGGCTGCTGGCCTCTGCTTCTCCTACCAGCCAACCTTCCTTCCAGACATATATAATACCTTTCGATCACTACATCAGAGTTTAAAGCGCAAAGATCAAGTCCAATTCCATAGGTTGACATTATCAAGCCATCATTTTGGCTGCCAGCCTCTGCTTCGCTTACCAGCCAACCTTCCTTCCAGGCATAACCTACTCACACCACGAATTGATTTTTTTATATTTTTATATGGCCGTATAGTTTAAGTACTCTTGACTTGACAATTGTTGTAATTGGTCTAAGTCTGGTAATGTTGAACAGCTCACTGATACAGATATGGTCGCTGAGCCGCTTGTCAGTCATAAGGCTCATGATGTGGTTCTGGAATGTAGAGAACTTCTGAAGTGACATTGTCTTCCAATTAACACAGTTAAGACCATATAACACAACTGGTACGATGTAAGTATCAAATATCTTAGCCTTCAAATGATAGGAAACTCGTTTTGATGCTAATACTTCCTTGTTCTTGTTGAACGCTGCCCAACCTAGAGTGATGCAATACTGTACAGCAACCATTCCATTGTTGTTTGATGATAGTTTGTGACCGAGATATACAAACTCCGTAACTTGAGCAATTTGCTGGTTGTAGATTGTGTCTTGGAGATTGGCATTGCTTTTATCAGTTGTCATATACTTTGCTGCATATACAAGGGTCAGCTTAAAAGTTCATAGGCTGACAATGAAGGAGTGACACTAGGGCTGTGAAATCTTGCATGAATTAATTTCAACTTTTCTTATCAATAACTGCCGATTTTAACATTGACATTCATCCTTACGGGGTTGATAAAATAAAGTACCAGTAATGTACTGGGATAATTACTGGCCATGTGTCAAAAGTAGAAACAATGTTTTCTTTCGAGGAACTATGTTGGAAGATAAACCTCGTTTTATCATTCCATGAGAGTATCTTGGTCAGCTTATCAACTTTCAGTCGACCCTCGTACTTATGTCCTCTATGTTTTGAGTTCAAATATCACAGATGTTAACTTTGTTTTTCATCCTTACGGGGGTCGATAAAATATAGTACCAGTAATGCACTGGAATCGTTTTAGTCGACATTCCCTACTCCTAAAATTGTTGAAGGGGGTGGATTAACACCATCCTGCGGTGGAGGGTCACGAAACATGATTTGTGACATAATATTACGTCCCTTTACGTTTTGATTTCAAATCCCACAGAAGTTAGCTTTGCCTTTCAACCTTTCGTGTTCGATAAATAAAGTACGAAAAAAATTATTGGTTTTTTTATAGTCTATATTCGACTCTCCTCTCCTACAAATTATTGGTCGTGTCCATGCTAGAAACCCTTAGTATTACTGGAAGGTGGTACATTGGCAGAATTGTTAGGGCGTTTGACTAAGTGATTTGTGGAATATACTCCGGTTCTTTACGTCCCCAGTTCAAATCCCACCGAGTTTAGCTTTGCCTTTCATCCTTACGGGTTCGATAAATTGTAGTACCAGTAATGCACTGGGTCTATTTAATTGGCTCTCCCTACCTGGCCTTGTGCCTATAGTTATTCGAGGTTAACTTTGCCTTTCATCCTTACGGTGTCGATAAAATAAAGTACCAGTAATGTACTGGGTAATTGCTGGCCTTGTGTCTAAAAATAGAAACAATTATTATTATTTGGCAGTATCGGTAGAGCGTCAGACACCATGCTTTGCAGCATAGAGTTATGGCGCTTTGCGTTCTCAGTTCAAATCCTACCGAGGTTAACTTTACCTTTCAACCTTACGGGGTCGATAAAATAAAGTACCAGTAATGCACTGGGGTCGATATAATCGCCTTTCCCCCTCCCCCAAATTGCTGGCCTTGTGTCTATACTGGAAATCCTTATTGTTGTTATTGTTGTTGTTATCCAGCCATTGTTGTATGATTATGTCCTCATTCACTCCCAAGTAATTCTAGATATTGTTTTCTCTTTCAAGTTGTCACCTTTCTCCCCCACCCACCTGTATTGATTCTTCTCAATGTTATTATTATTATTGTTATTGTTGTTGTTACTGCAGTAGTTCTTCCTGACGTTGTCAGTGTTTTTGTTGTTGTTGATATCCGTATTCAAAAGACCACCTTTCTTTCACGTATAACCATGGCATTTGTACTTGGAAAGCTCCCCTCCGAGGCACCTGTCTGGGCAAGGTTTTTTGTGGGAGACCAGCAGGCGCCCATTCTTACCAGTGTTTCCTCTCCACGCCACCGATGTTGTCCAACGGAAAGGCAATGACCGATACAGCTTGGCACTAGAGACATCACAACTATATACACATTATATACAGACTGTATATACACTAAAGTAATGACCCCACTCGGACACAAATGTTCATGGGATTTACACCTAGAAAGCTCCCCTCCAGGGCGCAAGTCTGAGCAAGGTAACAACCTTTCCCAGAGGTCACCCATACATAGCATTCAGGAAGGCCTACAGTCACCGATACATAGCAGTCTCCCCGCTCCACGCCACCGATGATGTCCAATGGAAAGGCAAAGGCTGATGCAGTTTGACACCAGTGACGTCGCAACTCATTTCTATAGTTGAGTAAACTGAAGCAACACGAAATAAAGTGTCTTGCTCAAGGAAACAACACAAAGCCCCGCCTGAGAATCGAACTCACAACCTCACGATTGTAAGCCCATATGTATACTATATATAAATTATATATACACTATATGTGAAATATTGCCTAGGGTCACAGAACACCGCCTTTAATGAAACACATGACATCACTACCACGAGAACACCTTAACCACTATGCCGGGCGTCCCCCTATTAGATTAACAACGTTTGAGAGCTGTACCGGAAATTACTTCATTCGGAAACCGGAAGTTACTGCTTGTCGAAATTTAGTTGTATTTTAGCGCCGTCGTGGCGAAGATCAGTAACAAGTATTATAAGCGTCAACGGTTATAGGGTGGGGTGGGCTGTGGTAGTGCGGGGGGATGGGCTGTGGTAGTGCGGGGGGGGGGTGTTTAATTGCGGTGGTGGTGGTAGGGGGAAGTGTTGTGACTGTGTTGGTGGCGGTGGGAAGTGTTGCGGTTCGTGGCGGTGATGGTAGGGGGAAGTGTTGTGTTGGAGGTGGTAGTGATGATGATTGTGGTGGTGGTGGTGGTGGTGGTAGTGGTAGTGGTAGTGATGGTGGTAGTCTTAATGGTGGTGGTGGCAGTGTTAATGGTGGTGGTGGTGGCAGTGTTAATGGTGGTGGTGGTGGTGGCAGTGTTAATGGTGGTGGTGGTGGTGATGGTAGTGTTAATGGTGGTGATGGTGGCAGTGTTAATGGTGGTGGTGGTGGTAGTGTTAATGGTGGTGATGGTGGCAGTGTTAATGGTGGTGGTGGAGGAGACCATCATACAATTAATATTCAATGGTGGGAAAGTTGAGGAGAGCGAGGTAAGAGGTTATGGTTGGTGGTGGGGAGAGGGAAACCTTAGAAAATGTAACACCAACTGGGAATGTTGCGGTGGTGGAGGTGGTGGTTGTGTCGGCGATAGTGGTGGTGGTAGTAGTGGGTGGTGGATGTGTTGCTGGTGGTGGTGGTGGTTGTGGCGGCGGTAGTGTTTGTGAGTGATGGAGTTGTTGCTGGTGGTAGTGGTGGTGGTGGTTGTGGGGGTGTTAGTGGTGGTAGCGGTGGTAGTGATGGTGGTGGTGGTGTTTGTTGGTGGTGTTAGTGGTGGTGATGATGGTGCAGTGGTGGTTGTGGTGGTGATGGTGGTGGTGGTGATGGTGGTGGTGGTGGTTGCGGTGGTGGTGGTTGTGGGTGGTGTTAGTGGTGGTGATGGTTGTGGTGGTGGTGGTGGTTGCGGTGGTGGTGGTTGTGGGTGGTGTTAGTGGTGGTGTGGTGGTGATGGTTGTGGTGGTAGTGGTGGTTGCGGTGGTGGTGGTTGTGGGTGGTGTTAGTGGTGGTGATGGTGGAGGTTGTGGTGGTGCGGTGGTAGTGGTGGTGGTAGTGGTGGTGGTGGTGGTAGTGGTAGATTGTTAAATTACTAAATTTAATTCCGTCACTCTGTTTATCTCTCCCCCTCTCTGTCTCTTTGTCACCTTCTCTCTCCCTCTCTCTCTCTCGCCCTCCTTCTCTCCTCCATCCCTCTATCCCCCCTCTCACCCTCACCCTCTCTCTCTGCCCCTCTGTTTTTTTATTTCTCTCCCTATCTCTTTCTCTCTCTCTTTCTCTCCCCCTCTCTTTCTCTCTCTCTCCCTCCCCCCTCTCCCCATACCCTCCTCTCTCTGAATTCTTATAAATTTGATTTAGGACGAAAAACGAAGCTGACACCATTGTGATTTGAACTCAGAACACAAAAATTCGAATAAATGCGGCCATACATTTCATCCGATGCTCTACTGCTTCTAACAGAAAGAACGGCTTGTGATATTTCTTTCGGCTCTGAATGTTGAGTATAACTGACACAGGGACCATCTTTGCCTTTCACTTATTTTGGGGTCGGTAAATAAAATATCGCGAATTGTCAGAGTCGTTAGAATGTCGGGTAGAATGATTTGTGGTATTAGTCCAGGCCCTCTGCTCTCTGAGTTCAAATCCCACCGAGGTCAACTTTGTCTTTCATCGATTTCGTGGTGGATAAAAAAAGTACCAGTCTAGTACTGGGTCGATTCTTCCTCTACATCTCTTTTTCACTTCCATTCTCTCACACTCGCTGTTTCTCTCTCTCTCTCTATCCTTCCCTGGAAGTAATCTTCTGTATTCTGGCCGGGAGAAGTGAGGGGCTCCACCAACATTTAAAATGCCCTAGAGAGGCTGTATACCAACACAGCACCCCTACGACTTTCTCGGGGGTTACGTACGGGGCCAATCATAAATACATAACAAATAAAGCACCAGTCCATTACATTACCGAGGGCAATTGTTTTCTCCTCCGTCCTTCCCCCTTTCTCTCTCTGTATGACATGCTGAATCTCCCTGATAAATTCGTTAATGCTACATCTGAGTGTAGAATTCTCACCCTTTTTCATAATAATTTATTATTTTCACGAGCAGGATATTTCCTCGAACAGCTCGAAATCTTGTCGTTGAAGTTGACGATGGCCCAACACGACGTAGCTACATTGGGAGTATAGTAATGAAATGAAGAGTATAGTAATGAACTTGTGGAGTTTAAAAGGTTTGGATTCTTTGATTGAAGGACCTTAGTTTATCTGACTGATGAAATGACAAGTCGGTCAATCATATTGGTGGCCTCCCCATAGCCCCGGCGGACTGAATGGAGAAGGCGTTTCCCCGGAGGACGGCAAGGGAGACGCGCTGGAAGACCCATTCCAGGTCGCGGGGCTCACACTTGCGGCCGGCCAGCTCAGCGCCTATGGTGGTGAGTAGAGAGGTAGCCCTAGGGCCGAGGACACCAGAAGTCTCCACTGCCAAGGGTACAACCGCAAACCTGTCGAAGAGCGACCGGTATTTGAAGAGTTTGGCCTCCTCTTTTTGAAAAACATGTTGCCCTCTATGAAAAACATGTTGCCCTCTGTGAAAGACATATTGCCCTCTGTGAAAGACATATTGCCCTGTGTGAAAAACATATTGCCCTCTGTGAAAGACATATTGCCCTCTGTGAAAGATATATTGCCCTCTGTGAAAGATATATTGCCCTCTGTGAAAGATATATTGCCCTCTGTGGAAGATATATTGCCCTCTGTGAAAGACATATTGCCCTCTGTGAAAGACATATTGCCCTCTGTGAAAGACATATTGCCCTCTGTGAAAGAGATATTGCCCTCTGTGAAAGATATATTGCCCTCGGTGAAAGATATATTGCCCTCTGTGAAAGACACATTGCCCTCTGTGAAAGACATATTGCCCTCTGTGAAAGACATATTGCCCTCTATGAAAGACATATTGCCCTCTGTGAAAGACATATTGCCCTCTGTGAAAGACATATTGCCCTCTGTGAAAGACATATTGCCCTCTGTGAAAGATATATTGCCCTCTGTGAAAGATATATTGCCCTCTGTGAAAGACATATTGCCCTCTGTGAAAGACATATTGCCCTCTGTTAAAGATATATTGTCCTCTGTGAAAGATATATTGCCCTCTGTGAAAGATATATTGCCCTCTGTGAAAGACATATTGTCCTCTGTGAAAGATATATTGCTCTCTGTGAAAGACATATTGCCCTCTGTGAAAGACATATTGCCCTCTGTGAAAGACATATTGCCCTCTGTGAAAGATATATTGTCCTCTGTGAAAGACATATTGCCCTCTGTGAAAGACATATTGCCCTCTATGAAAGACATATTGCCCTCTGTGAAAGACATATTGCCCTCTGTGAAAGATATATTGTCCTCTGTGAAAGATATATTGCCCTCTGTGAAAGATATATTGCCCTCTGTGAAAGACATATTGCCCTCTGTGAAAGACATATTGCCTCTGTGAAAGACATATTGCCCTCTGTGAAAGACATATTGCCCTCTGTGAAAGATATATTGCCCTCTGTGAAAGATATATTGCCCTCTGTGAAAGACATATTGCCCTCTGTGAAAGACATATTGCCCTCTGTGAAAGACATATTGCCCTCTGTGAAAGACATATTGCCCTCTATTAAAGACATATTGCCCTCTGTGAAAGACATATTGCCCTCTGTGAAAGACATATTGCCCTCTGTGAAAGATATATTGCCCTCTGTGAAAGATATATTGCCCTCTGTGAAAGATATATTGCCCTCTGTGAAAGACATATTGCCCTCTGTGAAAGACATATTGCCCTCTGTGAAAGACATATTGCCCTCTGTGAAAGATATATTGCCCTCTGTGAAAGACATATTGCCCTCTGTGAAAGATATATTGCTCTGTATGAAAACAAAAACGGAAAAAAAATCATGAATCTTTCTTTAATTTTTATTTTAATTCGTGAGATTGACATATAAATATTATTATGAAATGTGAAGAACTATTTACAAATATTTAGAAAAAGTATTCTAAATGAAATTATATTTGTTTATCTATAAGAGGCAAACAGACGACCTAAGTATATATAGTCAGTAATTATGATATGTCAAATATATTACAAACATCCAATAGTTTCAACGTTTCCACGGCTGAAGAGACTTGCATACGTGTCTCTCTGCCTCCCACAAACGCAGCGTAGAGAGAAACACACACATACATACATACATATATATGTGTGTATATGTGTGTGTATACACAAACACACATACACACGTATGTATATATATATATGTTATGGAATACTGTTAGTTTCTCGCTACAACAATTTCTATACTTTTCATTTATCTACATATATATATATATATGTAGATAAATCTACCAACAGTTTACGGTAGTGTCCAATACGTATGAAGAACTCAATGTAATCCGGATATCATGGAAAGAAGAGATGCATTCAAAAATCACTTTCGATGAAAGATAAACGGAATACAGAGTCAAGATAAAATATTAAAAAAATAATGAATAAAACAATGAAACAGTTCCTTATATTAAACAAAAAAAGTTCATTATTTAACGATCGTTTCTAGGACATATATGTGTTAGAATTGGCATGCATATTCAAAAGATCTACGTACAAAATTATACAAAATTATACAAACTATCAAATAGAATATACATACCAACACATACATATGCCGTCTTCAGAAATAATATTTCTGAAGACGGCATATGTATGTGTTGGTATGTATATTCTATTTGATAGTTTGTATAATTTTGTATAATTTTGTACATAGATCTTTTGTATATGCATGCCAATTCTAACACATATATGTCCTAGAAACGATCGTCAAATAATGAACTTTTTTTGTTTAATATAAGGAACTGTTTCATTGTTTTATTCATTATTTTTTTAATATTTTATATATATATATATATATATATATATATATATATATATATCCGGGAGAGATGACCCCTTAGCCTATTTCAAGGCAGAATTCTAGAAGGAAAACTCTGATATAACACCTGCAACCCTGATGGTATCCAATGATGTTGACTTGTTCTTCTTTTTGGTAAATATCATCATGGTCAAGAGAGAGGGACTGGCTTTGTGCAGTGCCTTTGCTCACTATAAAAGCTTCACGGCACAGGCATTGCTTTATATCTGGAGATCTCTCTGCACTTGTCGTCACATGGTACCATGGGCCCAGCACTATGTGTCAATGGTTGTAACAAGTGTAGTATTTGTACCAGAGTTTTCAAGTCGCTGGCTGGACTAAAAAGTCACACTCGTTCAGCGCATCGGTAGGGGTTCTCCTACATGGATATAAAGTAGTGGCCGTACTCGAAAACGAGTTGGCAGCCACCATATATATATATATATATATATAAATATATATATATATATATATATATATGTAACTAAATCTACCAAAATATACGGTAGCGTCCAATCCGTATGAAGAACTCAATGTAATCCAAATATCATGATAAGAGAAGATGTATTCAAAATTTTTTCGATGAAAAGCACAGGAATACAGAGTCAAGATAAATTAATAAAAATAATGAATAAAAACAAAGAAGCAGTTCCCTATATTAAAAAATTCATCATTTTACGATCATTTCTAGGATATATATGTGTGTTGGTATGTATATCATATAGATCTATGTAAACATTTTACAAACTATCAGAGGGAATATACATACCTACACATATATATGCTATCTTCAGAAATAATCATTTAATATATATATATATATATAAATATAAAAACAAATAACGAAACGAAATTAAATTTCGTTTCGCTTCTAACTCACTTTTGTATGACTGACGCTTAAACAAGCCGGAGGATGGGTAAATATTGCTGATGAGATGTAATAACATCGAAACTAGTCCAATATTCCTGTCTGGCCCTCTGGTGAATAGAGGAAATGTGTTTCCTTGAAAACCCGTATGACTCTAAAACCCGGTCAGTCTGTGTGGTTACATACAGACTAGCTGACACTCACTGTAAAGTGTCTAGTGAAAAGCTGAGTACATGTACATATGTATACATGTGTGTATTTATATGCATACTAATACTTCCGTATACATATGTAGATGTACACTTTAACTTAATTGTTTAAGCGTCAGTCATACAAAAGTGAGTTAGAAGCGAAACGAAATTTAATTTCGTTTCGTTATTTGTTTTTATCGTTTCCGCTGAACCGGTGCGTACAATGACTCACGTTCTATGCAAATTAGTCTACCCACTACTAATTTTCATAGAAAAAGCATATAACGATATGTGCTTTTACAATTCTCCAGAGAAGCCGGAAGATGGGTAAATATTGCTGATGAGATGTAATAACATCTAAACTAGTCCAATATTCCTGTCTGGCCCTCTGGTGAATAGAGGAAATGTGTTTCCTTGAAAACCCGTATGACTCTAAAACCCGGTCCGTCTGTGTGGTTACATACAGACTAGCTGACACTCACTGTAAAGTGTCTAGTGAAAAGCTGAGTACATGTACATATGTATACATGTGTGTATTTATATGCATACTAATACTTCCGTATACATATGTAGATGTACACTTTAACTTAATTGTTTAAGCGTCAGTCATACAAAAGTGAGTTAGAAGCGAAACGAAATTTAATTTCGTTTCGTTATTTGTTTTTATCGTTTCCGCTGAACCGGTGCGTACAATGACTCACGTTCTATGCAAATTAGTCTACCCACTACTAATTTTCATAGAAAAAGCATATAACGATATGTGCTTTTACAATTCTCCAGAGAAGCCGGAAGATGGGTAAATACTGCTGATGAGATGTAATAACATCGAAACTAGTCCAATATTCCTGTCTGGCCCTCTGGAGAATAGAGGAAATGTGTTTCCTTGAAAACCCGTATGACTCTAAAACCCGGTCCGTCTGTGTGGTTACATACAGACTAGCTGACACTCACTGTAAAGTGTCTAGTGAAAAGCTGAGTACATGTACATATGTATACATGTGTGTATTTATATGCATACTAATACTTCCGTATACATATGTAGATGTACACTTTAACTTAATTATATAAATATACATATATATATATATATATATATATATATATATATATATATATATATATATATATATAAAATATTAAACAAATAATGAACAAACAATTCCTTATATTAAACAAAAAAAGTTCACTATTTAACGATCGTTTCTAGGGTATATATGTGTTATAATTGGTATGCATATTTAACAGATCTATGTACAAAATTATACAAAATTATACAAATTATCAAGATTAAATATACATACCTAACTCATATATACGCCGTCTTCAGAAATTATTTCTGAAGACGGCGTATATATGAGTTAGGTATGTATATTTAATCTTGATAATTTGTATAATTTTGTATAATTTTGTACATAGATCTGTTAAATATGCATACCAATTATAACACATATATACCCTAGAAACGATCGTTAAATAGTGAACTTTTTTTGTTTAATATAAGGAATTGTTTGTTCATTATTTGTTTAATATTTTATCTTGACTCTGTATACCGTTTATCTTTCACCGAAATTGGATTTTCATTACATCTCTTCTTTCCATGATATCCGGAATACATTGAGTTCTTCATACGGATTGGACACTACCGTAAACTCTTGGTAGATTTATCTACATATATATATATATATATATAAAGAAAAAGGAATGAAATCGAAAATGCAACTGAAGTCTTATTTTTTTTTTAAATATATATATTTATTTGGTTCCTTTACCGGTTTCGCAGTTCTTCTGCTTTTCAAAAGGTGAGTTGAGATGGAGGGTCTGTGGTTTTTCTCACATCTATATATATATACAGATGTGAGAAAAACCACAGACCCTCCATCTCAACTCTACTTTTGAAAAGCAGAAGAACTGCGAAACTGGTAAAGGAACCAAATAAATATATATATTTTTTAAAAAATAAGACTCCAGTTGCATGTTCGATTTCATCTTTTTTTCTTTATACTTTCACTCGTGTAGGACACCTCGGTTATTTTTCATTTTGTAAAAAAACCCTGACTTTCTAATATATATATATATATATATATATATATATATATATATATATATGTATGTATATATCTGTGTATGTATATATATGTATGTATATATCTGTGTATGTATATATATGTATGTATATATCTGTGTATATATATATACATATATGTGTGTGTGTATGTATACATACATAAATATATTTATACACACACACACACACACACACACACACACACACACTCCCGATGTAAACCAAGCCATAAGGGAGATGACTCTAGCGATAAGTAAGCATGTAATGTCTTAGAACACTCCTCACCTACAAAGTATCTTAATTCAACCTTGCTCACCCTCTTGTCTTTACATTAAACTCCCTGGCGATTTCCATGAAACGTTAACACCACTTTAATTTGTAGTCTTGTTACAATCATTAGCCTTATCCGTGGATTGCCAGAAGCGGTAGAGCGTCGGAGAACATGTTTTGCGCTATATATTTACAGCACTTTACATTCTTTGTTCATAATCCCGCCGAGGGTAGCTTTGCTTTTCATCCTGACAGGGTCGATATAATAAAGTACCAGCAGCCTACTGGAGTCGAGTTATTCCACTTTCCTCTTTTACCAAAATCGTTGGCCCTTGGCTTAAAATCAGAAACCATTGGTGGATTGGCAGTATCGGTAGAGTGTCAGGCGCCATGCTTTCGTAGCATAGATTTACGCCCCTTAACTGTCTGAGTTCAAATCTCGCCGAGGTAAACTTTGCCTTTCATCCTTACGGGGTCGATAAAATAAAGTACCAGTAATGCACTGGGATAATTGCTGGCCTTGTGCCAAAAATAGAAGCAATTATTATTATTATTATTATTATTATTATTATTATTATTGTTAGGATGGTGGATTGGCAGAATCGGTAGAGGCTCGGACGCCATGCTTTCGTAGCTTAGAGTTACGCCCCTTTAGGATCTCAGTTCAAATCTCATCGAGGTTAACTTTGCCTTTCATCCTTACGGGGGTCGATAAAATAAAGTACCAGTAATGTACTGGAGTCGATTGAATCAACTTTCCCCGCCCCCAAAATTGCTGGCCTTGTGCCTAAAGTAGAAATCATTATTATTATTATTGCTGTTATTGCTGTTGTTGTTATTATTATTAAGTCTCTGGATTTTGTTTTGTGTTTGTACGAGTGACTGCAATTTCCCTCCTCAGACCTCAAGAGACAACAAGTTATAAGTTGATGTAGACATTATGACTGGGATGGTTGATAACCCGTATGTTGGAGGGGGAGGGGGAGAATATAGTTTGGTAATGGGGGGAGGGGGTTGTGTTTTAATTATGTATTTTGGGGTTATAACAGACATTATGGCTAGGGTGGTTGATACTTGATATATTTTGGAGGTAAAATGTAGTTCGGTGCTAGGTGTACCTTGTGTTGGTAACAGACATTACGTCTAGAATGGTCGATACCTGTAATATTTTGGGGGTAGAATGTAGTCTGGTGATAGGTGTTGGTGTACCTTGTGTTGGTAATAGACTTTTGACCAGTTGATACCAGTCGTATTTTGGAGAGATAGAATCTAGTCTGGTGACAGGGGTTGATCTACCTTATGTTGGTAATAGAGTTTTGACTAGTTGATACCAGTCGTATTTTGGGGATAGAATGTAGTCTGGTGACAGGGGTTGGTGTACCTTGTGTTGGTAATAGACTTTTGACTAATTGATACCAGTCGTATTTTGGGGATAGAATGTTGTCTGGTGACAGGGGTTGATGTACCTTGTGTTGGTAATAGACTTTTGACTAATTGATACCAGTCGTATTTTGAGGATAGAATGTAGTCTGGTGACAGGGGTTGATGTACCTTGTGTTGGTAATAGACTTTTGACTAGTTGATACCAGTCGTATTTTGGGGATAGAATGTAGTCTGGTGACAGGGGTTGGTGTACCTTGTGTTGGTAATAGACTTTTGACTAGTTGATACCAGTCGTATTTTGGGGATAGAATGTAGTCTGGTGACAGTGGTTGATGTACCTTCTGTTGGTAATAGACATTACGACAAGTTGATACCTGTCATATTTTGGCGGTAGAATGTAGTTTAGATATAGGGGTTTGTATTCTAATTGTGTATTTTGGGTTTGTAAGAAGTGTTGTGCCAGAAAATGTTTGTCGAAATATATGAAAATTTAAAGTTTAAAACAAAATTAGTTGTTTGGTGCTAAAACGATACTATATATATATATATATATATATATATATATACATGTGTATGTATGTATGCATGTATGTTTGTATGTATGTATTATGGAGAGATGACCCCTTAGCCTTTGTCAAGGCAGAATTCTAGGAGAAGGAAAACTCTGATATAACACCTGCAACCCTGATGGTATGCAATGATGTTGACTTGTTCTTTTTGGTAAATATCATCTTGGTTAAGAGAGTGGGACTGGCTTTGTGCAGTGCCTTTGCTCACTATAAAAGCTTCACGGCACAGACATTACTTTATATCTGGAGATCTCTCTGCACTTGTCGTCACATGGTACCATGGGCCCAGCACTATGTGTCAATAATTGTCACAGGTGTAGTGTTTGTACCAGAGTTTTCAAGTCGCTGGCTGGATTAAAACGTCACACTCGTTCAGCACATCGGTAGGGGTTCTCCTACATGGATATAAAGTAGTGGCCGTACTCGAAAACGAGTTGGCAGCCACCACCATGTATATATATATATATATATATATATATATATATATATATATATGCATACATGCATCTATGTATATATATATATACATAGATACGTGCATACATACATATATATATGTATATATATATATATGAATATGATACATATATATATGCATGCACACACACCACATGACCCCCCCCCCCATATATATGTGTGTGTGTGTGTGTGTGTGTGTGTGTGTGTGTGTGTGTGTGTGTATGTGTGTGTGTGTGTGTGTGCGTGTGTTTACACCCATTTGGATAACACCAGGCAGCCAGTCGTAAGTCGATTTCGTTTCTTTCGAACGTAATTTTTTTTATATTCTGCTTCATTATATTTATTTTGGGATGTGTTTGAGGAGAAGGGCTTTGTCGTACGCCATTATGAAAACAACAAGAAGAAAACAAAAGTAAAACCTCAATATTGTGTCTCAACTTTAAGCCCTATATTTCTCAGTCAGTTTCTTTTCTTTCTCTACTTCCGTTTTGCTCCATCATGGCAGGTAACATTTATAAAGAGGCTTTTGTTGCCAATCTCTTCTTAGCATTACATTTTGTAATTCCATCTACACTTTAGTTTTTACTGTATTTATAATAGTTTCTCTTTTTATGTATCTCTTCTCTCGCAGCTGTTACTTAAACCTCTCTGCTTTATTTTAGTTGGAGTTTTTTAAAGACTGAAGAAAATAACTATATGTATTATTTTCTACAGTATATATTTCATAATAGTTGTCTACATGTATACATGCAGACTCCCCATTCCGACATATATATTTATATGGTACATGTCATTATTTCGTGTAGGATATTTCGTGGTAGAGTTTAAATCATGGCAGAAGTTTTTGCTATTTTTTTCATGCCATCATTGACAAGCAATAAACAGTGAAAAAACACCATCCTGCAATCCACCTTCCATCCCGCCCTCAAAACATCCAACCATCCAAACATCCCGCCCTCCATCCAACCATCCAAACATCCAACCATCCCGCCCTCCATCCAACCATCCAACCATCCATTCATCCATTCATCCATTCACCTACCCAACCATCCATCATCCAACCATCCATGTATATTTAACACCTGAAGGAGTCGTAAGGACATATAAAGCTGGCAAAACCCATCCCTCTCCACATCTGAAAATAGCCAATGCCCCACCCCTCATCTCGCGATATAACTACAATGAACAGGATTTGTTTAGAAGATGGTTTTCAATAGAAGCACTACTACAATTAATTCCTTCAAGTTTGTTGTACGCCGAAAATAACAACACACACAAACACCCACATGTGTATATATAAGCAAAAAGGATATTTAATGTGTTGGTAATTGAACAAATATAAATGTTTATAACTGATTCAAAGCACTCGACAGTTTTTCTTGAGTATAATATTCAATGATATTAAAGGAAAAACTTGAACCGTTAAGATCTCCTTCCTGGATATGTCAATATTTATAAAACTAACATTGTATTTTATCTGA
>OZ024756.1:3056190-3058690 GCA_964016885.1 Eledone cirrhosa
ATACTTTCCTTATGAAAATTAACGGCCGAGCAGCCCAATTTGCACACCGAGTGAGTTAAATCGGTCAGGCACACCGAAAACGACAAACCGAAACAAAATGAAAACGAAATTTCATTTCTCACTCTTAGTATGGCACTTACTTAAATGTAAGTATGCATGTATACGTACATACATATATGTATACAGACGTACAGTAGCATGCACATATATATATATATATATATATATATATATATACACACATATATACATATGCATACAGGTACACATACATATATGCACGTATCAGTTTAGCGGCGCTAACGTCGCTTTGTTCGTTTGTAAACAAACTGAACAGCCTGAATTTATGCCATACGGTGTTAAGGCAACCACGTCACCTTTTTGTTCAACACTGACACAGGAACGATGTACTAGTTTCAAGCTTGTTAGCTATCATCAGCACCGTTTACCCATCTGCCAGATAGTTGAACGTTCGAAAGTATATACTTTCCTTATGAAAATTAACGGCCGAGCAGCCCAATTTGCACACCGAGTGAGTTAAATCGGTCAGGCACACCGAAAACGACAAACCGAAACAAAATGAAAACGAAATTTCATTTCTCACTCTTAGTATGGCACTTACTTAAATGTAAGTATGCATGTATACGTACATACATATATGTATACAGACGTACAGTAGCATGCACATATATATATATATATATATATATATATACACACATATATACATATGCATACAGGTACACATACATATA
Source organism: Eledone cirrhosa (assembly GCA_964016885.1). Lineage (NCBI taxonomy): Eukaryota > Metazoa > Mollusca > Cephalopoda > Octopoda > Eledonidae > Eledone > Eledone cirrhosa. The sequence continues at coordinate 3,056,946 of OZ024756.1, forward strand.
TGCACGTATCAGTTTAGCGGCGCTAACGTCGCTTTGTTCGTTTGTAAACAAACTGAACAGCCTGAATTTATGCCATACGGTGTTAAGGCAACCACGTCACCTTTTTGTTCAACACTGACACAGGAACGATGTACTAGTTTCAAGCTTGTTAGCTATCATCAGCACCGTTTACCCATCTGCCAGATAGTTGAACGTTCGAAAGTATATACTTTCCTTATGAAAATTAACGGCCGAGCAGCCCAATTTGCACACCGAGTGAGTTAAATCGGTCAGGCACACCGAAAACGACAAACCGAAACAAAATGAAAACGAAATTTCATTTCTCACTCTTAGTATGGCACTTACTTAAATGTAAGTATGCATGTATACGTACATACATATATGTATACAGACGTACAGTAGCATGCACATATATATATATATATATATATATATATATATATATATACACATATATACATATGCATACAGGTACACATACATATATGCACGTATCAGTTTAGCGGCGCTAACGTCGCTTTGTTCGTTTGTAAACAAACTGAACAGCCTGAATTTATGCCATACGGTGTTAAGGCAACCACGTCACCTTTTTGTTCAACACTGACACAGGAACGATGTACTAGTTTCAAGCTTGTTAGCTATCATCAGCACCGTTTACCCATCTGCCAGATAGTTGAACGTTCGAAAGTATATACTTTCCTTATGAAAATTAACGACCGAGCAGCCCAATTTGCACACCGAGTGAGTTAAATCGGTCAGGCACACCGAAAACGACAAACCGAAACAAAATGAAAACGAAATTTCATTTCTCACTCTTAGTATGGCACTTACTTAAATGTAAGTATGCATGTATACGTACATACATATATGTATACAGACGTACAGTAGCATGCACATATATATATATATATATATATATATATATACACACATATATACATATGCATACAGGTACACATACATATATGCACGTATCAGTTTAGCGGCGCTAACGTCGCTTTGTTCGTTTGTAAACAAACTGAACAGCCTGAATTTTTGCCATACGGTGTTAAGGCAACCACGTCACCTTTTTGTTCAACACTGACACAGGAACGATGTACTAGTTTCAAGCTTGTTAGCTATCATCAGCACCGTTTACCCATCTGCCAGATAGTTGAACGTTCGAAAGTATATACTTTCCTTATGAAAATTAACGGCCGAGCAGCCCAATTTGCACACCGAGTGAGTTAAATCGGTCAGGCACACCGAAAACGACAAACCGAAACAAAATGAAAACGAAATTTCATTTCTCACTCTTAGTATGGCACTTACTTAAATGTAAGTATGCATGTATACGTACATACATATATGTATACAGACGTACAGTAGCATGCACATATATATATATATATATATATATATATATACACACATATATACATATGCATACAGGTACACATACATATATGCACGTATCAGTTTAGCGGCGCTAACGTCGCTTTGTTCGTTTGTAAACAAACTGAACAGCCTGAATTTATGCCATACGGTGTTAAGGCAACCACGTCACCTTTTTGTTCAACACTGACACAGGAACGATGTACTAGTTTCAAGCTTGTTAGCTATCATCAGCACCGTTTACCCATCTGCCAGATAGTTGAACGTTCGAAAGTATATACTTTCCTTATGAAAATTAACGGCCGAGCAGCCCAATTTGCACACCGAGTGAGTTAAATCGGTCAGGCACACCGAAAACGACAAACCGAAAC
>OZ024756.1:3063690-3066190 GCA_964016885.1 Eledone cirrhosa
CAACAGTATCACTTGACCATTGCAAGGCAATGGAGGCGTCCCAGGTTGGGCAGTCTCGAAAGTTCACTCGAAAGTCATGGGTGTGCATTCACACAGTTGAGCGGTGGGGTAATCACAAACCGGTTCACACACGGGCAGGAGTCCAATGGTCAGAGAGAGGTGCATCGAAGGAGGTAGAAGAATTCACGTGCATTAGCAAGCAAGGTGCAGGCGGGTTAAAGCAAGCAGACACAGTTGTAGCGCATACAAAATATATATAAAAAGATATATAAAAAGACAGAAGATATATAAAAAAATAGCTTCAAGAGCCATTAAGTCACCGCATTGGGACATCACAAGATTGTACACATCAATATGTTCAGCACGTATATGCACGTATACACACCACATGCATATGCAGAGACGGTATACATATATATATATATATATTTTTTTTTATATATACAGACACATACAACCACCTACACCCATACACATATAAATGTATACACGGACACACACGCACACACACACAGCGTAGGACACCCGGGTCAAAGCCGATATTAAACACCGAAATACCACATTAGACCAGACCCACTACCACAGGTAATACAATCAAAACAAATACATACGATGAGATGTCTGTTTTTCACCTATTTTTTACCTACTCTTACCTAATCCCATCTATCTTATCTACTCTTGTCTGTTCTCTTATCCATGTGTCTACTCTTGTCTGTTCTCTTATCCATGTGTATGCTTGTATGTAACTATATGTTGACAGCACCCCGCCCAACTGTGACTGATAGCACCCCTTATTTTTATTTTTATTTTTATTTTTACTTTTATTTTTATTCTTATCCTTTATCGTCTATTATTACCTTTCATTCTTCAATGTCTTGGATTTGTTATTGCTTGTATGGTATGTAATTAACCTTTATGCTCTGATGAGTCCCACTTATAGTGCGGATGAAACAATGTTAGCAAGTAAAGATATGCATATGCTATAAGCGTTCTTTGTTATTTATTATACTACGGCTCTGTCCTCAGACATTGAGCTAACCTCATACTGCCTGCTGGATAAGTGGAGTGTTATACACCCCTGATCCTTTCCCTAGCATACTATATATATATATATATATATTACTCATACTTCTCTCCCCCTTCACCACCTCTTCTACGGCTTCGATATAAATACCCCCTCCGCCTCCCTGGTATTTTCTTCGGGGTTATAAGAGGCTTAGCTCTGTTTCTCGACCGTTATATCGCGTGACTATCTCCCCCTCCGCCTTTTGGGATTCTTTCTCACGTCGTGTAGACGCGTTCTAGAGGCTAGTAAAATGAGGTATCCTCTTGATAAGTCGGCAGACCTCGCAAGGACTCTATATCTTTATGATGTATTGTTTTTGTTTATGCCACGAAACTACGTAGTCGAGGAATCTAGGAGCAGTTTAGGTATGATACATTTTATTACTAATTATATCTAAATGTTTCTTCTCTCTTCATAATGTATATATATATATAAATATATATATATATATAAATATATATATATATGTATATATATATATATATAAATATATATATATATATATATATATATATATATATATATATATATATATATATATATATATATATATATATATATATATATATAAGTATAAATATATATATATATTTATTAAAATAACAGATTAAAGAATAAACAAAGAATCGGTGCTTTCACCCTCCAAATTTATTATTATTACTATATATATATATATATTGTTATACTTTGGGAGGGTCATGTTGCCATTAAGAAACACCCGCACCAGTAGATTTCACTGCAATTTATTATAAATTACATTTATATATTTAAGAATTTATAATTTATAAATTTCCGGTTGGTTGGTTGGTTGGTTCCACAACCGGACGGTTGTTCATGTATTGTCAAAGTTCTTTCGTCACACATTGTGTGACCTCTTCAGTGACTGGGGATCCTTTTCTTTGTTTTGTGCCTCTCCTTTGTTCTGTCCTATGCCATCTTGTTTTTGTGTGCGTTGCAATTTTCTTGCAAACTTGACTGTCACCACAGAATATGAACCTGAAGATTGCGAAAGCATGAAAGTACTTGTTCAATTAACACTTAACATTTAATATTCTACCATACCATTTCATTCTAATACCATTATACATTTTAAAGGATTGTAAATAAAACGAGTAAATCAGACAAAGTTGGAATTCCTCTTATTAATATATATATATATATATATATATATATATATATATATATATATATATATATATATATATATATATTGGACAGCTAGATCCGAACAGCTCTAGCTGTTCGGATCATCTAGCTGTTGAAATGACCAGAGCTCAGCCGTCGGGTTGCTGAATATATTTCTATATTATATTATACTATATATATATATATATATATATATATATATATGTACAATTGGATATTTAGTAAAATCGAATTTCTGTCGGTTTGCAAGCAAATTCGGCCTACCTATGAGGTGATGAGTTTGCAAAG
>OZ024756.1:3073690-3076190 GCA_964016885.1 Eledone cirrhosa
TGGGTTTTTACTGGAACATTCCACCAGTACTCTTTCATATTATGTACATGGATGTCTTCCACATTTTTGTAGCTTTTAATGTGTTTATTATCGGGGCTATCTTTTTTACGAACTGCATTGTACAATGTTTTGGCCACTACATCATGCCTCATAGGTAGATAGTACCGCGATGACATTTTGGGCAGCTGCTGATGATATGGGTGATATCCTCGATGTTAATTCTGCAGAGTTTGCACTTGTTGTCACATATAGGTGTTTTGCGTGCATCTCTATCTCTTTTGTGAATCAGGTATTTCGTGTTAATCTCCTGTTTTTGGATTGGAAAAGCGTATCATTCAAAGTGGGAGCCAATATAGCGGTTGTTGGTCCAAGATAGACTATTTTCCTTATCTATATTACTCTCACTCTGGAGCTTCCTGGCAACATATCCATGCATAATTTTTTGCTGATAAGCATGCAGTTTTTCATCCATCTCTTCACTGCGATACTGCTAAGCGACTTCCCAGTGTGTGAGTTTTTGATTATCACACAGGGAATATCTCTCGAGGAGTTCCTTCCCAACTCTCATGATCTTATCTGTTTCATGCAGATAGACTTGCTCGAGACGCGGGCTCCTACGCTTCGAGGTTCGTAGATGTTGTCGGACAGATATGATCCGACATTCAAATGTTGGTTGGACTTATGTTAGGCCTCTGCCTCCCTGCTTAGTTTCAAGTAAAGGTAGTCTATGTCACTGTTGATGTGGAAGTTTCCGGTGTTGTTTAGTATTTTTCGAGTTCCAGCATCAACTGCTCGGATTTCGTCTATCGTCCAATTAAGTATTCCAAACATTGGTGTTAGGACAGGCACAGCAAACACATTGTGAGCCACTGTTTTGTTTTGCGCAGAGAGTTCCGATGACCAGATCTTTCTTAATCGGGTGTAGTATTCACTGGTTACGCGTTCTTTATTACATATACCATTATAGGATATGTTCTCATCTATCCCCAGGTATCTGTAGTAGTCCTCATCAGATATCGGTGAAACAGTTAGGCCATTGCTAGATTGGGTTGTTGTTTTTCCCCGCTTTACAGTCATGTATGAGCATTTATCTTGACCAAACTCCATTCCTATATCCTTTGAGAACGTTGTAACCAGGTCAAGATTTTTCTTCATCCCATCCATGTTCTTGGCATAGAGTTTCAGATCGTCCACAACAGAATTATGGGTTAGGTTCGTATTTCTGTCCTCCTGTGAGCCAATGATGTATCCCTCACATTTCTTTAGCAGAAAGGACAAGGGGTTTAATGACAAGATGAATAATATCACAGAGAGACTGTCCCCCTGAAATATACCCCAGCAATACTTTATTTTATCAGTAAAAATAGAGCCCTCCCTCTCTGTCTTTAACCTTAGGATAGTAACCCAAGAAGAAGACAGCATCTCTATGGCTCTGACAATAATGTCTGGGACTTTAGCAAGTTGGAAGGCCTCTATCGTCCAAGAGTGGGGAACAGAATCGAAAGCTTTCCTGTAGTCCAGCCAGACTGTAGCCATATTGCTCCTAAGTTGTCGCACCTCAGACATCGCAGTTTTGTTGATTAGGAGTTGTTCAGCACATCCCCAAACCCCTTTCTTTCCAGTTGCTTGTTCATCTGTGATGATGTTATTATTTTCACTGTGATCTTGGAGGAATAGGTTCAGGCAGGCTGTATACATCTTATACATCAGGTTCTGGCATGCAATGGGTCGGTAGTTTTTTGCCAAGTGGATGTCTTTGTTCTTGGGGACCAGTAATGTTTGTGCTAATGTCAACCATTCTGGTATAAGTGTATCTCCCTTAAGAACTTGTTGGTAGAGGTCAGTAAGATACCTCCGATAGAATATCAGTTTTTTTGTACCAGTAGCCGACAATCATGTCTCTTCTTGGTGTTTTCTTATCTTGGAGTTTTCCTATCACAGTCTCAAGGGTACCCTCACTTATTTCGTATGTTTTTGATGTAGTGTAGGAGCAATAGTTCTTTCGGATTTCTCTTAGCCACACTGCATCTTGGTTGAAATTCTTCTTTTCACCGCATATTTTGCTCCAAAACGAATCTGTCTTTCTAGGATGGCGCCTCAGTGACACTTATTATTTTGTTCTTCATATCTCTATAGACTGATGTTTGGTTTCGTTTGAATCTTTTATTAATCACTTTCTCTCATCTACCTTCTTCAGGTATCGGCGTTTTTCGCTAACAGCTCTCAATTCTTGTTTGAGGGTGACCGGCTTATATTGGAGAGTTCTGGTTCTACTGTTACCAAACATCGTCTCTATTTTATTTTTCACTCTTTGTTGGTGAGGAGTGAGGTTTTTTTTGTGTTTGTTTGCATGTAAGAAGCATTGTCGCATATCCTATATTTTTTCGTAGGTCAGCAATCTTTTTTTCTATTTTAGTTATATATGATGGTATTTTTGGTGGTGTTTTGTTCTTGTTAATATCTCTGCTATCACCAAGATAATGCTTCACTGTCGTTGCTA
>OZ024756.1:3081190-3083690 GCA_964016885.1 Eledone cirrhosa
CCCACGTCTTTATACCCCCTAACATACTGGCAGAGGACCGTGGCTAGGGGCAGCAGGGGTGGTGTGACCGAGGGTGAGTCTAATATATTGCCCCACCCCACGTCTTTATACCCCCTAACATACTGGCAGAGGACCGTGGCTAGGGGCAGCAGGGGTGGTGTGACCGAGGGTGAGTCTAATATATTGCCCCAGCCCACGTCTTTATACCCCCTAACATACTGGCAGAGGACCGTGGCTAGGGGCAGCAGGGGTGGTGTGACCGAGGGTGAGTCTAATATATTGCCCCACCCCACGTCTTTATACCCCCTAACATACTGGCAGAGGACCGTGGCTAGGGGCAGCAGGGGTGGTGTGACCAAGGGTGAAACTAATCCATTGCCCCACCCCACGTCTTTATACCCCCTAACATACTGGCAGAGGACCGTGGCTAGGGGCAGCAGGGGTGGTGTGACCGAGGGTGAGTCTAATATATTGCCCCAGCCCACGTCTTTATACCCCCTAACATACTGGCAGAGGACCGTGGCTAGGGGCAGCAGGGGTGGTGTGACCGAGGGTGAGTCTAATATATTGCCCCAGCCCACGTCTTTATACTCCCTAACATACTGGCAGAGGACCGTGGCTAGGGGCAGCAGGGGTGGTGTGACCGAGGGTCAGACTAATCCATTGCCCCAGCCCACGTCTTTACACCCCCTAACATACTGGCAGAGGGCCGTGGCTAGGGGCAGCAGGGGTGGTGTGACCAAGGGTGAAACTAATCCATTGCCCCACCCCACGTCTTTATACCCCCTAACATACTGGCAGAAGAACACCAATAGAGCAATCAGGGAACGTACTAAGGGCAGTGTCGGGTACGAGGGCGTAATTCGAAACCCTACCCTACAGGTGGGGGGGGGGTAACATAACATGTAGACCCCAGATGTTAGATTAAACCCCTAACACACACACACACACACACATAAACGCATACACTGACACACACATACCTACACACACAGACATATAAACACTGACACACACATTCGCACACACACAGTGACACACAGACACATAAACACACGCACACACACACACATACACATACATATACACATACATACACACATACATACACATACATAGACTCACTAACACGCACACACATACATACTCACACTAACACACACATACATACACTGACACATACACACAATACAAACAGGCACACACACTGACACATATACACACACACACGCACGCACATACACACATACACACACATACACATGCATACACACATACACATACATACACACACTAACAGACACACACATGTACACACATACACATACACACACATACACACACATACACACACATACACACACATGCACATACACACACATACACACAGATACACACACTGACACACACACACACACACCCACACACATACACACACATACACACACATTCACACACACATACACACCCATACACACACTCACACCCACATACACACACCTACACACGCTCACACACACATGTCGACGAAGCTTGTTTAAAAAAACTGACACTACGTGTCTTTAATTTACTTCGTTTGTTATTCTAGTTGTTGTTGTTGTCATTGTTGTTGTTGTTGTTGTTGTTACTGTTGTTGTTCTTACTGTTGTTACTGTTGTTGTTGTTGTTACTGTTGTTACTGTTGTTGTTGTTACTGTTGTTGTTGTTAATGTTGTTACTGTTGTTGTTGTTACTGTTGTTGTTGTTATTACTGTTGTTGTTGTTGTTGTTGTTGTTGTTACTGTTGTTGTTGTTATTACTGTTGTTGTTGTTGTTGTTACTGTTGTTGTTGTTGTTGTTACTGTTGTTGTTACTGTTGTTGTTGTTATTACTGTTGTTGTTGTTGTTACTGTTGTTGTTACTGTTGTTGTTGTTGTTACTGTTGTTGTTGTTATTACTGTTGTTGTTGTTACTGTTGTTGTTACTGTTGTTGTTGTTATTACTGTTGTTGTTGTTGTTACTGTTGTTGTTACTGTTGTTGTTATTGCTGTTGTTATTACTGCTGTTGTTGTTGTTATTGTTGTTGTTGCTGTTGGTGTTGTTAGTGCTGTTGTTGTTGATATTGTTGTTATGGTTGTTGTTGTTGTTTAGTTTTGTTGTTCATGTTGAAGCTGTTGGTATTTTTGAAGTTGTTACTGTTGTAAATATTATCACTAGTGTTGTTGTTGTTTTTATTGTTGTTGTCATTGTTGTTGTTATTATTGTTGTTGTCATTGTTGTTGTTATTTGGGTAGCTCCTGTACTTTTTCGGGAGGAAAAATATGGAGGGGGTGGTGGAATTGGTGGATGTGATTGGTGGGGGTTATGTTAGAAAGTGGTGGATTGGCAGTATCGGTAGAGAGTCGGACGCCAGGCTTTGCAGCATAGAGTTACGGCCCTTGCCATTCTGAGTTCAAATCCCGCCGAGGTTAACTTTGCCTTTCATCCTTACGGGGTCAATAATGTAAAGTACCAGTAATGT
>OZ024756.1:3091190-3103690 GCA_964016885.1 Eledone cirrhosa
GTTACGCCCTTGCCATTTTCAGTTCAAATCCCGCCGAGGTTAACTTTGCCTTTCATCCTTACGGGGTCGATAAAATAAAGTACCAGTAATGCACTGGGTGATTGTGGATTAGCAGCAATCGGCAGAGCATCGGACATGATTCTTTGTGACATATTGTTACGGCCCTCTACCTTCTGAGTTCAAATCTCACCAAAGTTAGCTTTGCCTTTTATCCTTACAGGGTCGGTAAAATGAAGTACCATTGGTGAATTGGCAGAATCGGTAGAGGGTCGGACATGCTTTCCAGCATAGTTACGTCGCTTTACGGTCTGAGTTCAAATCCCGTCGAAATAAACTTTACCTTTCTTCCTTACGGGGGTCGATAAAATAAAGTACCAGTAATGCACTGGGTATTTGCTGGCCTTGTGCCAAAAGTAGAAACAATTATTTGCCATGTATATTCTCTCGAGGTTGAGTTTGTAATATTTAATCTATATTCATATTTGTGGAGTGTTGGACTTACGATCATAATGTCGTGGGTTCGATTCCTGGGCTGCGTGTTGTGTTCTTGAGCAAAACACTTCATTTCACGTTGCTCCAGTATACTCAGCTGAAAATGAGTACCAGCAATACCTGGAGGTTTAACCTTGCGATGGACTGGCGTCCTGTCCAGGGGGTAGTCTTGTACTCTCAGTCGCTTCACGCCATGAAACCGGGATCAGCACCGGCCAAATGAGTCTTCGGGCTTAAGACAGACTTTAGACTTTAGATTCATATTTATATGTGAAATGAGTGTCCTAACACATGTGACTATAATTGTTTCTACTTTTGGCACAAGGCCAGCAATAACCCAGTACATTACTGGTACTTTATTTTATCGACCCCGTAAGGATGAAAGGCAAAGTTAACCTCGACGGGATTTGAACTCAAACCATAAAGGGACGTAACTATGCTAGAAAGCATGGCGCCCAACCGTAATAATAGTCGTTTATTCTAGAATATATTTGAGGATATAGACCCTATTATAGGGTAAACTACTCGTGGAGGTGTTAAAAGGTGGACAGATCTGGTTATCTATTGTCATACGACTGACGTACTGTGTCAGGGAGAAGTCTATTACACAATGTGAGGTGACAATTACTGTCAATCATTGACACACACACACTGGTACACAGACAGTGGTACACAGACACACTGGAACACATACACACACACTGATACACATACACACTGGTACACATACACACACACACACACACACTGGTACACAGTCACACTGGTACACATACACACACACACACACACACACACTGGTACACAGTCACACTGGTACACATGCACACACACTGATACACATACGCACTGGTACACATACACACACACGCGCTGGTACACAGACACACTGGTACACATACACACACACTGATACACATACACACTGGTACACATACACACACACACACACACTGGTACACAGATACACTGGTACACATACACACACACTGATACACATACACACTGGTACACATACACACACACTGATACACATACGCATATACACTGGTACGCATACACTTACACATTGACACTGATGTACATACTCTTACACACACACACTTACACACTGACACACATACACTTACACATACAGTAGTACACATACACTTACACAAACACACTGACACCCACACACTTACACACTGACACACAACAACTTACACACTGACACACACACTTACACATACACTTACACACACACACTTACACATACAATGGTACACACACACTTAAACACACACACTGACACACATACGCTGGTACACATACACTTAAACACATACTCTTACACATACACACTTACACACTGACACACACACGCTTACACATACATTGTTACACATACACTTACACACTGATACACACACACACTTACACATACACTGGTAGACATACACTAAAACATACACACACACTGGTACACATACACATACACATACACTTACACACTGACATACACACACACTGACACTGATACACACACACATACACTGACTCCTACACTAAAACACACACTGAGATACGCTGACATCTAGTCAGTGGCAACAGTATATAACACAGTAACACACTACCATACTACAACACCACCATACTACCACACTACCACACCACCACACTACCACACTACCACACTACCACACTGCCACACAACTACACCACCACACTACCACACTACCACACTACCATACTACCACACTGCCACACAACAACACTATCACAATACCACACTATCACACTACCACACTACCACACTATCACACTACCACACTATCACACTACCACACTATCACAATACCACACAACTACACCACCACACTACCACACTACCATACTACCACACTATCACACTACCACACTACCACACTATCACACTACCACACTATCACACCACCACACTACCACACTATCACACTACCACACTATCACACTACCACACTACCACACTATCACACTACCACACTATCACACTACCACACTACCACACTATCACACTACCACACTATCACACCACCATATTACCACACTACCACACTACCACACAACTACACCACCACACTACCACACTACCACACTACCACACTACCACACTGCCACACTATCACACTACCACACTATCACACTACCATACTACCACACTACCACACTACCACACTACCACACTACCACACAACTGCACCACCACACTACCACACTACCACACTACCATACTACCACACTACCACACTACCACACTGCCATACTACCACACTATCACACTACCACACTACCACACTGCCATACTACCACACTACCACACTACCACACTGTCACACTGCCACACTACCACATTATCACACTACCACACTACCACACTCCCACTCTATCACACTACCACACTACCACACTACCACACTACCATACTACCACACTACCACACTATCACACTACCACACTACCACACTATCACACTACCACACTACCACACTGCCATACTACCACACTACCACACTACCACACTGTCACACTGCCACACTACCACACTATCACACTACCACACTACCACACTCCCACTCTATCACACTACCACACTACCACACTACCACACTACCACACTACCACACTATCACACTACCACACTATCACACTACCACACTACCACACTATCACACTACCACACTATCACACTACCACACTACCACACTATCACACTACCACACTATCACACCACCATATTACCACACTACCACACTACCACACAACTACACCACCACACTACCACACTACCACACTACCACACTACCACACTACTACTCTACCACACTGCCACACTATCACACTACCACACTATCACACTACCATACTACCACACTACCACACTACCACACTACCACACTACCACACAACTACACCACCACACTACCACACTACCACACTGCCATACTACCACACTATCACACTACCACACTACCACACTGCCATACTACCACACTACCACACTACCACACTGTCACACTGCCACACTACCACACTATCACACTACCACACTACCACACTCCCACTCTATCACACTACCACACTACCACACTACCACACTGCCACACTGCCACACTGCCACACTACCACACTACCACACTATCACACTACCACACTATCACACTACCACACTACCACACTATCACACTACCACACTATCACACTACCACACTACCACACTATCACACTACCACACTACCACACTGCCATACTACCACACTACCACACTACCACACTGTCACACTGCCACACTACCACACTATCACACTACCACACTACCACACTGCCATACTACCACACTACCACACTACCACACTGTCACACTGCCACACTACCACACTATCACACTACCACACTACCACACTCCCACTCTATCACACTACCACACTACCACACTACCACACTACCACACTGCCACACTGCCACACTGCCACACTACCACACTACCACACTATCACACTACCACACTATCACACTACCACACTACCACACTATCACACTACCACACTATCACACTACCACACTACCACACTACCACACTACCACACTATCACACCACCATATTACCACACTACCACACTACCCACAACTACACCACCACACTACCACACTACCACACTACCACACTACCACACTGCCACACTATCACACTACCACACTATCACAGTACCATACTACCACACTACCACACTACCACACTACCACACTACCACACAACTACACCACCACACTACCACACTACCACACTACCATACTACCACACTACCACACTGCCATACTACCACACTATCACACTACCACACTACCACACTGCCATACTACCACACTACCTCACTACCACACTGTCACACTACCACACTCCCACTCTATCACACTACCACACTACCACACTACCACACTACCATACTACCACACTACCACACTATCACACTACCACACTACCACACTATCACACTACCACACTACCACACTGCCATACTACCACACTACCACACTACCACACTGTCACACTGCCACACTACCACACTATCACACTACCACACTACCACACTCCCACTCTATCACACTACCACACTACCACACTACCACACTGCCACACTGCCACACTGCCACACTACCACACTACCACACTATCACACTACCACACTCCCACTCTATCACACTACCACACTACCACACTACCACACTGCCACACTACCACACTACCACACTACCACACTACCACACTATCACACTATCACACTACCACACTATCACACTATCACACTACCACACTACCACACTATCACACTATCACACTCCCACTCTATCACACTACCACACTACCACACTATCACACTATCACACTCCCACTCTATCACACTACCACACTACCACACTACCACACTACCACACTATCACACTATCACACTCCCACTCTATCACACTACCACACTACCACACTATCACACTCCCACTCTATCACACTACCACACTACCACACTACCACACTATCACACTACCAGACTACCACACTACCACACTACCACACTACCACACTACCACACTCCCACTCTATCACACTACCACACTCCCACTCTATCACACTACCACACTACCACACTACCACACTGCCACACTACCACACTACCACACTACCACACTGCCACACTACCACACTGCCACACTGCCACACTACCACACTACCACACTATCACACTACCACACTACCACACTACCACACTACCACACTATCACACTACCACACTCCCACTCTATCACACTACCACACTACCACACTACCACACTACCACACTACCACACTACCACACTCCCACTCTATCACACTACCACACTACCACACTACCACACTGCCACACTACCACACTCCCACTCTATCACACTACCACACTCCCACTCTATCACACTACCACACTACCACACTACCACACTACCACACTACCACACTACCACACTCCCACTCTATCACCCTACCACACTCCCACTCTATCACACTACCACACTACCACACTACCACACTGCCACACTACCACACTACCACACTACCACACTGCCACACTACCACACTGCCACACTGCCACACTACCACACTACCACACTATCACACTACCACACTACCACACTACCACACTACCACACTATCACACTACCACACTCCCACTCTATCACACTACCACACTACCACACTATCCCACTACCACACTATCACACTATCACACTACCACACTACCACTCTACCACACTACCACACTACCACACTATCACACTACCACACTACCACACTACCACACTACCACTCTACCATACTACCACACTACCACACTACCCCACTACCACACTCCCACTCTATCACACTATCACACTACCACACTACCACACTGCCACACTACCACACTACCACACTACCACACTACCACTTTAACATACTACCACACTACCACACTACCACACTACCACACTCCCACTCTATCACACTATCACACTACCACACTGCCACACTGCCACACTACCACACTACCACACTACCACACTGCCACACTGCCACACTACCACACTACCACACTACCACTCTACCACACTATCACACTACCACACTACCACACTCCCACTCTATCACACTATCACACTACCACACTGCCACACTGCCACACTACCACACTACCACACTACCACACTACCACACTACCACACTACCACACTATCACACTATCACAGTACCATACTACCACACTACCACACTACCACACTACCACACTACCACACAACTACACCACCACACTACCACACTACCACACTACCATACTACCACACTACCACACTGCCATACTACCACACTATCACACTACCACACTACCACACTGCCATACTACCACACTACCTCACTACCACACTGTCACACTACCACACTCCCACTCTATCACACTACCACACTACCACACTACCACACTACCATACTACCACACTACCACACTATCACACTACCACACTACCACACTATCACACTACCACACTACCACACTGCCATACTACCACACTACCACACTACCACACTGTCACACTGCCACACTACCACACTATCACACTACCACACTACCACACTCCCACTCTATCACACTACCACACTACCACACTACCACACTGCCACACTGCCACACTGCCACACTACCACACTACCACACTATCACACTACCACACTCCCACTCTATCACACTACCACACTACCACACTACCACACTGCCACACTACCACACTACCACACTACCACACTACCACACTATCACACTATCACACTACCACACTATCACACTATCACACTACCACACTACCACACTATCACACTATCACACTCCCACTCTATCACACTACCACACTACCACACTATCACACTATCACACTCCCACTCTATCACACTACCACACTACCACACTACCACACTACCACACTATCACACTATCACACTCCCACTCTATCACACTACCACACTACCACACTATCACACTCCCACTCTATCACACTACCACACTACCACACTACCACACTATCACACTACCAGACTACCACACTACCACACTACCACACTACCACACTACCACACTCCCACTCTATCACACTACCACACTCCCACTCTATCACACTACCACACTACCACACTACCACACTGCCACACTACCACACTACCACACTACCACACTGCCACACTACCACACTGCCACACTGCCACACTACCACACTACCACACTATCACACTACCACACTACCACACTACCACACTACCACACTATCACACTACCACACTCCCACTCTATCACACTACCACACTACCACACTACCACACTACCACACTACCACACTACCACACTCCCACTCTATCACACTACCACACTACCACACTACCACACTGCCACACTACCACACTCCCACTCTATCACACTACCACACTCCCACTCTATCACACTACCACACTACCACACTACCACACTACCACACTACCACACTACCACACTCCCACTCTATCACCCTACCACACTCCCACTCTATCACACTACCACACTACCACACTACCACACTGCCACACTACCACACTACCACACTACCACACTGCCACACTACCACACTGCCACACTGCCACACTACCACACTACCACACTATCACACTACCACACTACCACACTACCACACTACCACACTATCACACTACCACACTCCCACTCTATCACACTACCACACTACCACACTATCCCACTACCACACTATCACACTATCACACTACCACACTACCACTCTACCACACTACCACACTACCACACTATCACACTACCACACTACCACACTACCACACTACCACTCTACCATACTACCACACTACCACACTACCCCACTACCACACTCCCACTCTATCACACTATCACACTACCACACTACCACACTGCCACACTACCACACTACCACACTACCACACTACCACTTTAACATACTACCACACTACCACACTACCACACTACCACACTCCCACTCTATCACACTATCACACTACCACACTGCCACACTGCCACACTACCACACTACCACACTACCACACTGCCACACTGCCACACTACCACACTACCACACTACCACTCTACCACACTATCACACTACCACACTACCACACTCCCACTCTATCACACTATCACACTACCACACTGCCACACTGCCACACTACCACACTACCACACTACCACACTACCACACTACCACACTACCACACTATCACACTGCCACTCTACCACACTACCACACTACCATACTACCACACTACCACACTACCACACTACCCCACTACCACACCACCACACCACCACACTACCACACTACCACCACACTACCACACTACCACACTACCATACTACCACACCACCACATTACCACCACACCACCACACCACCACACTACCACACTACCACACTACCATACTACCATACTACCACCCATACAGTAACAACCGGTCAATGACACCAATATATATAACACACTACCACACTACCACACTACCACACCACCACATGACCACCACACCACCACACTACCACCACACCACCACACTACCACACTACCATACTACCATACTACCACCCATACAGTAACAACCAGTCAATGACACCAATATATATAACACACTAAGTTAGACTAAACAGATCAGAAAAAAACAACTCTATTAATTCTGTTTACAACAGAAAAATATATTTTGTTTAAATGAAAGAAATATTTCGACATGAATCTCTTTTTTTTTCACTATTCTAACCCCAATAAGTGTTTCTACTATTGACACAAGGCCAGCAATTGCCCAGTACATTACTGGTACTTTATTTCATCGACTCCCGTAAGGATGAAAGTCAAAGTTAATCTTTGCGGGATTTGAACTGAGATCATAAAGGGCCACAACTCTATGCTGCAAATCATGTGCAACCCTCTACTCATACTGCCAATTCACCAATGTTTTCTACTTGAGACACAAGGCCAGCAATTGCCCAGTACATTACTGGTACTTTATTTCATCGACCCCGTAAGGATTAAAGACAAAGCTAACCTCGGCGGTATTTGAATTCAGAACGTAAAGGATCGTAACTCTATGCCGCAAAGCATGTTGTTCGACGCTCTACCGATAATCTATAACTGTAATATTGGCGGTGGATTTGTAGAGCGTCGAACAACATTCTTTACAGCATAGAGTTACTACCCTTTATGTTCTGAGTGCAAATCCCGCCGAGGTTAACTTTGTCTTTCATCCTTACGGGATCGATAAAATATAGTACCAGTAATGCACTGGGGGCTCGATTTAATCCACTTTCCCCACCCCTACGAAAATTGTTGGCCTTGTGCGTAAATCAGAAACCCTTATTATAACTATGATTAGGGTGGTGGATTAGCAGTATCGGCAGAGCATCGGACAACATGCTTTGTGGCGTAGAGTTATGGCCCTTTACGTTCTGAGTTCGAATCTCACCGAGATTAGCTTTGTCTTTCATCCTTAAAGTGTCAATAAAATAAAGTACCAGTCACACACAGGGGTCGATTTAATCGACTTTCTCCACTCCCCAAAATTACTGGCCTTGTGCCAAATGTAGAAATAATAATTATTGTCAACTTTATCATCCTCATAACACTATTGCTGTTGTTGGTGTTGTTATTGTTTTCTTGCTGTTGTTAGTGTTGTTGTATTTGTTGCTGTCGCTGTTGTTGTTGTACGTTGCCCGGGAAGGTGAAGATCATAAGCTGTTGAAGTATTGGTGATTCTGCATTAGGTTTGTTGTTGAACCTGTTGCGGTGAAGACTTCTGGTGTACTTCACTTCCGTACCACCTTTCTACTCATTCCTATCAGGTAGAGTTGGTCTCAGCTGGGACCACAAGGGGACTTCTGTCTGGGGTCTTCCGTATCCGGTAGAGTTGGTCTCAGCTGGGACCACAAGGGGACTTCTGTCTGGGGTCTTCCGTATCCGGTAGAGTTGGTCTCGGCTGGTACCACAAGGGGACTTCTGTCTGGGGTCTTCCGTATCCGGTAGAGTTGGCTATCAGCTGGGACCACAAGGGGACTTCTGTCTGGGGTCTTCCGTATCCGGTAGAGTTGGTCTCAGCTAGGACCACAAGGGGACTTCTGTCTGGGGTCTTCCGTATCCGGTAGAGTTGGTCTCAGCTGGGACCACAAGGGGACTTCTGTCTGGGGTCTTCCGTATCCGGTAGAGTTGGTCTCAGCTGGGACCACAAGGGGACTTCTGTCTGGGGTCTTCCGTATCCGGTAGAGTTGGTCTCAGCTGGGACCACAAGGGGACTTCTGTCTGGGGTCTTCCGTATCCGGTAGAGTTGGTCTCAGCTGGTACCACAAGGGGACTTCTGTCTGGGGTCTTCCGTATCCGGTAGAGTTGGTCTCAGCTGGGACCACAAGGGGACTTCTGTCTGGGGTCTTCCGTATCCGGTAGAGTTGGTCTCAGCTGGGACCACAAGGGGACTTCTGTCTGGGGTCTTCCGTATCCGGTAGAGTTGGTCTCAGCTGGGACCACAAGGGGACTTCTGTCTGGGGTCTTCCGTATCCGGTAGAGTTGGTCTCAGCTGGGACCACAAGGGGACTTCTGTCTGGGGTCTTCCGTATCCGGTAGAGTTGGTCTCAGCTGGGACCACAAGGGGACTTCTGTCTGGGGTCTTCCGTATCCGGTAGAGTTGGTCTCGGCTGGTACCACAAGGGGACTTCTGTCTGGGGTCTTCCGTATCCGGTAGAGTTGGTCTCAGCTGGGACCACAAGGGGACTTCTGTCTGGGGTCTTCCGTATCCGGTAGAGTTGGTCTCAGCTGGGACCACAAGGGGACTTCTGTCTGGGGTCTTCCGTATCCGGTAGAGTTGGTCTCGGCTGGTACCACAAGGGGACTTCTGTCTGGGGTCTTCCGTATCCGGTAGAGTTGGCTATCAGCTGGGACCACAAGGGGACTTCTGTCTGGGGTCTTCCGTATCCGGTAAAGTTGGTCTCAGCTGGGACCACAAGGGGACTTCTGTCTGGGGTCTTCCGTATCCGGTAGAGTTGGTCTCAGCTGGGACCACAAGGGGACTTCTGTCTGGGGTCTTCCGTATCCGGTAGAGTTGGTCTCAGCTGGGACCACAAGGGGACTTCTGTCTGGGGTCTTCCGTATCTGGTAGAGTTGGTCTCAGCTGGGACCACAAGGGGACTTCTCTCTGTGGTCTTCCGTATCCGGTAGAGTTGGCTATCAGCTGGGACCACAAGGGGACTTCTGTCTAGGGTCTTCCGTATCCGGTAGAGTTGGTCTCAGCTGGGACCACAAGGGGACTTCTGTCTGGGGTCTTCCGTATCCGGTATAGTTGGCTATCAGCTGGGACCACAGGGGACGTCTGTCTAGGGGATTCCGTATCCGTTAGAGTCGGCTATCAGCTGGGACCACAAGGTAGCTCGTGGCTGGGGGATTCCCATATTGTCCGTGTTTGTATCAACGAATTCCAGAGGCCCCTCGCCGTCAGTTTCATCGATTTCTCCAAGGCATTCGATAGCATTCATCGACCGTCACTCTGGAGCATCATGCATGAGTATGGTCTGCCCCAGAAAGTCATTTCGGCAATCAAACAGATTTACGCAAACTCCAAGTGCTGCATACGGACAGAGGATGGATACAGTGACTGGTTTGAGGTGGTTACTGGTGTGCGTCAGGGTTGCTCGCTCTCTCCAATTCTCTTTGCCATAGCCATTGACTGGGTACTAAGAAGAGCGTCTAAAGACCAGGGTATATCTTGGGTGGGAGAGCAAAAGTTGTCTGACCTGGACTTTGCGGACGATATTGTTGCCCTTGCAGAGAGCACAGCTGACCTGCAAATCATTATGAACAATATCAATGTCGAAGCAGGAAGCTTAGGTCTCAATATCAGTGCTAAGAAGACCAAAAGCATGTTATCTGGGGGACACCCACCACCAACCAGTGTCTTCATTGAACAGGGGGAGGTGGAGATAGTGGACAACTTCACCTACCTAGGAAGCTCCATTGACAATGGGGGCGCCATGGACAGTGAATTGCAATGTAGAATGGGAATGGCTTCAGCAGCATTTAACCAGCTTGTCAAGATCTAGAAGAGCAGGAAGTTCACCCTCAAAACAAAGATGATATTCTACAACAGCAACGTGCTGTCCACACTCTTGTACTTAAGACCAGCCAAAAGAAGAAGTTGGACGCATTCGATTCCAGGTGTCTGCGAAAGATCCTGGGGATTAAATGGAGTGACCATGTAACAAACCAGGAAGTCAGGAACCGCACCAACCAGCAGCTAGTCTCTTCTGCCATCTGCAAGCGACGCCTGGGCTGGTTTGGGCACGCTTTGAGACTTCCCCCGGAGAGACTGGTGAACCAAGTACTTAAATGGAACCCACAGGGAAGCAGACGGAGAGGCGACCCAAAATGAACTGGCGCCAGACAGTTGAGAG
>OZ024756.1:3113690-3121190 GCA_964016885.1 Eledone cirrhosa
CGAAAAGGAGAACTGGTCAAATGTATGTATATACGAGGTGAGTCAGGGAAGTTCCGGGACTGACGTCACAAAAGATGTATTTCAAACCCAAACTTCACACTAAGAGTTTTCACCTTCAAAGTAATCCCCCTGGAGTCTAATGCACTTTTCGATCCTTTTCTGCCACGCTTGCATGCACTCTTGGAAGGATCCATCCGGGATCCTCCGCAGTTCCATCGTCACGGCCTTTTTGATGTCGTCCACGTCTTCAAAACGGCTCCCCTCCGGGTCGTACTCGACGATTCATGACTTATCACCGGTGATGACTGTCCCTAGCAAGTCTGGTTCTGTTTCAAGACGCTCGACGATGTCCTGGCACACTTGCATGCGTCGACCCTTCTGGTCATCGTTCAGCAGTTTTGGCACCATCTTCGCGCAGATTTTCCGCATGTCCAAATCTTCAGTGAGAATCTTCCAGACGCTGTCCCGATTCATGCCCAGCTCATTTGCCATCAGTTGAACAGTCAGCCGACGATCGCTACGCACCATCTACCTGACGCGCTCAACGTTGACTTCAATCCTGGTTGTTGAGTGCCTTCCGCTCCTGGGGTCATCTTCCACGTCCTCGCGTCCTTCTTTAAACCTCTTGCACCACTCAAAAACACGTGTGCGTGACATCGTCTCATCTCCATACACTTACTGCAGCAATCCCAGTGCTTCTGGCGGAGTTTTCAAGTCTGTTCGTTGCTCTGTGCTCATTGACGACCTGAAACAGATGACATGTATATAAAATTATGAAGAAAAAAGTTTGATCGCTCCAGAGAGGTAAGATTACAGTTACATACTACAGGGGGATTACCTTGAAGGAGAAAACTCTTACTGTGAAGTTGGGGTTTGAAATAAATCTTTTGTGACATCAATCCTGGAACTTTTCTGACGCTCCTCGTATATATTACTATCTCAACTGTATATCTAGTGCTCTCTAGTGTTGTTGATGTTGATACTATTGTTACTGTTGTCTGTTGTTAGGGTCAAATGATCCCTGGTTTATCTGCTAGAAGGTATAAAGTATCGTAAACCACCACACACACACTACTACTCCACTTCTCTTATCAATAGCATCTTTACAAGAAGCTGAGTGTATATACACACACACACACACACACACACACACACACACACACACACACACACACACATATATATATATATATATATATATATATACATATATATACATAGATATATATATACATACATATACACGCACATAATGACACAGACACACCATCACACACACACACACACACATATATATATACACACACACAGATATGAAAGAGAAAGAGAGGGAGAGAGCAAGCGAAAGAAAGAAAGAAAGAAAGAAAGAAAGAAAGAAAGAGAGAGGTGGGGAGAGAAGGAGCAAGAGTGACAGAGAGAAAGAGCGCGATAGAAATACTAAAAGTATACCATTCCTGTTATTTACCTTTTACATTCCTTAAGCTGTCAGTGAATTGACCAAACCATCTGATATCTATCTCGACAGATCTGGAGTTACAATTGCTATATCAACCCAGATTCTTTTCACAGATTCTCAAGACTCTTCTTAATTGATACACGGATATTATGACCTCTTCGACGCCCTTGTCGTCGGTGTCAGTGTCGGTAGTGTTATTGTTGTTGTAGTTGTTGTTGTCGTCGTCAGAGTAGGCATCGTTGTTGTTGTTGCTGCTGCTGCTGTTGTTGTCATAGCGTTGATCGAGCAGTCCTTTGAACAAATGTGTTTAAGTCACAGATATATTGGTTTCTTATCTAGGCACAAGGCCACCAATTTTGGGGTGAGGGGGGAAAGTCGATTAAATCGACCCTAATGCGTGACTGGTACTTTATTTCATCAACCCCGTAGGGATGAATGTCAAAGTTTACCTCGGCGGGATTGGAACTTAGATCATAAAGAGCCGTAACTCCATGCAGCAAACGCATGGCGTCCGACCCTCTGCCGATACTGCCAATCCACCATATTGTCTAATGATATCTTGCGATGGTAGTTTTAATGTAATAGCGGTATAGATGTGACAGTGGTATAGATGTGACAGTGGTATAGATGTGACAGTGGTATAGATGTGACAGTGGTATAGATGTGACAGTGGTATAGATGTGAGAGTGGTATAGCTGTGACAGTTGTATAGATCTGACAGTGGTATAGATGTGACAGTGGTATATATGTGACAATGGTATAGATGTGAGAGTGGTATAGATGTGAGAGTGGTATAGATGTGAGAGTGGTATAGATGTGACAGTGGTATAGATGTGACAGTGGTATAGATGTGACAGTGGTATAGATGTGACAATGGTATAGATGTGACAATGGTATAGATGTGAGAGTGGTATAGATGTGAGAGTGGTATAGATGTGAGAGTGGTATAGACGTGACAGTGGTATAGATGTGAGAGTGGTATAGATGTGACAGTGGTATAAATGTGACAGTGGAATATATGTGACAGTGGTATAGATGTGACAGTGGAATAAATGTGACAGTGGAATATATGTGACAGTGGTATAGATGTGACAGTGGAAAATATATGACAGTGGTATAGATGTGAGAGTGGTATAGATGTGACAGTGGTATAGATGTGACAGTGGTATAGATGTTAGATTGGTATAGATGTGAGAGTGGTATAGATGTGAGTGTGGTATAGATGTGAGAGTGGTATAGATGTGACAGTGGTATGGATGTGACAGTGGTATAGATGTGACAGTGGTATAGATGTGACAGTGGTATAGATGTGACATGGTATAGATGTGACAGTGGTATATATGTGACAGTGGTATAGATGTGATAGTGGTATAAATGTGACAGTGGTATAGCTGTGACAGTAGTATAGATGTTACAGTGGTATAGATGTGACAGTGGTATAAATGTCATACTAGTATAGATGTGTCTATTATAGATGTGACAGTGGTATAAATGTGATAGTGGTATGAATGTGATAGTGGTATAGTTGTGACAGTGCTATAGATGTGACAGTGGTATAGATGTGACAGTGGTATAGATGTGATAGTAGTATAGATGTGACAGTGGTATAATGTGACAATGGTATAGATGTGACAGTGGTATAGATGTGACAGTAGTAGAGACGTGACAGTGGTATAGATGTGATAGTGGTGTAGTTGTGACAGTGGTATAGATGTGACAGTGGTATAGATGTGACAATGGTATAGATGTGACAATGCTATAGATGTGACAGTGATATAGATGTGAGAGTGGTACAGATGTAACAGTGGTATAGATGTGACAATGGTATAGATGTGATAGTGGTATAAATGTGACAGTGGTATAGATGTGACAGTGGTATAGATGTGACAGTGGTATAGATGTGATAGTGGTATAAATGTGACAGTGGTATAGATGTGACAATGGCATAGATGTGACAGTGGTATAGATGTGACAGTGGTATAAATTTGACAGTGGAATATATGTGACTGTGGTATAGATGTGACAGTGGTATAGAGGTGACAGTGGTATAAATGTGACAGTGGAATATATGTGACTGTGGTATAGATGTGACAGTGGTATAGAGGTGACAGTGGTATAGATGTGATAGTAGTATAAATGTGACAGTGGTATAGATGTGACAATGGCATAGATGTGACAGTGGTATAGATGTGACAGTGGTATAAATGTGACAGTGGAATATATGTGACTGTGGTATAGATGTGACAGTGGTATAGAGGTGACAGTGGTATAGATGTGACAGTGGTATAGATGTGACAGTGCTATAGATGTGACAGTGGTATAAATGCCATAGTAGTATAGATGTGACAGTAGTATAGATGTGTCCTCCGTTCTTCGTTGTTTTGAATGCAAAACAACGAACAGCGGAGGACACGTATCGCTCCTAAACGACAGAAAGATCCCCCCCCCCCTGGAAACCCCCCCAGTTGATGGATGTGAATCCGAAATATAGGGAAAATTAAATCTCTCTCAAGACAACTCTATCTCGTGTTATTATTTTTATTTTTTACGCTCTTTCCTACGTTATTCTACACACTCTACATCTCATTCTACATTCACTTACATCTCTCTCTTCACCACCGGATCCTGTTACCCGGAGAATTACCCATCTGCATTGTTGAGGCTTTCAAAACAGTATAAAGTAATATATCATATATCTATATATATATAGATATATATAACGAAGGAAAAGTGGTAAGGAACCAGGTGGACCATAACGCACCAAAGTACTCAATACTTAGGGTAGTAGAGTGGGTAATAGGAACAAGTAAGACCCCGACGGCTGAGCTCAAGCCGTTTCGACGGCTAATTCTGGACCAGAATTAGCCGTCGAAACGGCTTGAGCTCAGCCGTCGGGGTCTTCCTTGTTCCTATATATATATATATATATATATATATATATATTTAGGTTTGAGGTTCACCACTGGATAGAGCTGGTCAATTCCGTAGGGTCAATCTCAATGTAATAATATGGAGAGTACTCAACGTAAAGCAGTCCAACCGTCTTTGTTTTTGTAGTTGGTGGTGCTAGTACGGAGTTAAATATTATAATGAAATGACAGAAGGCTGGACTATTATATATAGATATATATATATATATATATATATATATATATATATATATATATATACATATAGAAGTGGCAATGCATTACGAGCTGAGGATCCGCTAAAGTGAAACATTGTTCTCGGTATAGTGAACTAACTATTGTGTAACCACTTCTACCTAACTCGTCCCATGGACTGAGTGCTCTACCACTACAGATATTACCTTCCAGTGTTCTACCACTATATATATATATAAATATATATACACACACATACATATATATATATGTATATATATATATATATATATATATATATATATATATATATATATATATATATATATATTTCTCTCATTCTGTTGTTATGATATATATGTATATATATTTATACACACACACATACATATATATATGTTTATATGATATATATATATGTATATATGTAAATATATATAAATATATATATATATATATATATATGTTTATATAATATATATATATATATGTACATATATTTGTATATATGTACATATATATAAATATATAATATATATATATATATATATATATATATATATATATATATATATATATATATATATATATATATATATATATGCATATATATGCATACATACATACGTACATATATAATATAATAATATAAACAGAATGAGAGAAAGAGTAAGTGGGATTTATTTCATGTGCAATATTCGCAGCGTGATATTCCTTTCATCGGATGTCGACTGGAGATCAGAATAAACTGTTGGCACCTTCCAACAGAATCACTTTCTTTAGTGAAGTTCCAACTTACCAACTCAATGCCAGCTGCAACATAACAAAGATGTAGGTTTATTTGGTATATTTTTGTTACTCTCCTGTATTGATATATGTGCATTTCTCTACCATGAAAAACCAAACTCTGTTTCCTCTAGCAGAGAGGTTCTCAAACCTTTTGGGGCCAACACCCCTCTCACGGCCTCGTAAGACCTTCAGTGAGCCCCACCCCTATTTCTAGAGAGACCAGCCTACACACAAATTGTAAGTATAATGAAAAGTTTCATTAATTTATATATAATAAATAATTGTTTCTATTTTCGGTACAAGGCCAGCAATTATCCCAGTGCATTACTGGTACTTTATTTTATTGACCCCATACGTATGAAAGGCAAAGTTAACCTCGGCGGTATTTGAAATCAGACTGTAAAGGGCCGTAACTCTATGCTGCAAAGCATGACGTCCAACCCTCTACCGATACTGTCAAAATATATACTATGTATAAATAAGTATTATATATTTTTTATTTTACTACGTTTATATATAATATGTATCATTTGATATTTAGTATATTATTATATCATCTGTACCACTCCTCACCACCTCCCTATACCCCAGTACCCCCCACCCTGGATCTTCTCAACGACCCCGGGGAGAGGTAGCCCACACCTTGAGAACCTCTGCTGTAGCAGTTCACAAATTACTGCACTGCTATATATATCAAGTCCAATGCAAGCAAGAGAGAAAGTTATGCAAAAGGTACGTGGCCTATAGTTATAGTGATTGACTCTCGATCATGTGGTCGTAGGTTCTAAAACCAGACAGGGTGGTGTGTTGTTTTCTTCAGCAAGACTCTTCCTTTTACGTTGCTTTTCATGATATGACAAGGGATCTATCATAAAAACACCCGAGAAACTTCCTAAATGATAAAACCCCAGAGAGTGCCAGATAATCCTGCGTATATATGAGCCATACATGTCTTTGTTTTTGCAGATAGGGCATCGCATATATAGCTAAACATTTACGATATCTTATGCCCACTAAAAATATTGCCCACAGCCAACCTCCTGACTCTTACGAGTCCAGGAGTACCTCTTATTTTCACAGTTTCTTACATGTATCAGCTCTGTATTACATTTCCAAGACACCTTTAACTCTTCAATCAAAATGTGTTTTGTGTTAGGTTCCCATCCCTTTCTGTTTTCGTTTATCTGACCGGTAGTAGCATACTATAAACTTTAGCCACGTCACTCCAGGGCGACCGGCTGAGGTTGAAGGAACAGAATAGCGGTCGCCCTCGGGACCTCGATTTTCAGCCCCATGGATTTTATCTATTACATTCACGTATTATATTTCGAATACCTGATGATGTCACCGGATTCATACGGAACCCGGTCATTGAAATGATCATAGTATAATAAACCTTTCAAGGATTTACACAAATCCAGCCTGTCATTTCATTATAATATTATATATATATATCAACATCATCATCATCATCATCATCATCATCGTTTAACGTCCATGTTCCACGCTTGCATGGGTTTGGACGGGGGTTTTCCCACTTGAGGCAAGAGTGGTTGTCTTGCTCGCATAGGACTGTCTGACGGGTTTTCTACAGCTGGATGCCCTTCTTAACACCAACCACATTTACAGTGTGGGGCTGGGAGGTTTTACCGTGTTGCCTACACGGCCACATTACAGCGTGGACTGTCTGGCGTGTTTTCTACAGCTGGATGCCCTTCCTAACACCAACCACATTTACAGTGTGGGACTGAGAGGTTTTTACCGTGTTGCCTACACGGCCACATTACAGCGTGGACTGTGTGTTTTTTGTCGTGACACCTACACGATCTCATTTGTTTCGGCCTGGATGTTGTGGCACCAACATAACTTTGCATTGAAAGGGGCAATGTGGATGGGGTGGGGTGGTGGGACGGGGGTGTATTTTGTTAGAGATGCCTAATGACTGTAGTAGGTTTTACTTTGTATTTAGGTAAGGCGGGTCTTCTCTGTTACTGAGTACCGCCAAAGGTCTCGGTCCAGTGACATTGTCTTGGAGAGGTGTAAGTGTGTGAGGTCGGAATTTATCAGCTCGTCCCAGGTTTTTCTGGGTCTGCCTACTCCGTGGCTACCATCTATCTTTATTGTCCTGCACTTTGTTATACAGCTGTCGTC
>OZ024756.1:3126190-3133690 GCA_964016885.1 Eledone cirrhosa
GTTGAGAATTAGGGTTCTCTCGTCTATAGTGTTAGTCCAGAGTTCCGTGTCTAATACAGGTAGTCTATTTTTAGGGTGTTTGGAAGATTAGTCGATAGTTACAGTTATACTCTGGTGTATGGAATTAGCTATCTGCTGGATGCTTTCCATAGTGCTACGTTCGAAATCAAACACAGAAGCGAAAACCAACCAAACAGTGAGTGTGTTCTGTTATTAATTCTGGCAATATTATTACACAAATATGACCCTCCCCAAGTATAACTATATATATATATATATATATATATATATATATATATTAGTACATTTGTACATAGGTGCGCACAAACACACACACATATATACATGTTCTGAAGACAACAGAACGTCCTTTTTATGATATATATATATATATATATATATATATATATAACGAAGGAATTGTGGTAAGGAACCAGATGGACCATGACGCACCAGAGTACTCAATACTTAGGTTAGTAGAGTGGGTAATAAGAAAAAGTATGACCCCGACGGCAGAGCTCAAGCCGTCGGGGTCATACTTTTTTCTATATATATAATATATATATAGCAATAATAATAATTGTTTCTCCTTTTGGCACAAGTCCAGCAATTACTGGTACTTTATTTTATCAACCCCGTAAGGTTTATAGAAATAAGAATAATAAAAGCACCAATTCTTTGCTTAAACTTTAATCTCTTCTTATAATATATATATATATATATATATATATATATATATATATATATATATATATATATATATATATATATATATATATATGTATATATATATATATATAGTTATGTAATAAACAACATAAGACAATTATTCCATTTACCAAAGGTTTCACGAAGATAGACGAGCTCGACACCGACGTCTGAAATCGTTTATCTGATGAACGATTTCAGATGTCGGTGACGAGCTCGTTTGTCTTAGTGACACATTTGGTAAATGGAATAATTGTCTTATGTTGTTTATTACATAACTAAATACCTCTGTAGCCTACATAGAACACTCTCCTTTCATTTACCTTTCCTACAGAAACACTTAACACTCTCTCTCTCTCACACACACACACACATACATATATATATATATAATAGAAAAAACAAGAAGGTTCCGTTTACATATGAAAAATATTTATTGTATATCGACCTGTTACGCGCGTTTCACCGAGGATTGGCTCAAGGGTCCGTAGGATTTATTGACCTGACTCCAGCATCGATCTGCTCCTCAGACTAGTGATGCGACAAAAGATATATATATATATATATCACTCTTTCCCGCTCTCACTCAGGTCAAACCCAACCAAGGCCGATAACATCATTAACAAACTAATTACTTAATTATGTTGAGAGACCAGTAACATCTTTAAAATGAGATCACGGTGGAGTAAACTGTCTCAGAATAAGATACTTGTTTAACATGGTCCAGAGTTCACCACAGACACGTGTACCCTGGACGTAATACAGGGAGAGTTTCAGCGTTTCACAGTACAGAGTGTCACATGATTGGACGTCTGGATTACAGGGGTAGTAAATTCGATGGACTTCTGCACAGTCTCCGTCTACCTAATTCTATGTAGGTAGACATCTATAGGGACATCTTTTACAAGTCACTGTGTTATATTCTGGAAGTTTCGCTTACCATCCAATAATACACCAGAAGTCGCATCTAATATATGTCAGCGCCAAGAAAAGATGGTTGATAACCGGAAACCTTTTTATTCCCGTATAGCATATATATTGTTTCTTCCAATCACCAAATTAATTTTCAACATTTTTCGACGTTATACAATTTTAATTTTAATTTCAATTGTAATAATTTTTATTTCTTTATTTTTATTTCTTTAATTTTTATCTATTTAAAAATTACTTATCTCTTATAAATTATTTTTTAAAACAGAAGAAAAATATTATATTATAAGCAAATCTTAAACAACTAATAATAGTAAATACACGTACTATTAAGATATATACTTAGAATATATTTCCCTCAAATTAACGTTATATGAGTTTTATTCATCTTCTCTTGTTTCTTTCTTCTATCTCTCTCTCTAGCACTATTTTATCCTTTCCTCCTAATTTTTTCTTCTCTCACTCTCTCCATACTCGTTTAAATAAACGGTTGTTTTTCAATTATTTACATATTCATTTGCATATTCACAAATAAGTTTGAAAAATCCTTAATATATTTCCACTATCCAGTGAATTTCCAACCGATAAGGTATGAATTTCATGGGTATGTCTCTATTTCTAAAACAAACTTTGTATTTTATCTGATGAAAGCGTACCTATGTTGTCTTGGTACCCTTGAAATATATATAATAAAATAAATATGGTTTTATAAATATAGTTTCCATTTATTTAATATCATTGTATATATATATATATATATATATATATATATATATATACACACATATATGTATACACACATATATGTATACATACATTTGCGATGACGCGCGTTTCACCTTGCGGATTTTCAACTAGAGTGATGTGTCTGTGTGTGTGTGCGCGCGCGTATGTGAGTGTGTGTGTGTCTGTGTGTATGTGTGTGTGCGTGAGTGTGTGTGTGTGTCTGCGTGCGCGTGTATGTGTGTGTGTGCGCGTGCGTGTGTGTGTATGTATGCGTGTGTGCATGTGTGTGCGTGTGCGCACGTGCGTGTGGGTGTGTGTGGGTGTGTCTGTGTGCGTGTGTACGTGTGTGTGTACATGTGTGTGTATGTATGTGTGTGTGTGTGTAGGTAGCTATAAGTTGAATGCAGCTAGATATTTATATACATATATCCTATATTCTGTACGGTCTCTGGACACGATTAGGTTTCTACCAGACGTTCGTAGAGGAATATCAACGTGTAAATTCTAATCAGCGGGACAGCAAATAAAGTTGTCTGAGAATCTGAGTGTTTATAAATCCCTCGCTGGAGAAACCGCGGAGCTAACGATCAGATTTTCAAGTCTTTCAATAAAGACACTCACACACACACATATATATATATACATACATATATACATTAAATAAACACATACCCTTTCATACACACACATATATATATATATATATATATATATATATATATATATATATATATATATATATATATATATATATATGTATATATATATATAAATATATATATACATATATATATATATACCTATATATATATCCATATACATATGTGTTTGTATATATATATATATATAGAGAGAGAGAGATGGCTGCCCCCTCGTTATCGAGTATGGCCATTGCGCGATATACCATTATTAATAATTATTAACTAAGTCTATCGTGCAATGCCTGTGCGTGAATATATTTATATATACATATATATATATATATATATATATATATATATATACACACACACATAAATACATATATATACATACACATATTTACATATATATATATATACATGCATATATATATATATATATATATATATATATATATATATATATATATATATATATATATATATATATATATATGCAAAAGTTCTATTTAAAGTTGTTGGGATACAACAAGTAAATATTTCTAATATCGTATATATATATATTGAGATATATACACGCATATATATATATATATATATGTGTGTGTGTGTGTGTGTGTTTGTGTGTGTTTGTGTATGTGTGTGTGTGAGTGTGTATGTGTTTGTGTGTTGCTCACTGCCGACATTTCATCCATCTCCAGCCGTCACCCCGACCACTACCCCCTATATAACCAGTATTATATATCAGATATAAATACATGTTCCGTCCATCACTAGTATAAAATATAGAAGTTTGCTGGAGTTTTACATTGAAACGGGAAGTTAGAGCAATATTGTCTTCATTTGGAAGTATCCTATAGCTAAATTTACCGGATGACAACATAAAAAGACTGATTAGATTTTAATTTAATTAATATAGATTAATGAGACATTACTTAATGTATATATATATATATATATATATATATATATATATATATATATATATGCATGTGTATGTGTGTCTGTTTGTGTATATGTAGTATATATATATATATATATAAACCTATATATATATATATATATGTATATATATATATAAACCTATATATATATATATATAAACCTATATTTGTATATATAT
The DNA here is from genome assembly GCA_964016885.1 of Eledone cirrhosa. Taxonomy (NCBI): domain Eukaryota; kingdom Metazoa; phylum Mollusca; class Cephalopoda; order Octopoda; family Eledonidae; genus Eledone; species Eledone cirrhosa. The sequence goes on from OZ024756.1 coordinate 3,130,319, forward strand.
ATATATATACCTATATATATATATGTTATATATATATATATATATACATATATATATATGTTATATACATATATATATTCATATATATATATATGTATATATACGTATACATATATATATATATTTATATAATATTTATAAATTCATACATACATACATACATACAAACATACATCAACACAAATACATGCTATTGCGTACATAATTGACATATATACGCACACATCAAACGTGTGAGAAATAAAGACTTATAAAGTCGCGTTTGCACTCTCGGACTGACACGTGATGTATGATTGTATTGACGATAGATCCTCTAGATAGTTACTGGAACTACGGCTAATATCAACTGAAATCTCCCTCAAATTACACCCTACCGTGATAATTATGGAGGAAATATTCCATTAAAAAGAATGCATATCCTGGTAGCCGCTGTGTAACGGAAAGTCGTGTTTATATGAGCTAACGAGTTGTTTTCTACATAGTCCCGCGACCTGCTAATCATATTACACCTTGATGACTTTAAAAGGGGAAAACGGGGTCATATTGTATATATGTAGAATAAATGTGCCATTTTTGTGGGGTGGGCTCGTGACTGGTGATGGTTGAACAATCCTTGATAATATATTAACTTAATCAGGACTAACCACGAATCAATTTGAAAAATATTTCCAGTCATGTGGCACAAATGCCGACGACGTAATTTCATATATATATATATATATATATATATATATATATATATATATATATATATATATATATATATATGTATATATATATATATATATATACATATATATATATGTATATATACTCACACACACACACATGGACACACACACGGACACACACACCTATATATATATATATATATATATACATATATATATATATATAAATATATATATACATATATATATATATAAATATATATATACATATATATATATATAAATATATATATAAATATATATATATATATATATAAATATATATATACATATATATATATATAAATATATATATAAATATATATATACATATATATACATATATATATATATATATATATGTATATATTTATATATATATATATATATATATATATATATATATAAATATATAAATATATATATATATATATATATATATATATATATATATATATATATATATATATATATATATATATATATATATATATATTCATTAGTTAAGCAAAACAAGGCCACAAACTTCACAAGGAAGACATTATTAAAAGATTGTGAACATATTTTAGTTTGATGTAATGAATGTACTAAGTTGAGTCAAAGTTGGGTCAAAATGACTAAGCTGGGTCAAAAATTATATTGGCGAAGGAATTAGCCCTTCGATGTTGACAGCTAATGGTTACCTCCGTTCTATCGTTAATCGGTAGAGGTCGTGATAGAGTTATGTAATATGCTTCCGTAACACAGAGATCACACGATTTTCTTCGTCCATTGAACGGTTGGGCCCTAGCCACGATATCCCATTTTAGTGAGTGTTGAACGTTGTTTAATTTAAGGCTTTTAATGAGCCTAGCTAGCGATGTCTCTGTTTTTTAAATATGTTAATTATTTTCAACTGAACCAGATCAATAATTGTTTCTACTTTAGGCACAAGGCCAGCAATTACGCAGTACATTACTGGTACTTTATTTTATCGACCCCCGTAAGGATGAAAGGCAAAGTTAACCTCAGCGGGATTTGAAGTCAAACCGTAAAGGGACGTAACTATGCTAGAAAGCATGGCGTCCAAACCTCTACCGATACTGCCAATTCACCAGATCAATAATGATATATAATCATCTGATCCAGAAATATTATATGGAGTAGCGAAACAATTGTAAACGGACATTATTATTATCAATATTATTATTATTATTCTCTACATTCCTTACATCAAACTAAAATATGTTGACAATCTTTTAATAATGTCTTCCTTGTGAAGTTTGTGGCCTTGTTTTGCTTAACTAATGAATATTTCCAGCTCTGCGCACCTAACTTCTGCATGAACCCAGCCACCTAGCTGCTTTCTACTGCATATTGCACATTGAGCACATGCCTTTACGCTTTGGCTTCTAACTAACTCACCAATCTCTCCTCTCATATCTCCTCTACTATCTCCATCCCTCTCTTATAAGTGCCCACCTACATATATTCCTATGGACTATGTGTAGGCTTCTACATAACCTGGATATTATTTTCCCAATTTGTAGAAAACTTATAATGAAACGATCGTTTGGAAAGGGAGATGTATTTTAATTATGTCTCATATAAAATAATACAACTGGCTATCCGCAAAATACGTATAGTTAGCACCCCAAACATATAATTGGGATTATACTAAGGTATATCCTAATGTTTGCTGAGTGAGATGGAAGCCGGTCGGAGTATTGCTTAAAGCTTTCTCTGTTAATGTATTAAATATATATATATATATATATATATAACGAAGGAAATGTGGTAAGGAACCAGGTGGACCATAACGCACCAAAGTACTCAATACTTAGGGTAGTAGAGTGGGTAATAGAAACGAGTAGGACCCCGACGGCTAATTCTTGACTCAGAATTAGCCGTCGAAACAGCTTGAGCTCAGCCGTCGGGGTACTACTCGTTCATATATATATATATATATATATATATATATATATATATATATATATATAAAGGTGCGTGGCTGACTGGTTAGACAATTAGATTTACAATTGTGAGGTTGTGATTTGTTACCTCCATGAGCAAAAACACTTTATTTCACGTTGCTCCTTCTACCTGGCTTTGCGACCGACAGTTAGTATTAGCAATTGGAAAGACAAATGGAAACATTGTTTCCTCGGTCCGATTTTACGAGCTGCACTCCTATCGTTAAACGAATGATGTCTGGAATCTTGCCGGTCGACTGAATATATATATATATATATCGACCTTCGTAAAATCAGACCGAGGAAACAATGTTCCCATTGGTCTTTCTAATTGCTAATACTATCTATCGGTCGCAACTCCAGGTAGAAGGAGCATGGATGAAATTAACATAACGCACCACCCTGTCCGCAAATCGAACTCACAACCTCACGATTGCAAGTCTAATTCACTAACCACTCAGCCACAAACCTTCACTAAATATATATATATATATATATATCCGAATGTCATTGACGGCTGATAGAAAAGAGTACTGAATACCGAAGTAGAGTTGAGTTTTATCTACAGAGTCAACAAAAAAATGTATACGCAATACATTTTGAGACACCGTGCATATATATATATATATATATATAGCTTTAGTGATGTTATTACTGATGGTTCACATAAAATCACTTATATATATATAAACTTAAAGACACACATGTGT
>OZ024756.1:3137583-3142583 GCA_964016885.1 Eledone cirrhosa
CTCTTTCTAGACCTCTCTAGTTCTCGCTCTCACCCTCTCTATCTCTCGCTAACTCTCTCTAGTTCTCTCTAGCTCTCTTTCTCTCACTCTAGCTCTCATTCTCTCTCTAGTCCTCTCTAGTTCTCTCTCTCACCCTCTCTATCTCTCGCTAACTCTCTCTAGTTCTCTCTAGCTCTCTCTCTCTCACTCTAGCTCTCATTCTCTCTCTAGCTCTCTCTAGTTCTCTCTCTCACCCTCTCTGTCTCTCGCTAACTCTCTCTAGTTCTCTCTAGTTCTCTCTATCTCTCTCTCTCTCTCTCACACTCAAGCTCTCATTCTCTCTCTAGCCCTCTCTAGTTCTCTCTCTCACCCTCTCTAACTTTCTCTAGTTCTCTCTAGTTCTCTCTAGTTCTCTCTAGCTCTCTCTCTCTCACTCTAGCTCTCATTCTCTCTCTAGCCCTGTCTAGTTCTCTCTCTCACCCTCTCTATATCTCGCTAACTCTCTCTAGTTCTCTCTAGGTCTCTCTACTTCTCTCTAGCTCTCTCTCTCTCTCTCTCTCTCTCTCTCTCTCTCTCTCTCTCTCTCTCTCTCTCTCTCACTCTAGTTCTCATTCTCTCTCTAGCTCTCTCTAGTTCTCTCTCTCACCCTCTCTAACTTTCTCTAGTTCTCTCTAGTTCTCTCTAGCTCTCTCTTTCTCACTCTAGCTCTCATTATCTCTCTGGCCCTCTCTAGTTCTCTCTCTCACCCTCTCTATCCAACGCTAACTCTCTCTCTAGTTCTCTTTAGTTCTCTCTAGCTCTCTCTCTCTCAGTCTAGCTCTCATTCTCTCTCTAGCTCTCTCTAGTTCGCTCTCTCACCCTCTCTATCTCACGCTAACCCTCTCTAGTTCTCTCTCTCACCCACTCTATCTCTCGCTCTCTCTCTCTCTCTAGTTCTCTCTCTCACTCTCTAGTTGTCTCTAGTTCTCTCTCTCACTCTCTCTTCCTCTCTATCTCTCGCTAACTCTCTCAAGTTCTCTTTAGTTCTCTCTCTCTCTCTTTCTTTCTCTCTATCTATCTCACTCTCTCTTCCTCTCTATCTCTCGCTAACTCTCTCAAGTTCTCTTTAGTTCTCTCTCTCTCTCTCTTTCTTTCTCTCTATCTATCTCTCTCTCTCTAGCTCTCATTCTCTCTCTAGCTCTCTCTAGTTCTCTCTCTCACCCTCTCTATCTCTCGCTCTCTCTCTCTAACTCTCTCTATTTCTTTCTCTCACTCTCTTTTTTCTCTCTCCCTCTCTATCTCTCGCTAACTTTCTCTAATTTTCTCTCTCTCTCTCTTTCTCTCTCTACCTCTGTATCCCTCTCTAACTCTCTCTAGTTCTGTCACTCTCTCTTTCTTTGCCTTCCCTCCTTTCTCTCTGTATCTCTCTTTAGCTCTCTCTATCTCTCTCTAGTTCTCTCTCTGTCTTTCTTTCTCTCTCTCTCTCTTTCGCTCTCGCTCTCTTTCGCTCTCGCTCTAGCTCTCACTCTCTCTCTAGCTCTTTCTAGCTCTCTCAAGCTCTCTCTAGTTCTTTCTCTCTCTCTCTTTCCCTCCCTCTCTAGCTCTCTATAGTTCTCTCTAGTTCTTTATCTCTCTCTCTCTTTCTTTCTTTCTCTCTCACTCCCGCCCTCGCTCTAGCTCTCACTCTCTCTCTCTCTCTCTCTAGCTCTTTCTAGCTCTCTCAATCTCTCTAGTTCTTTCTCTCTCTTTCTATCTCTTTTTCTCTCCCTCTCTCTCTCTCTCTCTCTCTCTCTCTGTCTCTTTCCTTCTCTCCCTCTCTCTCTTTCCTTCTCTCTAGCACCCCCCTCTCTCTCTCTCATTATCCTTTTGTATGTGTCTATGTGTTATATCTAAAGCCAACACAATAGTGACGAGTTGCTAAAAGCCCAAACACTTCTCGTGGATGTAGTTATTGGTGCTAAGCAGACGATAGTTATAGTAAAAGGCAGTGTATGTGAGGTGAGAACGAGGAGATATGGGGAGTGTATGGGCAATTGAATGAGCAGACGACAAAGTGTTAGTGGCGGGTGAACAATTGAATGAAGCAGACGACACAGTGAGCGAAGGAAAATAAATACAAAAAACGAACCGAAAAAAAAAAAACGGGAAATGTGAAAGACTAAGAGCAAAATAAAAGAAAATGAAATGAAATAAAATAAAAAAAACAAGAAAACTGCAATGACAAGCGTTAAATGACAAAGGAAGAAGAGAGAGTTGGGGGGAGAGAGAGAGAGAGAGAGAGAGAGAGAGAGAGAGAGAGAGAGAGAGAGAGAGATTTTCTGTCAGAGCAAGGCTAGGAGGAGGAAGAGGAGGAGAAAGAGGAGAGAAAGAGTTTGTCAGAGCAAGGCTTGGAGAAGGAGGAGGAGGAGAAAGAGAGGGGGGGGGGGGTACAATTAATGGTTTTAAGCGTAAGAAAAAGAGAAGGACTATAATACAGACAGATGTTGATGTTTTGGTTCGGAGAAAGACGTTGATCTCCGACATCCGTCGACAACGACCGACTGACCTTCGTGTATTGTCGGCCATGTTGTCCTGATCAACTATCTTCATTGCTTCAATTGCCTGTTATCGTATTTACTGCCACTAAACCAGAGAGAGGCTGAAGGTAGGAACCGTGAGATGGTGGTGGTGGTAGTTGTGTGTGTGTATGGGGGAGGGGGAGGGTCATATGTTTATGTATTTTTTAAATAACAAACGTACCTGGTTGAAATAAATACTAGGGTCAATATTTAAATTTATTCAAGACATTGACCCTACACAGGGTAGAACTCTTAAGGTTTCAGTTATTTCAAGGGCAGTGTTTGACTATTTTGCGAAAAACTGCGACCCATGATGGACCAACATCACCGTCAGTAAGAACCGAAACTGTGCATGTTCTTTTCAACGGTTTATGGCCATGGATTCTTATTTTATTGCCAATGTTAAAATATTACTCATGCTGCACGCATTTAACCCTCTTCTTTCGTTAAGTTCTATGTATGTTCTTCTGGTTTTATAATTTCACAAAGTTTTACCAATAGAGAGAGAGTCGGTTTCTAACATAGACACAATACTCATTGGAATTTACACAACATCAACTAGGTAGATTTGTATGTATGCATGTGTAGATATTGATGTTATTGTATGTGTGGATGTGTATGTTTTGAGTTGTATGTGTGAATGTGTATATGCTTTGTATCTGTACATGTGTATATGCAGTTATTAGACACAACATTTTTGGAAAGTTTTACATATTTTTACTGTTCCATTAATGGATTGTACTTGTAATTTCCTAACTAGTTGTGTTCTTTCTGTTTCTGTGAAGCCTAGCTTCTCAAGATTTGTATTGAGGCCGTTACTAACATGCCCCAGTGCCCCAATAATCACAGGCATAAATCTGAAGGTGTAATCAGGGTGGAGTATCTGCATATTTCTCATCAGTTCTGCTTAAATATTCTCCTTTTCACTAATCTTTGATATTATATTGGCATCTGCTGGGCAGCTAATTTCCACTACTGTGTATGCTTTCTTCTCCCTGTCCCATATCATAACATCTGGTCTGTTATGCCTGCATTTTATAGGGGTTTTTACTGGAACATTCCACCAGTACTCTTTCATATTATGTACTTGGATGTCTTCCACATTGCTGTAGCTTTTAATGTGTTTATTATCGGGGCTATCTTTTTTACGAACTGCATTGTACAGTGTTTTATGTATGTATGTATGTATGTATGTATGTATGTATGTATGTATGTATGTATGTATGTATGTATGTATGTATGTATGTATGTATGTATGTATGTATATATGTATGTATGTATGTCAGGTCACCAGTTGGTGCTACTCGTAACATGTATCCCAGTACAACCTGTCTCATGGTCGGGTCGTTGGCGACTAAACTGACAACCCCATCAAGGTTTCTTGGTGAAGAGGGTGACTTTGGACATCCTGCAGGACTAAAAACAAAACCTGTCAAAGGGCAAAGGAGCTCTTAAGAGTCAATGGCCATCCAAAATCACCTGGAGAGATGACCCCTTAGCATTTGTCAAGGCAGAATTATAGGAGAAGGAAAACTCTGATATAACACCTGCAACTCTGATGGTATCCAATGATGTTGACATGTTCTTCTTTTTGGTAAATATCGTCTTGGTAAAGAGAGTGGGACTGGCTTTGTGCAGTGTCTTTGCTCACTATAAAAACTTCAGGGCACAGGCATTGCTTTGTATCTGGAGATCTCTCTGCACTTGTCGTCACATGGTACCATCGGGCCCAGCACTATGTGTCAATAATTGTCACAAGTGTAGTGTTTGTACCAGAGTTTTCAAGTCGCTGGCTGGACTAAAACGTCACTTGTTCAACGCATCAGTAGGGGTTCTCCTACATGGATATAAAGTAGTGGCCGTACTCGAAAACGAGTTGGCAGCCTGTATGTATGTATGTATATATGTTTGTATGTTTGTATGTTAGAGGAAGTTTCAGAAGCTGTCTTGAAGCTGAACAGTGGCAGGTTTCCAGGTATGTATGGCATACATGCAGAGCTCTTACAATACGGTGGTGAAAAACTTTTGCGACATCTTCACACTTTGTTTGGCAGGATATGGACTAGTGAATCCGTACCTGAGGACTGGAGGGATGCAGTAATGGTAGTCTTGTACAAAGGAAAGAGTAACAAAAATGATTGTGGAAACTACAGAGGTATATCATTGCTTTCTGTCGTAGGAAATAATTATGTAGGATGCTTCAGGACCGACTTCTGACACACATTGTAGATTGTGTTCTTCCTGAAAATCAATCTGGTTTTCCTGCTGGACGCGGCACTACTGATATGATCTTCTCAGCTAGACAGTTCCAGGAGAAGTGCATGTAACAAGGTTTGGATCTGTATCAGGTTTCTGTTGATCTGTCCAAAGCTTTCGATACTCTTAACAGAAATGCATTGTGGAAGGTTCTCTAGAAACTTTGTTGCTCTTATAAGTTCCTTGCTTTGGTTAGGTCTTTCCATGATGGAATGAAGTCTTTTGTTA
>OZ024756.1:3147583-3160083 GCA_964016885.1 Eledone cirrhosa
CAGTGTTGCATCATAACATATTTAATAACATATTACATATGTTTTACTGTCGGGTGCAATTATCTTGCAACTATACACCGATATATATATATATATATATATATATATACAAAAATTGTCATAAAAACACTTATTAGGAAGACATACCCGTTCCAAAGACCCTCATGTATAGATAAGAAATGTATAACCTGTAACATAAGCCCCCATATTAACTGTAAAACTAGAAATGTAGTGTATAGCATAAGATGTACTGAAGGACAATGTAGAAACAAAAATATAGTGTACATAGGTGAGACAGCTCGTAGTATAGGGGAACGGATAAATGAACACTGGCGAGACCTTCAAGATAATAAATAATCATCTGTACTCTACCAACATGCTAAGATAGAGCACAAGGTTAAATTAGAGAACATAGAAATAAAAATAGAATCCACACACAGAAAAGATGCAATGTTTAGGCAAATTACAGAGGCAGTAAGCATAAAAGAATTACAACCAAAATTAAATAGAAAATATGAGTGGAACAGCAACATCACAACTTACAATTAAGGACAAAATGAGAACACACACACACATAGAACAAACAACCAACCAACAACATGTAAATAAATAAACAAATAGATAAATGAACACAAACACACACAGACACCCGGATGTGGCGCATGCGCAAACTGAGCACACAACACACACACAGAAACAAAATGGCGTAGGACAGAAGAAAGGAAAGGCACAGAAACGAAGAAAGGAATCCCCAGTCACTGAAGAAGTCACAGAGTGTGTGACGAAAGGACTATGACTATATATAAACAACTATCTGGTTGTGGAACCAACCAACCAACCAGAAATTTATAGGTTTGTAGATTTGTAAATTTATAAATTTATAAATATATAATAAATTAAAGTGAAAGCAACTGGTGCGTGTGTTTCTTATTGGCAACATGACCCTCCCAAAGAATAACAATATATATATATATATATACATATATATATATATATATATATATATATATATATATATATATATATATATATATATATATATATATATATAGCTGTCGAAACGGCCGGAGCACAGCTGTCGGGGTCCCGACTCTTTTCCCGTATATATATATATATATATATATATATATATATATATATATATATATATATATATAGGTGAGGTTGGTTTAGGTGAGGTTGATTTAGGTGAGGTTGGTTTCTCATTTCAATTTATACTTTTAATTTTTATGTTTTTCCTATGCCTCTAGTAGCATTATTCTCTTCACGCTGGTGGTTTGAAATTCCTGTAAAGAAAAACACACTCTTCTCTGTCTTTCCCCTCTATATATTGTATATATATATATATATATATATATATATATATATATATATATATATATATATATTTAATATAGAAAAGGGTTCTACAGGATTAGAACTGTTTCATTCGGGAGAAATCAGCATACATATAACATGACCAACGGAATACATACGTGTATGCTTTTTTCTTCCCAATTCTTTTTTTTTATATATATATGTGTGTATATATATATATATATATATATATATATATATATATATGTATATATATATATATGCGTGTATATATATATATATGTATATATATATGTGTGTGTGTATATATATATATATATGTATATATATATATATATATATATATATATATATATATATATATATATGTATATATATATATGTATATGTACATATATATATATATATATATATATATATATATATATATATATGTATGTAGGAGGTGAGTTTTATTGTAGTACAATAAAGCAATGCAGATATCGGATAAGAAGCACTGTACAGTTTGTAGGACTGGAGTATACATAATATATAAGGTCAAAAGATGGTTAAATGAGTTCCATGTATTTTATTATGCGCATTTCAAAAACAAATATCATCATGCAATAACATTTGTGTTTTCATCAGATCAAATTTTATATGATGAAAACACAAATGTTATTGCATGATGATATTTGTTTTTGAAATGCGCATAATAAAAGACATGGAACTCATTTAACCATCTTTTGATCTTATATATTATATATATATATATATATATATATATATATATATATATATATATATATATATATATATATATATATATAGTGGTAAAGCCTGGAGGTTATATCTGTAGTATGTAGAGCACTCAGTCCAAATGACGAGTTCGGTAGTTCCAAAACAAATTAGCAAATCTTATTGAAGGACGTGTGTTTCACCGAACGTGTTCCGTTCTTACTGCAGCCATTACGGCAGCCATACAGGGGTTGAAAAACCGTTCGGTGAAGCGCAATGTCTGATGTAGCAGGTATCGCTGGCTGTTCTCCGTATACAGCCTAGTATGTCGGTGGGGAGACTAACATTCCTTCTTTCTTTTCTTCTTTTATCATTCTGTGATTTTCTTTTTTCTTCTGGTTTATCATCGAAATCCGGTTTGACATTAAACAACAAACATGAACACCGCAGAGAGAGGGGGGGTCGTGCAGAGAGGGGGGGTGGAAGAGAGAGGTGCAGTGAGAGAGGAGGAGAAAAAGTGAGAGAAAGGTGAGAGGGTGTAATAGGGAATGAAAAAGAGAGAGAGAGAGAGAAATGGCAATAGGGAGGAGGGAGTGTGAGAGACAGAGGGAAGAAGAGAGAGAAAGGGTGAGGGCGAGAGAGAGGGGAGGGGGAGGAAGATGGAGAAAAAAAGAGAAGGCAAGAGGGAGTGAGAAAGAGAGAGAGAGAGAGAAAGGGTAGGGGCAAGAGGGCGAGAGAGAGAGAGGAGGAGAGGGAGAGGGAGATAGAAAGAGAGAAGGCAAGAGGGAGTGAGAAAGAGAGAGAGAGAGAGAAAGGGTAAAAGGGAGGAGGGTGTGTGAGAAACAGAGGGAAGAAGAGAGAGAAAGGGTGAGGGTAAGAGGGCGAGAGAGAGGAGGGGGAGGGAGATGGAGAAAGATAAATTGAGGGCAAGAGGGAGTAAGAAAGAGAGAGAGGGGATGAGAGAGAGTAACTTATATCAAAGGTGATATATTTTTAAGAAACGATATCACATTACCAAAATACCTTGCGGTATTTGTATTCTTTACATTAGGTTCTGGTTAAAGATGGCGGCATTAAGGTCTTCTTTGATTCTTTTTGGTTTTCCCGGGATTCTCCCAGAAATATATATAGTTGTTTATTTTATAAATAAAATTTAGTAAGAAAAAAAAAAAAAGGGGAAACAAAGGGAAAGAAAGAATAGGGAAATATAGAGAAAAAGAGAGGAAGAAAGAAGAAAAGAACGGGAAGGGGAGGGAAGGCAAGAGCTCTGGTGTTGTAGAAGAGATATGGGGAGGGGGAGGGAGGGTGACTGGGATTTGGGCCTAGAGCAAGAGAGCAGAAGTGCTGCGCCCCGATGACAAGACGGTAAAAGCATTCTCCCGGACAATGGCCAGTGACACCCGCTGCAGCAGTCACCCGACCTTGAGGGGTTCTCTCCCTCCTCAGACGGGCCGCCGACGTTCCTAACTTGCGGAGGGGTGACACCCACTGCAACGGCCACCCAACCTTGTAGGGCTCCCTCCTCAGACGGGGCACAGATGCTCCGATCTTGCGGAGGCATGACACCCACTGCAACGGCCACCCAGCCTCGTGGGGCTCCCTCCTCAGACGGGGCACAGATGCTCCGATCTTGCGGAGGGGTGACACCCACTGCAACGGCCACCCAACCTCGTAGGGCTCACTCCTCAGACGGGGCACAGATGCTCCGATCTTGCGGAGGCGTGACACCCACTGCAACGGCCACCCAACCTCGTAGGGCTCCCTCCTCAGACGGGGCACAGATGCTCCGATCTTGCGGAGGCGTGACACCCACTGCAACGGCCACCCAACCTTGTAGGGTTCCCTCCTCAGACGGGGCACAGATGCTCCGATCTTGCGGAGGGGTGACACCCACTGCAACGGCCACCCAACCTTGTAGGGCTCCCTCCTCAGACGGGGCACAGATGCTCCGATCTTGCGGAGGCGTGACACCCACTGCAACGGCCACCCAACCTTGTAGGGTTCCCTCCTCAGACGGGGCACAGATGCTCCGATCTTGCGGAGGGGTGACACCCACTGCAACGGCCACCCAACCTCGTAGGGCTCCCTCCTCAGACGGGCCACCGATGCTCGGATCTTGCAGAGGAGGGCGGCAATACGGGGTCCAAGTACGCCTGAGAAATAGCAACCAAATCCCCCAACAATCCACTCACTAAGTCATTGAGATAATTGTTCCTACTTTTTGGCACAAGGTCAGCAAAAACCCAGTGTATTACTGGTACTTTATTTTATTGACCCCGTAAGGATGAAAGGCAAAGTTAACCTCGGCATTGTGATAATGTAAGCCTCCTACATACAGCGTTCATTTGTAGGAATGGTCGTGGCTGGACTGTCTTTCTTTGTACGTCTGCTCTGTTAGTAAACATTCAACAAGAGCAACAACAATAAATACTACTACTACTGGTGCTGGTGCTGCTACTACTGCTACTACTACTACTACTACTACTACTACTACTACTACTGCTACTGCTACTGCTGCTGCTAATAATGCTGCTGCTGCTGCTGCTACTCCCACCACCATCACAACCACCACCACTACCACAACCACTACCACCACCACCACTACCATTACTACTATCACTATCACCACCACTACCACTACTACTACCACCACCACTACCACAACCACTACCACTACTACTACTACTACTACTACTACTGACACTACCACCACCACTACCACTACTACTACCAATACCACCACCACTACCACTACTACCACTACTACTACCACTACCACCACCACTACCACCACTACCATTACTACTACCACCACCACCACAACTACTACCACTACTATCACTACTACTACCACTACCACCACCACTACCACCACTACTATCACTACTACTACCACTACCACCACCACTACCACCACTACCACTACTACCACCACCACCACCATAACCACTACCACTACTACCACTACTACTACCACTACCACCACCACTACCACCACTACCACTACTACTACCACTACCACCACCACTACCACCACTACCACTACTACTAACACTACCACCACCACTACCACCACTACCACCACCACTTCTACCACTACCACTACTACTACCACTACCACTACCACTACCACCACCACTACCACCACCACCACCACCACCACCACTACCACTACTGCTACCACTACCACCACCACTACTACCACTACCACCACCACTACCACCACAACCACCACCACCACTACCACTACCACCACCACCACCACCACCGCCACCACCACCACCACCACCACTACCAATACTACTACCACTACCACCACCACTACCACCACTACCACCACTACCACTACTACTACCACCACTACTACTACCACCATCACCACTACAACTACTACCACCACTACTACTACAAGTATTTTCTCACATTCGTCCTCACACTGAAATCTCAGTCTACGATAGAAAATATGGTTTTCTCATTAAATTTCCCCCGACACTGATTCTGTCTGTCTGTCAGGCAGTCTGTCTGTCTGGCTGCCTGTCAGTCTGTCTGGGGTTTTGTCTCTCTCCTCCCTTCTGTATGTATTGACTCCCGAGCCACTACTGCGGAAGTTGGAGTTGTTGCAGGGCATCCCTTTGGAACCGAGATTGCGCAAAGCGGTGTCGGCCTACGCCGATGACGTAACAGTAATGGTGTCGACCACCGCGGAAATCGAGGCAATCGGCACCTTACTGGAGGAGTACGAAAGGTTGACAGGGGCTAAGCTGAACCGGGACAAGTCAGTCGCTTTGCAACTCGGCGAGTGGAGGGGCAAAGCGATGTCGTCCGACGGTATCGTCAGACGGTGGACGGAGGGCCCGGTGAAGTTGCTTGGGGTCTGGTTCGGACCGGACCTCCAGGTGGAGAAAAACTGGGGTGAGGTGACGAATAGGGTGTTTGCACTGACCCAGAAGTGGGCCGAGTGCAAACTATCCCTGAAAGGTCGGGCGGAGGTGGCGAACGCTTACATAGCGTCCGTCATCTATTACCGCTTGACTGTCGTGCCTTGCCCGGGTGAGATCCTCGCCAAAATGGAGCGCGCTCTCTTTCATTTCCTTTGGAAGAAGAGGTCTCCTCTGGTGAGGAGATCCATCTGCTGTCAACACCCTTTGAAAGGAGGGCTGGGAATGCCGTGGCTAAAAATGCATAAACATGCATTGAGGCTAAGGCACCTCCAGGTATTCCTCACCAGTTAACCGGTGTGGGCCCCGTTTGTGAGGCGAGCCTTCCCGAGGCTCGTCTCGCTCACCGAGCTGCAGTCCTGGGTGAAGCAAAGACCGAGAAAAGTGGGCGACTGGCACACCGAGTGTGCCCAGGCGCTCACGGCTCTCTGGCAGGCGGACCCGGCCATCGGTGGAGACTCCACCTCGTCATTCTATAGAGGGCTGGTGGTTAGCAGGTGCGACGACGCCCTCGGAGAAACCCTAGGCATGGAGAAGGACGAACTGGTCAGCCTATTCGGTAGGACTTTCAGCCCGGGACCTATGGACAACTTCCAAAAGTCCTTGGCCTGGCAGTGCTACCGAGGGGCTCTGCCCGTTCGGGATAAGCTCTACAGACACGGGCGCCCGGGTAGAGACCCCTCGAAAAAGATCTTTCCCAGATACGTGCGCGACGAGGAAACCGTCGCGCACGCATTTGTGCACTGCCCCGGCGTTGCCGATCTGTGGGGCTATGTCGAACAACTGCTGTCACGGGTGGGACCAATTAGGTTGACCACCGACTCCATTGTAACGATCAAGCCCCCCCCCCCCCTTCAAAAATGAAGGAGAGGGGTCTTCATCTGTGTAATAGCCATGTTAAAAGAGGTTATATGGTGGACGCGTCTAAAAGGGCTGAGGTGGACACCTTTCTTTCCGGCCAACAACTGGTCCTTTTCTTCCGATACCATTTCGGAAGAAGGATCAGGATGGAGAGAGAGGTGCTCCACTCCAGCCAGTTTTATGAAAGGTGGGTGAAAGTTGCGAGAATGGCCCGTGTGAATGGGCCTTCTCTCTACCTCAGCCTGTAGGTGGAAAAGAAGAAGGGAGCACCCTCTCTTTGTGCTCTCGTGGAGAAGGGTCGCACATTTGTTTTCGGGGGTGTGTGTGACCCCAAAACGACCCCTCCCTATTGAGGACCTTCTTGTTACAATTTTATTTATTACATTTTTCTTACTCGATTTATATGTAAACCCCACCCCCATGTATATGTCCATTTCTTTTGTGCCCTCGTGGCAAATAAACAGAAATTTGTCTGATAGTCTGTCTGCCGTTTGTCTGGCTGTCCTTTTATCTTTCTGCCTGTCTAACAGTCTGTCTCTCTCTCTCTCTCTCGCTCTCTCTCTCTCTCTCTCTCTCTCTCTCTCTCTCTCTCTCTCTCTCTCTCTCTCTCTCTCTCTCTCTCTCTCTCTCTCTCTCTCTCTCTTGTATCTACATACATTCTCACTCACTATATTTTACTCCCTCCTTAATATAGTAGCTAAAGAATTTTAACGTTTCGGAGGTTAATCGTTCATCAGATTATATAGTGAGAAATAAAAAAAGAGCATGTGAAGATGAAGAATCAACAAAAATGTTTTGTAGGAAATGCACGTGTGATCAGCCAACCAATATATAGGAACATATACATATATGTATATATATATATATATATATATATATATATATATATATATATATATATATATATATATATATATATATATATATATATATATATATATATATATATATATATATATATATATAATTTATTTAGAAACACACAGATACATGCGGACACACACATAAACATGAATGCTTCCACACCCAACCGTGAGTTAATGGTGCCAACCTTACCGATGTTGCTCAATGAATGACTGGGACAGACCAATCCGGTTGAATTAGACTGAACCAGTATCGGAGTTAAAAATACATTATGAAGAGAGAAGAAACATTTAGATATAATTAGTAATAAAATGTATCATACCTAAACTGCTCCTAGATTCCTCGACTACGTAGTTTCGTGGCATAAACAAAAACAATACATCATAAAGATATAGAGTCTTTGCGAGGTCTGCCGACTTATCAAGAGGATACCTCGTTTTACTAGCTTCAAGAACGCGTCTACACGACGTGAGAAAGAATCCCAAAAGGCGGAGGGGGAGATAGTCACGCGATATAACGGTCGAGAAACAGAGCTAAGCCTCTTATAACCCCGAAGAAAATACCACGGAGGCGGAGGGGGTATTTATATCGAAGCCGTAGAAGAGGTGGTGAAGGAGGCGAGAAGTATGAGTAATGGCAGCTTTCCAGCAGTCACCACACTTCAAAGATTACTCGACCAGAGGGAGTTATGAACAATATATTTAGAAACACACAGATATATGCGGACACACACATAAACATGAATGCTTCCACACCCAACCGTGAGTTAATGGTGCCAACCTTACCGATGTTGCTCAATGAATGACTGGGACAGACCAATCCGGTTGAATTAGACTGAACCAGTATCAGAGTTAAAAATACATTATGAAGAGAGAAGAAACATTTAGATATAATTAGTAATAAAATGTATCATACCTAAACTGCTCCTAGATTCCTCGACTACGTAGTTTCGTGGCATAAACAAAAACAATACATCATAGAGTCTTTGCGAGGTCTGCCGACTTATCAAGAGGATACCTCGTTTTACTAGCTTCAAGAACGCGTCTACACGACGTGAGAAAGAATCCCAAAAGGCGGAGGGGGAGATAGTCACGCGATTTAACGGTCGAGAAACAGAGCTAAGCCTCTTATAACCCCGAAGAAAATACCACGGAGGCGGAGAGGGTATTTATATATATATATATATATATCCATATATATATATATATATATATATATATATATATATATATATATATATATATATATATATATATATATATATCCATATATATATATATATATATGTATATGTATATATATATATATCCATATATATATATCCATATATATATCCATATATATATATATACATGTGTTCATGTCTATATATATATATATATATATATATATATATATATATATATATACATGTGTTTATGTCTATATATATTTATATATATATATACATATGTTTATGTCTATATACGTGTCAGTATGTGCACGTGTATATGTATGTATACGTGTGTGTGGGGTGTATGTGTATGTGTGTGTGAGTGTATGTGTGTGTGTGAATGCATGTGTGTATGCGTGTGTGAGTGTATGTGTGTTTATCTGTGTGTATGGGGGGTTAGTGAATGTGTGTATGTGTATGTGTGTGCGTGTGCGTGCACGTGAGTGTATGAGTGTATGAGTGTGTGTGTGTGGCTGTGAGTGTATGTATGTGTGTTTGTGTGTGTGTATGTGTGCACGTGTGTGTGTCTGTGTGAGTGTGTATGTGTGCGTATGTGTGTGTGTGTCTGTGTGAGTGTGTATGTGTGCGTATGTGTGCACGTGGGTGTCTGTGTGAGTGTGTGTGTGTGGCTGTGAGTGTATGTATATGTGTTTTGTGTATGTGTGCACGTGTGTGTGTCTGTGTGAGTGTGTATGTGTGCGTGTGTGGCTGTGAGTGTATGTATGTGTATCTGTGCACGTGGGTGTCTGTGTGAGTGTGTGTGTGTGTATGTGTGTGGGAGCCTGTGTAATGAGTCCCGAGACAGAAGTTGAAACTTTCTAATTAAACAGACCGAAGAAAGAACATGAGATAAGGACTCGGGTATATATTAGGGTACATATATATATATATATATATATATATATATATATATATATATATATATATATATATATATATATACCCTAATATATAGATATATGTACAGAGAGAGAGAGAGAGAGAGGGGGGGGAGAAGGGTAAAGAGATAGAGAGAGGGGAGAGAGATAGTAAAAGAGAGAGAGAGAGGGAGGGAGAGAGATAGTAAAGGGATAGGGAGAGAGATAGTAAAGAGATAGAGAGAGAGGGAGAGAGATAGTAAAGAGATAGAGAGAGAGGGAGAGGGAGAGAGGGAAGGAGAGAGAGGGGGTAGTTGGTGATGAAGTGTGAATTGTGTAAAGGATGTGGTAAGGAGTGATGTTGATATGACTTGGTTAAAGAGTGTGATTTTATATTTGATGGATAGATTGTAATATGGTTATAGACATACATTTCTATACATGTATATATATACATACATTCTACATATATATACTAGACATGAAAAATGCGCAAGCTCAAAAGTGCCACAGAATGTTATAATAAACCTTCAAAAGTGTGGGACTAGAGTTGTTGCTAAAAAATATTGTAATCATTATATATCGTACATTCTGTGGCATCCTTTATAAAAATAGCTTAAACCAACGAAGCCTTTATTTTTACGCTATTTCACTTAGTTAATTCTTAGAGTGTAACATATAAAAATATGATTTACAACTATAAAATAAATTAATTAATATAATAACAGAGCTGCGGAGCTGAAATTTAGGAAATAATGGAGTATCGGATCCTGAGTTGGAGCCAGTCAATTTTTGGCCGACTCCGCAGCCCTGTATAATACATTTCATATTAAAGTTATTAATAAACCTATTTTACACTTCATGCAAATTACCACGAGATATTGATATTAGATATAAGATACAGCGCAATATCTACAGCTGTAAAAGTACGAAAGCGAAGTAATAATAAGTGGCTTAAGGTAATTCCAATATGAAAGTTTGTAGTGATAAAAATTTGATAATGCAATACGATTGTTAATATTATAGTTCTATGAAAATGTAACAATAGATAACTAAATTATTTTACTATTAGTATATTTAAGAAATTATCATTATAGATTTGATCGTTCATATAAGCATCATATTAAGTTTCAACACAATTATTTTGTTACTATGAGTATATGATAATAATATTACGTAATTATTTATAGCTGTTATTACATTAAACATAGATGTATTTATTTTTATATGTTACACTCTAAGAATTAACTAAGTGAAATAGCGTAAAAATAAAGGCTTCGTTGGTTTAAGCTATTTTTATAAAGGATGCCACAGAATGTACGATATATAATGATTACAATATTTTTTAGCAACAACTCTAGTCCCACACTTTTGAAGGTTTATTATAACATTCTGTGGCACTTTTGAGCTTGCGCATTTTTCATGTCTAGTTTAATATTTTTTTAAGGCAACGCTTGTAATAACTCTAGTTAAACAGGATATATATTAATAATAAATTATCGTTGTAATGTAATTAGATTATGTAATTGTTATTATAAATTATCTTATAAATATTAGTGTAAGATGTATAAAAATATTTTCAGACTTTTAATATAAACAACTACAAAAAACAATCAATATTAAATCAATATATTATACATAATAGAAAACATAAAATATACAATACAAAAACAAAATATTTACATACAATTGCAATTATCAGTGTATATACATTTTCTTTATATTCCCTGAGCAAATTAATAAGATTTGTTTTTATTGTACATAATTTGATGACTTGTTGGAGTGTATTAAAAGATAGCAACAATTTGTGATTAAATTGTTACCTTAAGCAACTCACTTTTTAATAGTTGTTGGCTGAGCGAAATTGTAAAAGCCTATGAGCAAATATAAAAAAAAATACACAAACAACATTTCCTTGTGTTATTACAACATTAGATAAAATAATTGAGCAATGTCGTTATATTTTGCTCTTATTGCACATTAATAGTGTTTCTATTTTTCGGCACAAATCCATTACGGCAGTCCATTACTGGTACTTTATTTTATCGAATTAGTAAGTATGAAAGTCGAAGTTAACCTCGGCAGGATTTGAACTTAGAATGCAAAGGACCATAACAATACTGCAAAGCATGGTGTCTGACGCTCTACCAATACTTGTGTTGAGCTGGTCATTAATTTATGGTGGTCGTGCGTGGAGTAGAGCAATCGCTAGTTGAAATATTATGAACAAAACATTTTTATTTGCCGAAGAACATATTTTCAATACTGTTTGTGAATGTGACGAAGGAAATACATTCTGATATGGAACAGTGTACAAAGTGTGTCTGTGAATAACATAATGTTACCTCATGTTGTTGTCAAGACATAATGGATTTCGTATATCCAGTTAGAAGATGAAACCTAGCCATCTCGGATTAGTTATATTTCATGCCATGTGTAAACGTGTTTGAGGATAGCAAAATATGCGCGTTAATTATAATAATTAGTTAATAATATTACAAAATATACCTAATTAAACTCTTTGCTTGAAATTTTATCATTCTTCGTTTATACATATATATATATATAGAGAGAGAGAGAGATGTATCTAGTCCTTCGCTCAAGATTAATCTATAAGTTTAGATGTTTGCCTTCGTTTAAGTAAATATTACAGTAAGATTTTTAATATAAACAACTACAAAAAACAATTAATATTAAAACGAAAAAATGATCAATGATAAAAGAAGCGGATGC
>OZ024756.1:3165083-3177583 GCA_964016885.1 Eledone cirrhosa
ATATATATATATATATATATATATATATATATATATATATATATATATATATATATATATATATATATATATACATACACATATTTGTATATATATATATATATATATATATATATATATATATATATATATATATATACATACACATATTTGTATATATGTATATATATATATATATATATATATATATATATAAACACACACACACAAACACACATATATATAGCGAGAACTTAATAAATCTGTACAATTGCCTCCTGCGTTGTGTTCGGTCTTTTCAACTATATATATATATATATATATATATATATATATATCAGATTGGAGGCGGTAAAAACCAGTTAGACCATTACTCACCTGAGTACTCGATGCTTGTGGTAGTAGAGTGAGTAATATCAAAAAATTCATGACCCCGACGGCTGAGCTCCCGCCGTTTCAACAGCTAGAAGACTAGAAATCATAGTTAATTCGCTTAACTTTTGATAAACAAAACGGTTGACTCAAGAATCATTGAGAAACTTTGACATCGGAAATGTGTAATTCTAACACAAACTGCCATAAATAAACGGGTGTGTGGTGTGAAGTGGTGAATATATATATACATACACACAAGGTCTGAACACAAAGGAACCAAACTCCCACTGTAACTACTTCCGTCTCACTCGCTCTCTCTAGCCCTCACTATCATGAAAAGGTCCCACGCGTTGCCCCCTCCCCATCCCCCAACCTCTAGGGACAGCCAGGATAATAGTCACTCACATAAATATTAGTTGAGAAAAATTGGGGAAATTCCCTTGGAGTCGGATATTAATAGATATATGGGCCCCTCTCCCCACTTTTTCCTTCCTATGAGTTATGAGTGAGGGCTGAAAAGTTCATAGACTGGCTATGAAGGAATGATGCTAGAGATATGAAATCTTGTTTGTTTTAATTTCGATCCCACTTATTAATAACGACATTGTTTCTTTGCAGGGACTATGTTGAAAAATAAACCTTATTTGGTCATTCCATGAGAGTATCTTGATCTGCCTATGAAGAGGAGATGCTAGAGCTGTGAAATCTTGCATGTATTGATTTCAACTATTCTTTTTAATAACTGCATTGTTTCCTTCCCAGGACTATGCTGAGGAAATAAACCTCATTGGGTCATTCCATGAGAGTATCTTGGTCTGCCTATCAACGTTTCAAAACGACTTTACAAGCTTAACACCATTTTGACAACTATTTTTTGTAGTTACATACGTTAGGACGACTACGATGTTAGATTAGAGGCTATTTCCTCCCCCTACTCCTATTCCCCCCACCCCTACTCCCCATCTCCCTCCCCCTACTCACCATCTCCCTCCCCCTTCTCCACCCGCCACCTCCTCTTCTTACTCTAAACAATGTGTCTTCGCAATTTTTTGTCAGCTCGCTTAATTAGAAATCTTACAGAATATGACTTTCACACATAAATATCACACACACACACACACACACACACACATACATATATATATACAATATATATATGTATATTTGTATATATATATGTATATATATATATATCGGGCAGAATAGAGAGTAAAAGAAACGAGAGAAGTGTGTGTGGGGTGGGTGGGGGGTGGGGGGAAGTGAGTGTGTTTGTGGGTCTAAGAGAGGGAAAACGAGTGAGAGAAAGAAAGAGAGAGTTGTATGAGGGTGTTGCAGGAATTGCCACCCAGACTCAAATGTATATATGTGTATTTATGTATAAATCCATGTATGCATACATACATATATCTTTCTCTCTCTCTGTGTATATATATATATATATATATATATATATATATATATATATATATAAATATATATATATATATATATTATATATATATATATGTATGTATATATATATATATGTATATATATATGAATATATATATGTAAATATATGCATACATGCATATATCTTTCTCTCTCTCTGTGTATATATATATATATATATATATATATATATATATATATATATATATATATTATATATATATATGTATGTATATATATATATATATATATATATATATATATATATATATATATATATATATATATATATATATATATATATATATATTGTTATTCTTTGGGAGGGTCAAGTTGCCAATAAGAAACACACGCACCAGTTGCTTTCACTTCAATTTATTATAATAAATTTATAATAAATTTATAATAAATTTATAAATTTATAAATTTCTGGTTGGTTGGTTGGTTCCACAACCAGTTAGTTGTTTATATATTGTCATAGTTCTTTTGTCACACACTATGTGACCTCTTCAGTGACTGGGGATTCCTTTCTTTGTTTCTGTGCCTCTCCTTTGTTCTGTCCTACGCCATTTTGTTTCTGTGTGTGTGTTGTGTGCTCAGTTTGCGCATGCGCCACATCCGGGTGTCTGTGTGTGTTTATGTTCATTTATTTATTTGTTTATTTACATGTTACTGGTTGGTTGTTTGTTCTATGTGTGTGTGTGTTTTCATATTGTCCTTAGTTGTAAGTTGTGATGTTGCTGTTCCACTCATATTTTCTATTTAATTTTGGTTGTAATTCTTTTATATTTATTGCCTCTGTAATTTGTCTAAACATTGCGTCTTTTCTGTGTGTAGATTCTATTTTTATTTCTATGTTCTCTAATTTAACCTTGTGTTCTATTTTAGCATGTTGGTAGAGTACAGATGATTCTTTACTATCTTGAAGGTCTCGCCAGTGTTCATTTATCCGTTCCCCTACACTACGAGCTGTCTCACCTATGTACACTATATTTTTGTCTCTACATTGTCCTTCAGTACATCTTATGCTATACACTACATTTCTAGTTTTACAGTTAATATGGGGGCTTATTTTACAGGTTATACATTTCTTATCTATACATGAGTGTCTTTGAAAAGGGTATGTCTTGCTAATAAGTGTTTTTACGGAGGTACCTGGTCTTTCTACTATCTTAATATTGAGTTTATGTTTATTTAGGGCCCTTCTAAATTTGTAAGTTAATTCACCTCTAGGGGTTGTATCGATGAACATTACACTCTGGTATTTATTGCTATCATACCATGAGTTTATTCTATTAGCCTTGTTCCTAGTTCTTTCTATTCTATTCCAAAATTTGCTCCTATACAAGGGGCAGGTCCCATTTATGTCATTATTTACCATTTTTTCCCATTTGGTTTTGGCTCCTCTATACACTCTGATTTTATCTCTCTGATTGTAGCCAGAGAACTGCATACGGTGGATGAAGTGTTGTATGTGTCTCTCTAGTTCTTCGGGGTTGCACATGCGGGACACATTTCTCATCACCCGTACCAAATCCGCAATCAGTATGTTGATTTTGGTATGGTCCGAAACGGCCGAGTTTCGGTGGATCAGATGTTTGGAAGTCATGGGTTTGGCATAATGGGAATGGAGGATTTGTTTTTTGTTATTAATGGTATCTAACCAGAGCCCTGTGTCTAGTACAGGTAATCGATGGTTGGGGTGTTTACTAGGGTAGTCTATAGTAACTCTAATGCTCTGGTGGATGGAGTTAGCTATTTGCTGGATGCTTTCCATTGTGTTTTTCTCTAGTTCCTGACTGTTCTCTAGTTGGGTTGTCTTAACTACGATGTTTATATCATCAACGTAGCGGGAGTACATTATCAGGGTTAAGGAGTCTTCTCATTGTTCTTTAAGCTTATAGGTAGGAGCAGCCATTGGTGTTAGCATTGCAGGCGACATAGCTAACTTATTCATGGTATGGTGGGACAGTAGACTTAAATTTAAGCTTAAAGAACAATTATGATGATCCTGATTATAATTTCTCCGGAATGAAAGTTCTAGTCTTGTAGAAGCCATTTTATATTAAATATTTACACTCTGCTTTGTATTGAGTACTTTACTTACTGTGGCTACCCCCGATCGAATCCGGGATAAACTTATGTATATATATATATTTATGTATATATATAAATTTATATATATATATTAGCGAAAACCAACCAAACAGTGAGTGTGTTCTGTTATTAATTCTGGCAACATTATTACACAAATATGACCCTCCCCAAGTATATATATATATATAAAAACATGGGAAGAAAGAGGAAAACTGCGTGGTTGCACATGGGTTACATATTATAAAATTAGTCCCTCATCAGTGATTTGCCAACCATCATTGGTATTTCATATATATATATATATATATATATATATATATATATATATATATATATATATATATATATATATATATATATATATATATATATATATAATAGCGTGTGTATATATGGTGTGTTAACGTGGGCTGTTCTAAACTGTGACTATTCTAATTTGTACAACTTCCATTAACGTATTTTGAGCTAATTAGGCTAGAACCGGACGTGAATGAATTCAAATTCACATTCACAGAGACACAGGACCGAGATATGTATTTAACCACGTACAAACATGATGACACAAATATATGAACGAAGGGAGTGCTGCCTCCCTGCAGTCGCCTAGTGGGCTAAACATACCAGCGAAAGCTTTTTGCAATAACCGTGAATGACGTTAAATGCACATTTACATAAACACATACATAGATATGTGCATATAGATGCAGACACAGCAACGAAGGGAGTGCTGCCTTCATGCAGTCACCTGACTAGCTAAAATTAGTAGCAAAATATTCACCAAATGTATTCCTACTCGTCTTTTAGTTAAAAAGACTCTTTCTTCTGCTCGTAAAACCTGACACGCCTGCTTAGTTAACGTAGGCGATAGTGAAGTCTGCATACGATCACTCGACCTGCTAAACATAGTAGCGAAATCTTATTCAAAATATAAAAATAATTGCATATTTGGAACACATTGATACACTACTTTATATCAATTCTTAAATATTGGTAGTTGATGGGATGGTCATATGTGGACTTCCTTTCACCATAGTTCTAGAGGGCAAGTGGTGACGAAAGAATTTGAGCTTCTACTCGTTGCTGAACCTGCTAGAAATAGCAACAATATCTTGCTCAAATATGACCCAGCAGAAATATTTTTGTTGCGGGGGGGGGGGGATCTGCAAGGTACCATTGACATATTAATAATTTAAGTTCTAGGTAGTCCCGAAAACACTTTGGGATGGTCATGATTGGAATGCTTTTGATAATGGATTGGCTAGATTATGGTTGCATAAGGGCAGGATCTTTAAGGGACATTTGCAAGGCTGAAGAAGGCAGTTTTCGGGACTCTAGTGTATGGGGATGATGCTTTGAAATCCTTTTAATTTTTCTCTTTTTTATTTTTTGTTAGGTGTGATAAGATATATTAGGGGCCCTGCCTTTGCTGTTCGTGCTGACTGAACCGAGACCTCTTCTAGGCCCTGATCTGAGGTTTAAACAACAATAATAACTAGGAACAGGTTAGTAACGGTGTCGGTACCTGAGAGACATCTAAAATTAAAAGATTGTCACCAAAAGAACCTCCTGGTTAATTTGAAGCTCGTCAACAAATTCGCAAGGATTTAGCTGAGAAAAAATGACTTTAAAAAATCGCTTGTTGTATTCTCACGGTATCTAACAACTTTTGTCATTTACACACACACACGCACACACACACACACACACTCACACACACACGCACACGCACACACACACGCACAACGCACAACGCACACACGCACACGCACACACACACACACAGAGCACACAACACACAACGCACACACTCACACACACACAACGCACACACTCACACACATACACACACACACACAGCACACAACACACAACGCACACACACACAACGCTCACACTCACACACATACATACACACACACATACACACACACAAACACAGGCACACACACACACACACACACACTGAGTAACATATACATATATATAGAAAACAGTTCCCATTAAAATTATTCTTATTCCATTAATCTCACGACTATATTCTTTCAAAGTTATCAAGATATTGTTGGTAGATTTGTGTTATTTATTTATTTATCTTTATTAATAGCTTAACTAGCAATCCTATTCCATGTCGTGTAATTAACATTATACAGAGAATTTATTATAATTATTACAATTAATAAAAAAAAAACGATGACGTTAGATCTGCAGAATTAGAGCAAATATATATATATATATATATATATATATATATATATATATGATATATACATATATATATGATATATACATATATATATATATATATATTTCGTTTCTGAATTTGTTTAGCAAGATTCTTTATCTGAAATCGTGTGTTGAAACCGATATTGTTATACTTTGGGAGGGTCATGTTGCCTATAAGAAACACACGCACCAATTGCTTTCACTTCAATTTATTATATATTTATAAATTTATAAATTTACAAATCTACAAACCTATAAATTTCTGGTTGGTTGGTTGGTTCCACAACCAGATAGTTGTTTATATATAGTCATAGTCCTTTCGTCACACACTCTGTGACCTCTTCAGTGACTGGGGATTCCTTTCTTCGTTTCTGTGCCTTTCCTTTCTTCTGTCCTACGCCATTTTGTTTCTGTGTGTGTGTTGTGTGCTCAGTTTGCGCATGCGCCACATCCGGGTGTCTGTGTGTGTTTGTGTTCATTTATCTATTTGTTTATTTATTTACATGTTGTTGGTTGGTTGTTTGTTCTATGTGTGTGTGTGTTTTCATTTTGTCCTTAATTGTAAGTTGTGATGTTGCTGTTCCACTCATATTTTCTATTTAATTTTGGTTGTAATTCTTTTATGCTTACTGCCTCTGTAATTTGCCTAAACATTGCATCTTTTCTGTGTGTGGATTCTATTTTTATTTCTATGTTCTCTAATTTACCCTTGTGTTCTATCTTAGCATGTTGGTAGAGTACAGATGATTCTTTATTATCTTGAAGGTCTCGCCAGTGTTCATTTATCCGTTCCCCTATACTACGAGCTGTCTCACCTATGTACACTATATTTTTGTTTCTACATTGTCCTTCAGTACATCTTATGCTATACACTACATTTCTAGTTTTACAGTTAATATGGGGGTTTATTTTAGAGGTTATACATTTCTTATCTATACATGAGGGTCTTTGCAACGGGTATGTCTTGCTAATAAGTGTTTTTATGGAGGTACCTGGTCTTTCTACTATCTTAATATTGAGTTTATGTTTATTTAAGGCCCTTCTAAATTTGTAGGCTAGGTCGCCTCTAGGGGTTGTATTGATGAACATTACACTCTGGTATTTATTGCTATCATACCATGAGTTTATTCTATTGGCCTTGTTCCTAGTTCTTTCTATTCTATTCCAAAATTTGCTCCTATACAAGGGGCAGGTCCCATTTATGTCATTATTTCCCATTTTTTCCCATTTGGTTCTGGCTCCTCTATACACTCTGATTCTATCTCTCTGATTGTAGCCAGAGAACTGCATACGGTGGATGAAGTGTTGTATGTGTCTCTCTAGTTCTTCGGGGTTGCACATGCGGGACACATTTCTCATCACCCGTACCAAATCCGCAATCAGTATGTTGATTTTGGTATGGTCCGAAATTGCCGAGTTTCGGTGGATCAGATGTTTGGAAGTCATGGGTTTGGCATAATGGGAATGGAGGATTTGTTTTTGGTTGTTAATGGTATCTAACCAGAGCTCTGTGTCTAGTACAGGTAATCGATGGTTGGGGTGTCTACTTGGGTAGTCTATAGTAACTCTAATGCTCTGGTGGATGGAGTTTGCTATTTGCTGGATGCTTTCCATTGTGTGTTTTTCTCTAGTTCCTGACTGTTCTCTAGTGGGGGTGTCTTAACTACGATGTTTATATCATCTACGTAGCGGGAGTACATTATCAGGGTTAAGCTGTCTTCTAATTGTTCTTTAAGTTTAAGTTTAAGTCTACTGTCCCACCATACCATGAATAAGTTAGCTATGTCGCCTGCAATGCTAACGCCAATGTCTGCTCCTTCCTCTTGGGCATATGTTTTACCATTAAATTTGAACATATGTTCCTTAAGGGTTAATTTTATGCTGGCCCCTACCGCATGTGCAATCATTTTCTTCAGTTTATCGTGGTTTTCGGGTGTCCGTATGGCTCTGGTCCACCCGTTCCATCTAACTGTGTGGATTTTCTTGGCCATTGAGGTAATGGTAGGTGGTCTGCCTCTTGCTGGTCTTGTAGGGCACAGGTTGCTAAGGTCATAAGTGTCTAGGTAACTATTACTATGGGTAAGCTTAAGTAGAAGTCCCAGCTCACTGGTATCAATCCCACGGAACTCAACCTTGCTCTCGCTGACCATTTCTACGCATTTCTCCACAGCAAAATCCACGTCAATAGATGGATACAGGGACACAACATCCATACTGCCTTTTATGCAGTTTGTTAGGTCCCCAGATAGGTTACTCACGCCGATTCTGCTGAGGAGGTCCTCCGTGCTGTCACATACATCTGGGGACATCTCAATGATGGGGCGTATGATCAGGGAGAGGAAGTAGGACAGTCTGTAGTTACTAGCAATGTTAGCTCCACAGACTGGCCGTGTTGGTGGTCCCGCGACAGGGTCACAGCCCGTTTTATGGTCTTTTCGAAGCCCATACAACGCCGGCACGTCATTGTTCCAGGCCTGGAAGTTGTTGGCAGTCCTTTTGTTGGGCTGCATTTTATTCGTCCACATCACCATATGGGCATTGAGGGCTTTTTCTCTATCCTCATGCTCCTGTGGTGTTACCTCTCTTGTGTTAGTGATGTGGGGTTGCATTGCCTGGATGTAGTTTGGCAGGCTGTCAACCGACATTCTGCCGGACTTGTCTGTTGAAAAGCATGCTATCTCTCCATTACGTGAGCGCTGCATGAGCTTACGCAAGCCATTTGCAGATTTTTCTCTCAGTTGCTGGGCCTCTATTCTATTATGCTTCTTGCTATACTGTTCTATAATATTTCTAAGTTCGGATTTAGCTATACTAAATTGTGCTTCTGTTTGTTCATCGACCTGCGACGGCAACTGCGTGCGTTTGTTAAATGGTAAAGTCGTGGCGTGGACTCGTCGCAGGTCGAATGATTTATCGGAGGGATTATAAAACGGAGAGTTCCAGGCTGCTGCTTTATGTGTACTAGTGCTATTGTTATTGTTAGTTGTGTTGTTTCTATTTCTATTTCCACCAACAGCCTCATGGTTGTTTCTATGTCTCTCATAATTCCTCCTGTCTCTTTCCACTGGCTCAATGTTGTTATCTACCCTATTTTGTGTGTCTGTGTGTTCGTCTTGGTTATTCTCTTTGTCCTTAGTCTCCCATCTCCTTTTCCTTTTAATCTTATTACTTTCCCTTATTTCTCTGATTTCTATGCTACTGTCATTACTTGTTTTCTGTGTCTGTGTGTTTGTTAAGATTGTGGTGGTGGTGAGAGGCATTGAATGCGTGTGTGTTGTTGTTGATGTGTGCTGTTGTTGATGTGTGTTGTTGTTGTCTCCGTGTGTGTTATCGTTGTTGTGTGTGTTGTTATTGTTGTTTGTGTCTGCGTGTCTGCGTGTCTGTTGTTGTTGTTTGTGGGTATGTTGCTATTGTTGTTGTTGTTGATGTGTGTGTTGTTGTTATTGTTGTTTGTGTCTGTGTGTCTGTTGTTGTTGGGATGTGTGTTGTATATGTGTGTGCGTATATTGTTGCTTTTGTTTTTGATGCTCCAGCGTAGTTTTGTAAATGATTTTTCTATTTCTGACAGACAACTAATCATATTTACCTTCTTGAATGTCGCAAATTTCGGCGGCAAATGTAACACAGACATTTCATCCTTATCTATTTTTGTGTTCCCATAAATGTTGGTGTTTTTGTTGTTGAACTCTTCTGATAATGAGGTGTCGGCCATGTTGATACCGTCAATTTTGTTGGGATATCTATTGGTATACTCTATAGTATCCTGATTTAGCTTTGCGTATTTAAGCCACTTTAGTTTCCTGTTAAAGTGCTTATCACATTCTTGAGTAATGTACTGTTCTTCGGGGCGTATAAGGCTTATAAATATTAGTTTCTCTGTTGGTGTGGTGATTCTAGCTATTTCTTGTATTAGGTTACGCTTTTGTTTTTCTTGATGACTTAATTCTCTATAGATCTTCTTTTTTATGTTTAGAATTAAAGTTCGTTTTAGCCTATCTGCTTCTAACGTCGGTATTGATGGTGTTGGTGTAGATTCTAGAAGAGGCACAGAGCTTTATGAAGGATAGTTGTCGAGATGTTATGGTTTTTCGTAGACAACAGAACATGGTGGTTTTGAGTATCTTGTTAGCCTGGCTAAGGCTTACGATATTTCGTTTCTGAATTTGTTTAGCAAGATTCTTTATCTGAAATCGTGTGTTGAAACCGATATTGTTATACTTTGGGGGGGTCATGTTGCCAATAAGAAACACACGCACCAGTTGCTTTCACTTCAATTTATTATATATTTATAAATTTATAAATTTATAAATCTACAACCCTATAAATTTCTGGTTGGTTGGTTGGTTTCACAACCAGATAGTTGTTTATATATAGTCATAGTCCTTTCGTCACACACTCTGTGACCTCTTCAGTGACTGGGGATTCCTTTCTTCGTTTCTGTGCTTTTCCTTTCTTCTGTCCTACGCCATTTTGTTTCTGTGTGTGTGTTGTGTGCTCAGTTTGCGCATGCGCCACATCCGGGTGTCTGTGTGTGTTTGTGTTCATTTATCTATTTGTTTATTTATTTACATGTTGTTGGTTGGTTGTTTGTTCTATGTGTGTGTGTGTTTTCATTTTGTCCTTAATTGTAAGTTGTGATGTTGCTGTTCCACTCATATTTTCTATTTAATTTTGGTTGTAATTCTTTTATGCTTACTGCCTCTGTAATTTGCCTAAACATTGCATCTTTTCTGTGTGTGGATTCTATTTTTATTTCTGTTCTTTAATTTACCCTTGTGTTCTATCTTAGCATGTTGGTAGAGTACAGATGATTCTTTATTATCTTGAAGGTCTCGCCAGTGTTCATTTATCCGTTCCCCTATACTACGAGCTGTCTCACCTATGTACACTATATTTTTGTTTCTACATTGTCCTTCAGTACATCTTATGCTATACACTACATTTCTAGTTTTACAGTTAATATGGGGGCTTATTTTACAGGTTATACATTTCTTATCTGTACATGAGGGTCTTTGGAACGGGTATGTCTTGCTAATAAGTGTTTTTATGGAGGTACCTGGTCTTTCTACTATCTTAATATTGAGTTTATGTTTATTTAGGGCCCTTCTAAATTTGTAGGCTAGTTCGCCTCTAGGGGTTGTATTGATGAACATTACACTCTGGTATTTATTGCTATCATACCATGAGTTTATTCTATTGGCCTTGTTCCTAGTTCTTTCTATTCTATTCCAAAATTTGCTCCTATACAAGGGGCAGGTCCCATTTATGTCATTATTTCCCATTTTTTCCCATTTGGTTCTTATGAGAGACATAGAAACAACCATGAGGCTGTTGGTGGAAATAGAAATAGAAACAACACAACTAACAATAACAATAGCACTAGTACACATAAAGCAGTAGCCTGGAACTCTCCGTTTTATAATCCCTCCGATAAATCAAACGACCTGCGACGAGTCCACGCCACGACTTTACCATTTAACAAACGCACGCAGTTGCCGTCGCAGGTCGATGAACAAACAGAAGCACAATTTAGTATAGCTAAATCCGAACTTAGAAATATTATAGAACAGTATAGCAAGAAGCATAATAGAATAGAGGCCCAGCAACTGAGAGAAAAATCTGCAAATGGCTTGCGTAAGCTCATGCAGCGCTCACGTAATGGAGAGATAGCATGCTTTCCAACAGACAAATCCGGCAGAATGTCGGTTGACAGCCTGCCAAACTACATCCAGGCAATGCAACCCCACATCACTCACACAAGAGAGGTAACACCACAGGAGCATGAGGATAGAGAAAAAGCCCTCAATGCCCATATGGTGATGTGGACGAATATAATGCAGCCCAACAAAAGGACTGCCAACAACTTCCAGGCCTGGAACAATGACGTGCCGGCGTTGTATGGGCTTCGAAAAGACCATAAAACGGGCTGTGACCCTGTCGCGGGACCACCAACACGGCCAGTCTGTGGAGCTAACATTGCTAGTAACTACAGACTGTCCTACTTCCTCTCCCTGATCATACGCCCCATCATTGAGATGTCCCCAGATGTATGTGACAGCACGGAGGACCTCCTCAGCAGAATCGGCGTGAGTAACCTATCTGGGGACCTAACAAACTGCATAAAAGGCAGTATGGATGTTGTGTCCCTGTATCCATCTATTGACGTGGATTTTGCTGTGGAGAAATGCGTAGAAATGGTCAGCGAGAGCAAGGTTGAGTTCCGTGGGATTGATACCAGTGAGCTGGGACTTCTACTTAAGCTTACCCATAGTAATAGTTACCTAGACACTTATGACCTTAGCAACCTGTGCCCTACAAGACCAGCAAGAGGCAGACCACCTACCATTACCTCAATGGCCAAGAAAATCCACACAGTTAGATGGAACGGGTGGACC
>OZ024756.1:3200083-3202583 GCA_964016885.1 Eledone cirrhosa
GCGTATGCTTGTGTATGTACGTATCTGTTTGCGTGTATGTATTTATTTGTTTCTATTTCTTCTGTATTGTATTTATTTACTTTGTTCTTAACTCTGTAGCGGAGATTCATTTGGTCTCCTAGTTAGAATTTTAGTCTACGATTTCTGCTGTACCATTTACGTGGTTTTGTCTTTGCGTGCTATTGTTCTCCACGCTCCACATATGACTTATTATCTTCGTTTTTTCGTTCATTGCCAGAGAACGTCTCTATGCACCACCTAAGAGAACATTAGTCTACGACCTCTTTTATACCATAAACGTGGTTCTGTCTTTGCGCGTAATTGTTTTTCACCGCTCCTATTAATGACGTATTATTCGTTTTTTCCCGTTCTTTGCCAGCGAACGTTTCCACGAACCAAAGTATCGTCTTCCTGTCTTCCTCCGGTTGATTTTTATAGTTTCAGAAGATCCCGAAAAGCTGAAAGCAGCGATTCTTTGCTTAAACTTATCTGTTATTTTAATAGATAAATAAATAAATAAATATACATATATATATATATATATATATATATATATATATATATATATATATATATATATATATATATTTATTAAAATAACTGTTTCTACTTTAGGCACAAGGCCAGCAATTACCCAGTGCATTACTGGTACTTTATTTTATCGACCCCGTAAGGATGAAAGGCAAAGTCAACCTCGGCGGGATTTATTTATTAAAATAACAGATTAAAGTTTAAGCAAAGAATCGCTGCGTTCACCCTTAACGGGATCTTCTGAAACTAACAAAGTCAATCTGTAAACGCAGAACTGGATATTTCAAAAAACGTTGCAACCGGAGGAAGACAGTAAGACGATACTTTGGTTCGTGGAAACGTTCCCTGGCAAAGAACGGGAAAAAAAGAATATAATACGTCATTAATAGGAGCGGAGAAAAACAATTACACGCAAAGACAGAACCACGTTTATGGTATAAAAGAAGTCGTAGACTAATGTTCCCTTAGGTGGTTCATAGAGACGTTCTTATTATTACTATATATATATATATATATATATATATATATATATATATATATATATATATATATATATATATTTGTGTTACCACTTCTACCTAACTCGTCCCATGAACTGAGTGCGCTACCAGTACGGATATGACCTTCCAGTATTCTACATCTCTCTCTCTCTCTCTCTCTCTCTCTCTCTCTCTATATATATATATATATATATATATATATATATATATATATATATATATATATATATATATATATATATATATATATATATATATATATAGAAAGATTTGAATGGATACAGTTTAGTTGAAAGGAATTTATTGACACGTGTTTCTATACAGTTACATAACCTGAAAACAGCTGCTATCTACAAAGTATTAGTTATCCAGACATTCAATATTTCAATGTTATTATCTACTGTCATTTCATCAGAGTCATATATATATATATATATATATATATATATATATATATATATATATATATATATATATATATATATATATATTTATACTTTCGGTGAGTCATGCTGCCAATAAAAACACACGCACCTGTTAGGTTTCACTTCAATTTATAAATTTCCGGTTGGTTTGTTCAGTAACCGGAATGTTGTTTATATATTGTCAAAGTACTTTCGTCACGCATTCTATGACCTCCTCAGTTTCTAGGTTTTTATTTCGTTTCTCACCTTTGTTGTCTCCTACACCTAAATGGTGTAGAACAGAACAAAGGAGAGACATATGTATACGTGCGTCTGTGTGTATGTCTGTATATGTGTATATATATATATACATAAATATATATATATGTATATATATTATGTATATATATATATGTATATATGTATGCATATATAAATGTTTATATGTATATGCATACGTATGTGTCTATAAACATACATGTATGTATATGTTTGCGTATATATATATGTGTCTATGAATGAAGTGTTTCCGTAATATATATATATATATATATATATATATATATGTATGTATGTATGTATGTATGTATGTAGGTATGTATGTATGTATGTATGTATGTATGTATGTATGTATGTATGTATGTATGTATGTGTGTATGTATGTATATGTATGAATGAAGTATTTCCGTCGGAAAGGTATATATATATATATATATATATACCTTAACACTTCACACAAAGTAAAACATTTCATTTTAATCATTTTCTAACCCAGAAAAAAGAGAGAGAGAAACAAAAAAGGACAAAATATATTTTTCTTCCTAATATCCGTCTCTTTCTCCCTGTTTTCATATATATATATATAGATATATATACATATATAATTAAATATATATATATATATTTAAATACATATATATTTAAATACAGATGTGTTGGTATCTGTGTTTCATCATATATATTAGTTTATATATATATATATATATATATATATATATATATATATATATATATATATATATATATATATATATATATATTTACGTATATATACATAAAATATAA
>OZ024756.1:3212583-3215083 GCA_964016885.1 Eledone cirrhosa
AAGGTTCTCTTATATTTAAGTTTCATAATAACACATCCCTAACATGGGTGTCTTATACTTAACTTTCACAATACAACATCACATCAATACTACGGCTGTCTTACATTTAAACTTCACAACACCTCACAACCATGGCTGTCTTACATTTAAACTTCACAACACCTCACGACCAACGCTGTATTATATCTAGAAAGAACAAAGTACCAGCAATGCACTAATTGTTACAACACCTCACGACCAAGGCAGTCTTATATCTAAGTTTCACATCTCACAACCAAGCCACTCTGATATTTCAGTTTCACAACACCTCACGACCAGGGTACTCTTATATCTAAGTTTCACAGCACCTCACGACCAAAGCACTCTTACACCCTAGATTCACAACACCTCATAAGCAAGGTATTCTTATATCTAAGTTGCACAACACCTCGCATCCAAGTAAGTCTTATATCTAAGCTGCACAACACCTCACAACCAAGTAAGTCTTATATCTAAGTTGCACAACACCTCACAACCAAGTAAGTTTAATATCTAAGCTGCACAACACCTCACAACCAAGTAAGTCTTATATCTAAGTTCCACAAGACCTCACAACCAAGTAAGTCTGATATCTAAGCTGCAC
Source organism: Eledone cirrhosa (assembly GCA_964016885.1). Taxonomy (NCBI): domain Eukaryota; kingdom Metazoa; phylum Mollusca; class Cephalopoda; order Octopoda; family Eledonidae; genus Eledone; species Eledone cirrhosa. The sequence continues at coordinate 3,213,206 of OZ024756.1, forward strand.
AACACCTCACAACCAAGTAAGTCTTATATCTAAGTTGCACAACACCTCACAACCAAGTAAGTTTAATATCTAAGCTGCACAACACCTCACAACCAAGTAAGTCTTATATCTAAGCTGCACAACACCTCACAACCAAGTAAGTCTTATATCTAAGCTGCACAACACCTCACAACCAAGTAAGTCTTATATCTAAGTTGCACAACACCTCACAACTAAGTAAGTCTTATATCTAAGTTTCACAACACCTCACAACCATAACTCCCTTACATTTACGTTTCACAAAATCTCACAACCATAGCTCCGTTACATTTACGTTTCACAACATCTCACAACCATAGCTCCCTTACATTTACGTTTCACAACATCTCACAACCTTGGCTCCCTTACATTTACGTTTCACAAAATCTCACAACCATAGCTCCGTTACATTTACGTTTCACAACATCTCACAACCATAGCTCCCTTACATTTACGTTTCACAACATCTCACAACCTTGGCTCCCTTACATTTACGTTTCATAAAATCTCACAACCATAGCTCCCTTACATTTACGTTTCACAACATCTCACAACCATAGCTCCGTTACATTTACGTTTCACAACACCTCACAACCATAGCTCCCTTACATTTACGTTTCACAACACCTCACAACCATAGCTCTGTTACATTTACGTTTCACAAAATCTCACAACCATAGCTCCGTTACATTTACGTTTCACAAAATCTCACAACCATAGCTCCGTTACATTTACGTTTCACAAAATCTAACAACACCTCCCATCAACACCATGGCTGTCTTATATTTAAGTGTCACAACACCTCACGACCATAGCTCCCTTACATTTACGTTTCACAACACCACACAACACCTCCCATCAACACCATGGCTGTCTTACATAATTTCTACCTAGAATTAATGGCAGCTTTCAACTACTGAAGCTTTTAGATGTAATCGATGTTCAATATTATTGACTGGTTTCTAAGAAAAATATAAATCAAAGATAAGCAAATATGGACTCTGTCCTAGGTTACTTATATCAAATGGGATGGTTTCTACTGTTATATAGTAGTAGTAGTAGTAGTAGTAGTAGTAGTAGTAGTAGTAGTAGTAGTAGTAGTAGTAGTAGTGGTGGTAGTGGTAATAGTGGTAATAGTAGTAGTAGTAGTAGTAGTAGTAGTAGTAGTAGTAGTAGTAGTAGTAGTGGTAGTGGTAGTGGTAATAGTAGTAGTAGTAGTAGTAGTAGTAGTAGTTGTGATACTAATATTGGCACTAGGCCAACAATTTCGGCGTAGGAAAACTTTGATAACATTAACCGTAGGTTTTGAAAGTTGCTTCAATGTATCGTGTATCGACCTCGGAAAGATGAAAGGAAAAGTTTATATCAGCGGACTTTCAATTCAGAACATAAAAAAGAGTTCATGGAAATTCACAGCTTTCTAAATGTTCTTATTTATAAAATTAGATAGTGAAATAGACCTTCCGCCATATTTTTGACTAATTAAATTAGCCTAATAGTTGTCATGATAGCCAAAGATGTGGGTTCGTCTCCCAGGTACATCAAAGCTCATCCTTTTTCCAAACTGGGTTTTTTTATAACTCCAACTATTAGGTTAGTTTAATTAGTAAAAAAATAAGGCGGAAGCTCTGTTTCACTATCTAATTTTCACTTTCTCCCCTGTTTGTAAACAAAGTTAATTTTCAAAACAACGCTAAGCTCTGTTCTTGTTTATATTTTCGTACAGAAATTTATCGATCTTCATAAAAATCATTTCATTTTGTTAATGATTACGGTGGATTTAAAGTAATCGGTAGAGCACCAGTCAACATGATTTGCGATATATAGTTATATCACTTTGCCTCCTTAGTTTAAATCCCG
>OZ024756.1:3232583-3235083 GCA_964016885.1 Eledone cirrhosa
AATCATTATCAAAATGAAATGATTTTATGAAGATCGATAAATTTCAGTACCAAAATATAAATAAGAACATTTAGAAAGCTGTGAATTTCCATGAACTCTTTTTTATGTTCTGAGTTGAAAGTCCGCTGATAAAAATTTTTCCTATCATCTTTCCGAGGTCGATACATAGAAGCACCTTTCCAAACCTACGGTTAATGTTATCAAAGTTTTCCTACCCCGAAATTGTTGGCCTAGTGCCAATATTAGTATCACAACAACTACTACTACTACTGCTGCTACTACTACTACTACTACTACTACTACTATATATATATATATATATATATATATATATATATATATATATATATATATATATATATATATATATAACAGTAGAAACCGTCCCATTTGATATAAGTAACCTAGGACAGACACCATATTTGCTTATCTTTGATTTATATTTTTCTTAGAAACTAATCAATAATATTGAACATCGATTACATCTAAAAGCTTCAGTAGTTGAAAGCAGCCATTAATTCTTGGTAGAAATTATGTAAGACAGCCATGGTGTTGATGGGAGGCGTTGTGTGGTGTTGTGAAACGTAAATGTAAGGGAGCTATGGTTGTGAGGTGTTGTGAGGTGTTGTGACACTTAAATATAAGATAGACATGGTATTGATGGGAGGTGTTGTTAGATTTTGTGAAACGTATATGTAAGGGAGCTATGGTTGTGAGGTGTTGTGCAACTTAAATTGACGTTGAATAGTGTGATATATATTTGCCTGGGCGTGAAAATATTCTTTCAAGTGAGGAAAGACTGTGCACTGAGCCAATCCCACTCTCTGAGCGACACTAGCTATAACCCGAAAAGAAGAAAAGATCAACATCATCGGTAACTACTGAGTCGCAGGTTTTAATGTCGGAGTTATCCCAGTTTCCTGAGTTGCCTTCTCCTAGAAGAATGCCCTGTTAATGTGTAGGGGCCCTTCACTCCCTAATATATACGTATATACATATATACACACACATTTTACAAAGGCTAATCAGTAAATCTGAAGTTTCACTACTCAGACTTAATAAAATGTACTTTTAAACTCTACTTCGGTATTGAGTATTCTTTTCACTCACCCGTCAAGCACATACGGAAATATACGAACAAAATATTTGGCGTTATTTAGTTATGATGAAGAAGGACAAATATTTGATGACATGTTGATAATTATATGTTGTAGGTTCAACAATTTAAAGCTATGCTGTTTTTACTTTCATCTTTACAGAGTCAATTAAAAGAAGGCGCCATATTTCCATCTCCAGAGTTACCTTACCCCATTTTCTCAACTATTATTTATAGTGATCGACTGTTATTATAGTCATTTGTGTTGGGACCATCACGTTTTATTGATCCAGAAACGACGAATAACGGAATTTGAAATCAGAAAATAGATGCCCTATAACTAGATGACTCATAGAACTTAGTCAGACGCTCTAAATAATCTACCAATTCAACGCCCAGTGCTAATAACGAACTTAGATCCAGATGAAAAAAACCCCTAATAATTTAGGTGGAAGGAGGAAGTGGATTCACGGGTAATTTATTTTATCGACCTTGGAAGGATTAAAGACAAACTTGACCTCGGTGGGATATGAACTTAGAAGATAAAGAGTCGGAACAATGGAATAATGATAATAATAATTGTTTCTACTTTAGGCACAAGGCCAGCAATTACCCCAGTGCATTATTGGTACTTTATTTTATCGACCCCAGAAGGATGAAAGGCAAAATTAACCTCGGCGGGATTTGAACTCAGAGTGTAAATGGGCGTAACTCTATGCTGCAAAGCATGGCGTCCGACCCTCTACCGATACTGCCAAACCAATAATAATAATAATAATAATAATAATAATAATAATAATGTTTTCTGATTTAGGCACAAGGCCAGCAATTTTATGGAAGGGCGAAGTTGACGAAATCGACCCAGTTCATTATTGGTACTTATCGACCCCGTAAGGATGAAAGGCAAAGCTAGCATCGGCGGATTTGAATTCAGAACTTAGAGAGCCGGAAATGGGGCAAAATATTAATAATAATTATAATAATTGTTTCTTCCTTTGGCACATGGCCAACAATTATTCTAGTGTATTACTGGTACTTTATTTTATCGATCCCGTAAGGATAAAAGGCAAAGTTAACCTCGGCGGGATTTGAACTCTAAATTATAATAATACTTTCTAACATTGGCACAAGGCCAGCAATTTGGAGGTAGGGAAAAGTCGATTTTGTCGACCCTACCACATAACTGGTACTTTCTTTTAATTGATTTCGGAAGCTTGGAAGTGTCAGACCCATATCAAAAGACACATAAATATTACTCTGTCACTAATTCGTTGCCTTTCTTCACTATAACTAAATACCGCCAAATATTGTGTCCGACGCTCTACAGATTCTGCCTATCCAGCGTCCTAGAATCCACTTATAATTATGATAATAATAACCATTTTTATCATAGACAGAATGCTA
>OZ024756.1:3240083-3245083 GCA_964016885.1 Eledone cirrhosa
AAAATTGCAAACTTGACTGTCACAACACATTATGAACCTAAAGATTGCGAAACCATGAAAGTACTTGTTCAATTAACACTTAACATTTAATATTCTACTATACTATTTCATTCTAATACCATTATAAATTTTAATGGATTTTTAAATAAAACGAGTAAATCAGACAAAGTTGGAATTCCTTTTATTAATATATATATATATATATATATATATATATATTAATAAAAGGAATTCCAACCTTGTCTGATTTACTCCGAAGAAAAGATATTATCTCGAAAATTAAGGACATTTAAATAAATCTAAGCTAAAAGACTAATTGTCAACAATATCTTTTGCATTTGCATTCTTTATTCTATGTCCATACCTGCATTGTGTTGGCTTTAGTATACATATACACACGTTTTTATATATATATATATATATATATATATATATATATATATATATATATATATATATAATGAAATACCAACATACAAAAGTACAGTGTACAATATCATCAACTATACTTTTCTTACTTCCACCTTCTTCTCACCGGTGTTATTTCTCTGGAAAAACATTTTTTTCAGATTCTACTCTGCCCGTCCTTTCAATCTATCTAACTTTTCCTTATTTCTTCGATAAAGGACTAACGTCGGAAATGTTAAATCCCTCTTCCTGCTATTTCAAACGTTAAACTAATATATTCCTTTCATATGCTGTTGTCATTTCTGTTTACCTTTTACACCCCCACAGGCGCATGTGCACGAACACACACATACACACACATATATATAGTAATAGTAATAAATGTGAAGACTAAAATCCAAAGAGGGCTCGATAAGGGTGAAAGCAGCGATTCTTTGCTTAAACTTTAATTTGCTATTTCAATATATATATATATATATATATATATATATATATATATATAGCGAAAGACCAAAATGCCATACTATAGTATACATTGCGCATAAACTATTAAACGAAATACCAATACACTCAACTATAGTGTAAGTATGTATGAAATGAAATACTAATGTATCTTACTAAGATGTGTGTATATATATATATATATATATATATATATATATATATGAATGATCCCGACGGCAGAGCTCGAGCCGTTTCGACGGCTATTTCTGGATTCTGTCCAGAAATAGCCGTCGGAACGGCTTGAGCTATGCCGTCGGGGTGATTCATTTTCCATCTGGTTCCTTACCACAACTCCTTCGTTTATATATATATATATATATATATATATATATATATATATATATATATATATATAAATGAAAAAAAAGGGACGATCGACTTTCGTCAAATCGGACCGAGAAAGCAATGTTTACAATGGTCTTTCAAATTGCTAATACTATCTATCGGTCGCAACTCCAGGAACAAGGAGCAACGTGAAACAAAGAACAACAAAGCAAAGTGTCTTGCTCAAAGACATAACGCATCGCCCGGTCCAGGAATCGATTACACACACACACACACGCACAATATATAAAAAAAAACATCCAGTTATCGAACCAACCAACCGAAAATCTCTAATAAAGTGAAGCGAATATCAACAGGTGCCTGTGATTCTATTGGCAACATGACCCTCAAAGTATAACAATATATATATATATATAAGAAAAATGGAGTGCTGCGTGGTTGCACATGGGTTACATATGAATAAAATTAGTCCTTCATCAATGATCTTCCAACCTTCATTGGTATTTCATCACTTTAAAAATCATATACCTCTGGTTGGTGCGAGCAATAACTAAATAAAGTTATATATATATATATATATATATATATATATATATACATAAATGAATATATAGAAATTATTGTGAGCAAGAAGCCAACAGTATTTCATAATATATAAGTGACTATAACGTCAAAATGGAAAATAATTAACGTAAAATATGGGAAAATAATTCAAACTCAATTTTAAAAAAAAAAAAAATCAAGACAGAGATTTTATCCACAGATTTTGTGAAATCCAGGGAAAAAACCAATAGAGACTTAACTCAGAATAAAATAAAGCTTAAATACTCATCGTTCAATTTAGAAAAACTACAAATGCTCTATATAGTCTTAAAAAGACTATTTCACGAAACTATATATATATATATATATATATATATATATATAAGTCCGTATGTGGTTGAGGGCTGAGAGGACAAAGTACTTGTAACAGGGGTCAGCAAACACGTGTTTTTGTCGGATGACTCTGTGTGACAAACAGACGAAACAAGACTCACTGTTTAGTCTGAATAACATATATATATATATATATATATGTGTGTGTGTGTGTGTGTGTGTGTGTGTAATTTGAGTTTATCGAATATTAATAATAACATTCGATTCGTTTGCAATTGTGCAAACAAGCCTCAATTTTATAGCCATGTCAGTAGAATGAACACTTCATTCTTGCTCTTGTGTTGGCATGTGAACAGAACTGCAGACACTAATGTTTCTGGGTATCACCCTTCATCAGTACAGCTGACTGTTCCCCTGCCAACTGTCAGAGCTATATATATATATATATATATATATATATATATATATATATATATATATATATATATATATATATATATATATATATATATATGCATATTTATTTCTGTGATATATGTATATATACATTTAAGTATTTACATATTACATATATATACATATATATATATATATTTTTTTTTATATATATACATGCATATATATGTATTTCTGTGATATATATATATATATATGTATATATATATACATGTATATATATTTAAGTATTTACAAATGTATATATATATGTATATATATTTAAGTATTTACATATTATATATATATATATACATATATACATACATATATATATATATTTAAGTATTTACATATTACATATATATATATATATATATATATATATATATATATATATATATATATATATATAAGCATTATATATAATATATACATATATATATATTTAAACATATATATATATATGTGTTTAGGATCTATGTGTGTATGTATGTGCTTGTGTGGTGTTTGCCGTTTTAATTAAAATGAGAATAAATATGTGTTATTTAAAACAATAGGCAACTTGTGGATCTGTGTGTATGTAGAGCCTCCGACAGTCTCGACTAGAACAAGGGACTCATGAAATGAACGTGTACATATTTGAGCATCCCTCAACCATATGTGATTCTAAGGCAGCCAGGGCCGTACGTTCACTTGTCGACTCTAAGGTACTAACGTGTACATATTTGAGCATCCTTCAACCATATGTGACTATAAGGTAGCCAGGCCCGTACGTTCACTTGTCGACTCTAAGGTACTAACGTGTACATATTTGAGCATCCCTCAACCATATGTGACTATAAGGTAGCCGGGGCCGGACGTTCACCTGCCGAGACTCTAAGGTACCTATATGAAATTTGAAGCCCCTTCTCTAAACATATTGGGGTAAAAAAATTATAATTAGCTATACATGACCATTATTTTTTATAACGTTAATGACAAAGAACAAATAACATATATATATATATATATATAGTATTAAGGATACTATTTATGGTTATGTATATACTAAAACTTTTTCTAGTTATATATATTTTAAACCCTAAACAGTGAAAGACAGTAATTTATTACTACCTTATTACCAGTAAGATAAATAGCTCAATGTAATAACATCAGTTGTTCTACAGAGCAGTTATATAGAAATCAGATGAATCAAAGTTCTGTTCAAACCATTTATTAGCTTACAATTGTTTCGTCCAAACCGAGGTTTGGGGTCTTCGGAGCAATTATTCAGTGATTGTTTACATACATGACCTCCTTTCCAACACTAGAGACATCCAGAAGCATATGTATATATCGATGCACAGTGGGTTGACATCCATTATAATATTTTAGCATGGCAATTTACATTCAAAATGTAAATTGCCATGCTAAAATATTATAATGGATGTCACCCCTCTTGGTTGTTAATTCACTGACTCCAGTTCCTCAGTGAAATAACAACCCAACAAGGAACTGGGCATATCAGAGTATTGACAATATTATACACCTAAACAACATATGTACTTGTCTATACCATACTAATTCAAACTGCCTGAAGAGGTCACAGCCAAAGATGGCTGTCACTGAAATATATATAGCAGTAATAAACGAACCTAAATTTTAATCATTTGACTTTTATTTAACTTTATTTTATATATATATATATATTCTGCTATTTCAAGCGTTAAACTAATATATTCCTTCTATATACTGTACCGATTGTGTTGTTATGTCTGTTTACCTTTTACACACACACACACACACATAAACGTTTGATGATTTAGATTTAAAGAATAAAAGATGATGAAATAAAGATATATTTTGAAAAACGAGGCCTACGAGGTTGTGTGCTCCTAAGGTAGAACTTATTTACCTTATAAGTAAGACCAGCCCTCAACGTAGTTCTCGGGGACTTTCAGTGAGAGAGAATATATGAGAAGGCTGAGCCTTTGAATAACAGACGCAGCACATACAGCATATGTATTTGCCAGCTGAGTGGACGATTGTACAATATGTAAGGGTAACTTCCAATTTAAGCTCTAAGCCACAACAAATTGTGGGGGAGGTTAAATTTGATGACATCGATCCCAGTACGTGAGAAGTATTTTAAACTAAAGACCTCGGGAGGATGAAATGGCAAGTTAACGTCCGTGTGATTTGAACTCAGAATGTAAATATTAGAAGCAAATGCATCGCAGCATTTTACCAGATGTTCTAACGATTCTGCCACTCCACCGCCCTCATCTTATGTAAGATTGTCTCAAAAAATAAGTAAATCAATGAATGAATGAAAAGAAAATGTGCAGAATGAATGAATGAATGAATGAATGAGATCTGTAAGAAAGAAAGGAAAAGAAAGACGGTTTGATGGTGACAAGGTCTTTTGTATTGCACTTGTCAAGTAATGACGTGTAGAGAGCATGTAGGGTTGGACGAGGGTGTATGGAGGACATAGAGATACCGTTCAC
>OZ024756.1:3252583-3255083 GCA_964016885.1 Eledone cirrhosa
AGAGAGGAGGAGAGATGGGTGATAGAGAGAGAGAGATAGCCTTTACAACTCACCTCCTACATATATATATATATATATATAATAATTTGTTTACATATCTATATATATACAAATAATATATATAACATTTATATATCCGTGTATGTCTATGTGTGTATGTATGCATACATGTGTGTGAGTCTCTATGTATATATACTTGCTTGTGATTTTCTATGGCCGAGATTGTATGTAGATATATTATCGATAAATGGGGGGGGGGGGGGGGCTGATTAAAAGATGATTTGTATCAGAATAATAAAACTTAGCTACTTCACCATATGTAGGGATCGATAAAAGGATATATTAGATCGAATTAAGTGCATACTGATGTTTCAATGATCGACTAATATATATGAACAAAATATATTAGCTGGGCCACTATCCAAAGACTAACACTAGGAACATACTGTAAATATATCTCCTCTCTGTAAATATGTATATTTATCTGTATATATATATATATATAAATATACATACACATACACATAAATACACAAACACACACACACATATATATATATATATATACATATATATACATATATATATACACATACATACACACATACATATATACACATACATATATATATATATATATATATATATATATATATATATATATATATATATTTATTTATATACATATATATATATACACATACATACACACATACATAATTATAAAAATAAATAAAAATAAATAAACAAACATATACACACTCGGCCATGCGTATATACTAAAATAACCAGTCACATTGCCTTGCAAAGACATATTTCTTATATTTTTGTTTTCAAATCCACATTCAATAAAAACACCAGGATTTTATCATTCTGACGACTGAAAGTAGATTTGAAACCACTGGTAAATGAAATAATTATTTTGTGTTATTTATTACATAACTAATAAGTTATGTAACCTACATAGAGCACTCTTTTTTCCTGAAATTTTCCGACGGAATTACTTCATTTACACACACACACACACACACACACACACACACACATACACATATATATACATATATATATATATATATTGCCATTATTTATTTTTATAAGCTTTCTCACACGCACCCTCTGTATTATATGTAATTTTTTCATGTCTCAGTCTTAAGGTATATAAATATTGTGTTTTGTCATAACCTATTCACTGCCATGACTGAATCTTAACCATCTACTAAGTCAGGGTATGTCATGGATCATCTTATTTTATCTGATGAGGACGTACTGTTGAAGATAGCTCAGTACCTCTAAAATATGTATAATAAAATATACTTGATCACACGAATGTCTATTTTTGTTAATATTTTGAATTAACATATATATATATATATATATATATATATATATATATATATATATATATATATATATAGATATTGAGTATATGTTGGTTGTTTACCGACACCTCAGTATGCAGGCTGGAGCACTCGACGAAGTGCGCAGGTTGGTTTGGTTACTCCGGAGTAATGTAAAATAAAGTAAAATAAATAAGTCAAATGTTAAGAATTTAGCTTCGTTTATTACTGCTATATATATTTCGGTGACAGCCATCTTTGGCTGTGACCTCTTCAGGCAGTCCGAATTAGTATGGTATAGACAAGTACATATGTTGTTGAGGTGTATAATTTTGTCAATACTCCGATATGCCCAGTTCCTGGGCATATCAGTGTATTGACACTGAGGAACTGGAATCATATGATTCCAGTTCCTCGGTGAAATAACAACCCAACCAGGAACTGGACATATCAGGGTATTGACAAAGATGGCTGTCACCGAAATATATATAGCAGTAATAAACGAAGCTAAATTTTAAACATTTGACTTATTTATTTTACTTTATTTTATATATATATATATATATATATATATATATATATATATATATATGTATATATATATATATATATATATATATATATATATATATATATATATATATATATATATATATATATATATATATATATATATATATATATATATATATATATATATATATGTATATATATATATATATATATATATGTATATATATATATATATATGTATATATATATATATATATATATATATATATATATATGTAGGAGGTGAGTTTTATTGTAGTACAATAAAGCAATGCAGATATCGGATAAGAAGCACTCTACAGTTTGTGGGACTGGAGTATGCATAATATAAGATCAAAAGATGGTTAAAGGAGTTCCATATATTTTATTATGCGCATTTCAAAAACAAACATCATCAAGCAATAATATTTGTGTTTTCATCAGATAAAACAGGAGAACATGATATGAAGGCTAAAAAACACTTGTGGATAGTGCAGTTTTAAATCAACATATGTTGATTTAAAACTGCACTATCCACAAGTGTTTTTTAGCCTTCATATCATGTTCTCCTGTTTTATCTGATGAAAACACAAATATTATTATTTGATGATGTTTGTTTATGAAATGCG
>OZ024756.1:3277513-3282513 GCA_964016885.1 Eledone cirrhosa
ACTTAAATGAATGTTTCTACTTTGTCAACGAGTACATTTTCTACCGTTCGTCAAATACACGAGGATATATATATATATATATATATATATATATATATATATATATATATATATATATATATATATATTCATCGCGTTTAATATAGAAATGGCTTCTACGGGACCAGAAGTGTCTTATTCAAAAGAAATCATCTGGAAAGCCTTGATGATTTTCTTGATGATTTTCTAGTCCTGTAGAAGCCATTTCTATATTAAACGTGATGTTTATATTCTACTAATATATTGAGTACCTTACTTACTGTGGTTACCTCTGATTGAACCCGGGACTCACACCCACATACATACATAAATAAATATATATATGTGTGTGTGTAGAGAGAGAGAGAGAGAGAGAGAGAGAGAGAGAGAGAGAGAGAGAGAGAGAGAGAGAGAGAGAGAGAGAGAGAGAAGGTAGATAATTGGATGAGATATAAGAGGTTAAGGCCAGTAAGTCTATTTTACAACTAAAGTACTCTCCACTGAAGAAAAGTAGAGTATAGGTACTCTTATAAGGATTCCCTACTCTGCGTGAACTAAACCAGAGAGGAATTAAATAAATTTGAAGTTATTTTGAGGGTCTGTATTTATGGTGATATATATCGCCTTGTACTATATACACAAGCTGAAAGCTGTGGGTCGGCACTTTCGTTAGAGCAACGCCCTGTACTATATACACAAGCTGAAAGCTGTGGGTCGGCACTTTCGTTAGAGCAAAGTCTTATACTATATACACAAGCTGAAAGTTGTGGGTCGGCACTTTCGTTAGAGCAAAGTCTTGTACTATATACACAAGCTGAAAGCTGTGGGTCGGCACTTTCGTTAGAGCAAAGTCTTGTACTATATACACAAGCTGAAAGTTGTGGGTCGGCACTTTCGTTAGAGCAACGCCTTGTACTATATACACCAGATGAAAGCTGTGGGTCGGCACTTTCGTTAGAGCAAAGTCTTGTACTATATACACAAGCTGAAAGCTGTGGGTCGGCACTTTCGTTAGAGCAACGCCCTGTACTATATACACCAGATGAAAGCTGTGGGTCGGCACTTTCGTTAGAGCAACGCCCTGTACTATATACACAAGCTGGAAGCTGTGGGTCGGCACTTTCGTTAGAGCAACGCCCTGTACTATATACACAAGCTGAAAGCTGTGGGTCGGCACTTTCGTTAGAGCAAAGTCTTATACTATATACACAAGCTGAAAGCTGTGGGTCGGCACTTTCGTTAGAGCAAAGTCTTATACTATATACACAAGCTGAAAGTTGTGGGTCGGCACTTTCGTTAGAGCAAAGTCTTGTACTATATACACAAGCTGAAAGCTGTGGGTCGGCACTTTCGTTAGAGCAAAGTCTTGTACTATATACACAAGCTGAAAGTTGTGGGTCGGCACTTTCGTTAGAGCAACGCCTTGTACTATATACACCAGATGAAAGCTGTGGGTCGGCACTTTCGTTAGAGCAAAGTCTTGTACTATATACACAAGCTGAAAGCTGTGGGTCGGCACTTTCGTTAGAGCAACGCCCTGTACTATATACACCAGATGAAAGCTGTGGGTCGGCACTTTCGTTAGAGCAACGCCCTGTACTATATACACAAGCTGGAAGCTGTGGGTCGGCACTTTCGTTAGAGCAACGCCTTGTACTATATACACAAGCTGAAAGCTGTGGGTCGGCACTTTCGATAGAGCAACGCCCTGTACTATATACACAAGCTGAAAGCTGTGGGTCGGCACTTTCGTTAGAGCAACGCCCTGTACTATATACACAAGCTGAAAGCTGTGGGTCGGCACTTTCGTTAGAGCAACGGATACAACTTCATCAGTAAAAATTTTGGGTCGATATGGTCGACTTGCCCTTCCACACTTCCAGGTTCGGGAAAATAATGTACCAGTCACAGACTGAACTCAACGGACAAATGCTTAGTAGTATGTGTTCCGGCTGTGAGTTCAAATCCCACTGAAGTCAACTTTGACTTTTAGATTTCTGGGGGGGCCGATAAAATAAAATAAAAAAACCCTAGTAAAGTAATGAAGCTGGCCTGGTCTTACTAAATTAGAAACTGTTTGTGTTTCTTGCCATGTCATCTATACGTAAATATGAGTGAAATATCGGAGCTGATTTTACCTCCATCACTCCCTCTCTCTCTCTCTTTCTCCCCTCCCCTCTCTCTCCCCTCCTCCACTCTCTCGGAATCTGTCTGGCTGCACTGTAAGACGGGTCGTGGAGAGACATTCACATGATCCTTTTTTGGGGGGTATATATGGAGTAATAGAGTAGGACTGATCGTGGAGATAACGACATTTCTCTGGAAGAGGGCCTTGTGTGCTGATAGGCACGAAAGAAGGATTAAGTAAATTGACATATATACATATGAGTGTGTGTTGTGGTGTGTGTGTGTGTATGTACCATTCGTATGTATACATAACCTATATACATATATATGTGTGTGTGTGTGTGTATGTCCTATCTATGATGGAAAAGTGCAATAAACAGACACACACACATACACACACAAATACACACACATATATATATATATACACATGTATACAGAGAGAGAGAGAGGGGGTGAGAGAGATGAGAGTGAGAGACTGAGATATATAGAGTTTTACATATAGAGCTATATATATATGTCACATCTATAAAAATAATATAGCATGGTCATCATCATCACCAACAACAAAAGCAACACCAACAACAACAACAACAACAACAACAACAATAATTGTTTCTACTTTTGGCACAAGGCCAGCAATTAACCAGTGCATTACTGGTACTTTATTTTATCGACCCCGTAAGGATGAAAAGCAAAGTTAACCTCGGCGGGATTTGAACTCAGATCATAAAGAGAAGTAGCTCTATGCTTCAACGCATGGCGTCCGACCCTCTACCGATACTGCCATACCACCGCCCTTACACACACACAACAACAACAAAAATAATAATAATTATACAATAGAGCATTGGCCACCGGCCGTGTTCGGGCAAATGCTGACATGTCGAAGAGAACGAGTGTAGGATATAAAGTAGAACAGATCAAGTGATAGAGAGGCTATGGGCCAAAAATAGGATCTATACAAGAAGGCTGACAGCTTAATTAATTGGTCAACATTAAGAGATTTGTGTATAACCTGTCATACGGTTAGAAAGTAATTCACGGCTTTTACAGAGAATCGTTAATAAGCTGTAAGACAACGTCGTTATAACTCTACCAGTTTACACACGCATCAAGGTCATATACATATATGTATATCGTTTCATATATATATATATATATATATATATATATATATATATATATATATATATATATATATATATATATATATATATATATATATATATATATATATATATATGTATGTATATATATATATATATATATATATATATATATATATATATATATATATATATTAATATATATATAATAAATCTCTCCCAAGGTAACTCTCTCTCCTGTGTTGTTATTATTATTTTTACCCTTTCACTCTTCCCTTCATTCTACACATCTCACACATCTTATACACACCACGCATCTCAACGTACACCCACTTACATATCTCTCTCTCCTCCACCGGACCCTGTTACCCGGAGATTTACCCATTTGCATTGTCGAGGCTTCCAAACGTCTTATAAATATATATATATATATATATATATATATATATATATATATATATATATATATATATATATTTATATATATATATGTATGTATATATGTTTATATATTTATATAACTTTGATAACTTTGATAGGTTTCGGCCAGTATTGGCCCAGGCCATGTCTAACTTAATAGCACCACCTCGTGAAGTCTTACAAATAAGTGTTTGGGCACAATGGCCCACTCGAGCAGAGAGTTATTGTTGACAGAGGCATATCCGGGTGTAGGAGGCTTATCCGGGATTTCTTGAAGGAATTTATCCAAAGACTTCTTGAACTTGATGGGGTCTGTCTCTGTTTTAATGTGTCTTGGTGTAATGTTAAAGAATGCAGGGTCAATTGGGGTGAAATAATTATGTCGTATTGTTGTTATGAGATGCGAGTGAGATTTTGTCGTGGGCGGATAGCACGGGGCCCAAGCCTTGGGTGTACATTAAAGGTGATGCCAACATCATTTGAGCTAAGCTGATGGAATATTTTCCACATCATACAGATAATATAGCGCTCACGACGACATTGGAGAGAATAAAGCTTGAGCTTTTCTAATCGACCCCAGTAGTCAAGGCCTGTCATGCCAACTATCTTTTTTGTAATTGACCTTTGGGGAGCTTCAACTTTCATGATACTTTGTTTTGTGTGGAGAGACCACAGTGGACAACAGTATTCAAGGTGGGGTCGGGCAAAAATGGAGAGAGATATACATATACATATATTTATATATATAGTATTAAGGATACTATTTATGGTTATGTATATAATAAAACCTTATATAGTTAGATATATTTTAAACCCTAAATAGTGAAAGACAGTAATTCATTACTACCTTATTACCAGTAAGTTAAGTAGCTCAATGTAATAACATCAGTTGTTTTACAGAGCAGTTATATAGAAATTACATGAATCAAATTTCTATAATTTCTATATTTATATATACATATATTTATATATATACATATAAGTATATTTATATATATATTTAAGTAACAGCCGTACTAAGAGTGGGAAATGAAATTTCGTTTCATTTTTTCCGTTTATATATATATATATATATATATATATATATATATATATATATATATATATATATATATTTATATATATATATATATATATTTATATATATATATATATATTTATAGCTATATGTATATACAATATACGTATATATATATATATATTTTTTTTTTTTTTAAATATATATACATATAAGTATTTATATATATATATATATTTATATATATTATATATATATATATTTATAGCTATATGTATATATATACATATACGTATATATATATATAT
>OZ024756.1:3300013-3302513 GCA_964016885.1 Eledone cirrhosa
CCTCCTTCATTGTATTTGTCACCAAAACTATGTCGTCGGCAAATTCAGATGGTGGATGGGTGCTACACGAGAATGGTTAGGATGGCTCTGAACATTAATCAGTAAACACTGAGGATGAAAAACTAAGAGCTGTATGGGAGCCTCCCAAAAGTCAGTTCAAAAGTGACACAGAGGAGACTGAGGTTAGCTGGACATGCTCACGACATCCAGAGTTGACATTAGCACTCAATGCTCCCTGTGGGAGCCCCTGCATGGACACACTGGAAGGGGAAGACGAAGGTTAACGTATGTTGATGCCCTAAGGACAGACACTGGTCTGTTGGAGACGCAGGACATTGGAGACGCAGGACATGGCAGCGATAATGAGGGACAGAGACCGCTGGAGAGAACTCGTCCATAGATCTTGGAATTTTACCCGCCCTAGAAATATATATATATATATATATATATATATATATATATATATATATATATATATATATATATATTATATATAATATATATATATATATTATATATTATATATTATATAGTATAATAATGTGAAGACTAGATCCGAAGGGGGTTCAACAAGGATTATATATATATATATATATATATAAGAATCAGTATATATATATATATATATATTAGTATCAGTATATATATATATTAGTATCAGTATATACATATATATATATATATATATATATATATATTAGTATCAGTATATATATATATATAAGTATCAGTATTATATATACTATAGTAATAATAAATATGAAGACCAACAACGAAGGGACTCGATAAGTTTTGAATATATATACAAATATTTATATTTAGGACACATTAAAGTTTAACCCTTTAACATTTGCAATACTCTATATATACTATTGTATTTTCATAGTAAAGGCTTTACCTCAATAATATCTCACATAATATCGAATCTGTGTAATCTTGATATTATTTATATTTAGAACAATACCTTAACAGAAGTATGAGTGACCAGTTACAATCGGTTTGAACAGAAAGAGGTGATAGAATTCTGGCTGGGTATGTCCTATTTAAATGATAAAGGGTGGAGCAAATAATTTCTGAAGATCCCGTAATAGTGTGGAAGCAGAAATTCTTCGGCTTAAATTTAATATATTATATATATATATGTATTATATATATTATATATTATACATATATATATATAATATATATATATATATTATACATACATATTACGCAATATATATACTATATATATAATGTATACATATTATATATTATACATACATATATATTATATATATAATATACATATATGTTATATAAATAATATATATCTATATATAAATTATATATATAATGTATATATATATATATATATATATATATATATATATATATTATATATATATATATATATATGTAATATATATATATACTATATATATAATTTATATATATATATTATATATATAATGTATATATATATATACTATATATATATTGTATATATATATATATATACTATACACATAATATATATATACATACTATATATATATATAATGTATATATATATACTATACATATAATATATACATATATAAATATACTATATACATGATGTATATATAATAGAGCATATATATATATACTATATATATAATAT
Source organism: Eledone cirrhosa (assembly GCA_964016885.1). Taxonomy (NCBI): domain Eukaryota; kingdom Metazoa; phylum Mollusca; class Cephalopoda; order Octopoda; family Eledonidae; genus Eledone; species Eledone cirrhosa. The sequence continues at coordinate 3,301,659 of OZ024756.1, forward strand.
ATATAATATATTATATATATATTATATATACTATAAATATAATATATTATATATATATACTATATATATGTGTGTGTGTGTGGTGTATGCGTATGCTTGTGTGCACGTGTGTATGTGTGTGTGTTTGTGTGTGTGTGTTTGTGTGTGTGTGTAAGGCAGTTTTGTGAGATTAAGTAGACCCCATTACATTCATGCAGTTACCAGTTAAATCCCACTACGCAGCAAAGACAACAAATATTTAGTTTTCTTTTTCTCTGGTTGATCAACATTTTGTGAATGAGATTTAGCAGACATCGCTGCTGTAGCCCTCGTGTATATATATATATATATATATATATATATATATATATATATATATATATATATATATATATATATATGCATATATATATATATATATATATATATATATATAATGTATAATAAACAATACAATATAATTACCTCATTACCAGAGGTTTCCCGAATAAGACGATTACAAGAAACGTCCTCATTCGTTCGTCAGACAAGGCAATTTATTAAATTTAGCTCTGTAACTTACATAGAGAACTCTTCACTCCTATGACTTTTTCAATTTTCAACGGAAACTTCAATGCATATATATATACATACATGCACACATATATATATGTACGTATGGATTCACCGAACATTTATTATAATGACGATAGCTAATAAGCTTGAAACTAGTACAGCGTTCCTTTGTCAGTGTTGAACAAACGAGCAACGATGTTTGCTAGACACTGTTCGGCTTAATACGGGATGTTTGTTTACAAACACACCGAGCATTATAATAAATGTTCGGTGAATCCATACGTACATATATATATATGTGTGCATGTATGTATATATATA
>OZ024756.1:3312513-3315013 GCA_964016885.1 Eledone cirrhosa
TATATATAATTTATATATATACGCATACATATATTTATACTTATATTCAGCATATATTAATACACCCCTAATTATTTTTTTCTCTCTCTACCCTACAGTCAGTATAGACAGCTTTGAGCTGAGTTTTGAGATAGAACTCAACAGCCTTGAGCTCAGTTTCAAGACTTCGCTCAACTAATGCTCATGACTAGGACGTTTGTTGTTCAAACATCCTCACAATCATCGTTATTCTACAAAACATGACATCTGTTTCGTATACATTTTAATTATCTTTCCATATTTCAGTGAATTATCTAAATTATATGATGTACCATATATATATTTTACAATATTACTTCATGCTTCTGAGCGAGCTGGGTGTGCCGCAGATACGATATAATTATATTTCTTTATATATATATATATATATATATATATATATATATATATATATATATATATATATACACACATATATATACATATATACATATATATACATATATATATATACATACATATATATATATACATATATATACATATATATATATACATATATATATATATATATATATACATATATATATATATATATATACATATATATATATATATATACATATATATATATATATATATACATATATATATATATATATATACATATATATATATATATATATACATATATATATATATATATATATATATATATATATATATATATATATATATATATAGGCATTGTAGGAATATGGTCGGAATGGGGTTTACGCTATAATATTTGTTTCTACTTTTGGCACGAGGCCAGTAAATAACCAGTGTATTACTGGTACTTTATTTTATAGACCCCGTAAGGATGAAAGGCAAAGTTAACCTCGATGGGATTTGAACTCAGAATGGCAAGGGCCGCAACTCTGTGCGTCAAAGCATGGCGTCCGACCTTCTACCGATACTGCCAATATATTTTAAATGTGGTATTTATTTCATCGATTTAATTTTGTCGAATTTCTAGTTTCAAAATTCACCACAGTGTGTTAGTCCCCCACAATAGATGTGAAATACAAAACCACATGGCTACAAAACTTCAAAACTACACAGACATACTTTCCTTTACAAACGAATTGCACAAAAAATGACAAAATATTTTTATTAGCTCTAAAGTGAGTCGCGAGGAACCCCCCAAATAAACTCAAAATAACAATAAATAAAAATAATAAATTTCGAAACATTACTGTATAGTAGAATGTCTTCTAGAAGACATTATATGTGCGTGGATGTGTATAGGAATACGAGTGTATATGACATTTCTACACATGTAGAGAAATGCCAAAAAAGTCAGTCAAATATTCCGCCTAATTTGTCAGAAAGTTCGCGTATATGAGTTTAAGCAAGATACCTAACGAATGTACTTTCCACGAGAATTGGGCTGAATATGGGAGCGAGAGTTTAAGTATGTATGTATGTATGTATGTATGTATGTATGTATGGAAAGATGTGTGGTGTATCTATACATACGAATCTATCTATCTATAGTAATAATAATAATACATGTGAAGACTCAAATTCTCCATGAGGATAAATATATATCAAATATATAAGAGTTTCAGAAGACCCCGTTAAGGGTGAAAGCACCGATTCTTTGTTTAAACTTTAATCTGTTATTATATATATATATATATATATATATAAGAAATAGAAGCTTTCGCTGTAGTGTTTTACTACAGAAATGTTACCCTGATCGTGGGATTTAGAACCCTTTATCAAGTTAAAATTTCTTTAGTATAAAATACAGCGAAACCTTCTATTTCTAATCTCAGACTCGCACACTGTTTCAAAACAAACTTGCATATTATATATATATATATATATATATATATATATATATATAGAAGAGGTTCTACAGGACTAGAACTGTTTCATTCGTGAGAAATCATCAGGAAGCTTCCTGGTAATTTCTCACGAATGAAACAATTCTAGTCCTGTAGAAGCTCTTCTATATTAAAACTTGTATACTCTGCTATGTTTTGAGTACCTTACTTACTGTGGTTACCTCCGATTCAACCCGGAATAACTTATATATATATATAAAGTTTAAGCAAAGAATCGCTGCTTTCACCCTAAACGGGATCTTCTTTGGAGTTTAGTCTTCAAATTTATTATTATTACTATATATATGTATGTATATATATATATGTATATATATATATATATATATATATATATATATATATATATATATATATATATATATAGTGAACAATTGAACGGGAACAAAACAGAGAGGCAGTACGAACAAATGTTTATTAGTTTCACGCTCTTGAGAGTGGGGTGGTGATATATATATATGCGTGTGTAAGTATGTGTGTATTTACAACCTCAACGAGAATACGGGATTACGGGAAAAGATTACAATGCTATGACTAGATATATTAATTTAACTTTTGATATAATAAGAAAATAATTGTTTACGTTTCGCGCGATTGTCCTTCATCGGGATTGAGAATGAAAGAGAGAG
>OZ024756.1:3337513-3340013 GCA_964016885.1 Eledone cirrhosa
CATACACACATACACACAGATACACACACACTCATATACATACAAACACACACACGTACACACTCATATACATATACATACACACACAGACAGAGACACAGAGACACAGAGAGAGACACACACTCTAGTAATGTACTTTAGGGTGGTTTCCTTCTCCCCAGGGACCTCATTAGGGAAGTTGAAGTAGAAAAAGGATGTGCAATAGCGGAACACACAAGAATTGAAACCTGCTTTTTATGTTCTAATTTATTTAGAAAACATCTTTTACACCAACTCCAAGCTGAGGTGGTGAGACAATCCTAGTGGCAGCCTGGTCGAATGGATAACAGGTTCCCTTCCCAGTCACCAGTTCCAAGTTTTTATCCCACTGTGTGGCTATAGCGATCTTGTGAGTGAAGAAAGTGTGTACACTCTGGCCTGGAACCATCCTCCCCCCCCCCACCTAACCCTCGCTTATTATATTTTCGAGGTCGATAAAATAAAGTACCAGTGATATACTGGGCAAACGCTGGCCTTGTGCCAAAAGTAGACACTCTTGAGTTCAAATCCCGCCGAGGTTAACTTTGCCTTTCATCCATACGGGGTCGGTAAAATAAAGTACACTAGGATAATTAATTGCTGGCCTTGTGCCAAAAGTAGAAACAATTATTTTTTTCATATTTTTGCAGCTCCCACCCAGCCTACTTATTAAATTTTGCCACTCTATCCCCGGCGAAATTAATTTTCTTTAGACATTAAAACACATTATAAATAACAAAAAAATTAGATTACAAGAAATCTGTTATAAAATAAATAGGATGGGTTGGGAGCTCAATATGTAAACTAAATAATTAATTCTGGTTTTAAAAAAAAAGAATCAACGGAGACAACCGAGAAAAATTACCAATTTTCCATTCACTTCCCCCTTATTCAGCCCCTACCCCGCTTATTCCATCCACCCTCTTATTATTTGGGACCTGAGAGGAGGTAGAAATTGTTTGCAAGCCCCAGAATGGCCTGCACTTGTAATTCAAAAAGGGGGGCAGCGTTGTCACACCATGTTAAGCTCTTAAGCTGAATCTTCCTAAGGAGGGATATGTCTCTAGAATTCACACGTTAATTTCCATGAGCAAACAGTTCCGTTTGTCGAAAAACTGGAACACACATCGTCGAAACCGATGGAGGTCCATTGACCAATCACCAGATCGATGACGCCAGCTATTACGGTTGTAGCTCACTTGCTCGACATAGAGAAATAGCAGCCAATTCTCCCTCAAATCAAATCTCGCCGCCGTCTTAAGAAAAATGTTTTCATTTTATTTCCTGTTTATTCAGGAAGAGAAGGGCTGAATTGTGTCCTAATCGACCTTTTTAGAAATAGCAGCCAAATCTCTCTCAAATAGACTCTCGCTCTCTTACGAAATGTGCTGTATCTATTGTAGCACAGAGTTACGGCCCTTTAGGTTCTGAATTTCAAATTCCGCCGAGGTTAGCTTTGTCTTTCACCCTTACGGAATCGATAAAATAATGTACCAGTAATGTACTGGGTTGATTTAATGGACTTCCCCTTCCCCTTCAAATTGCTGACCTTGTGCCTAAAGTAGAAACAATTATTATCATCATTATTGGCAGAATAAGTAGAGCGTCGGGAAAAATGCTTTTGCAGCATATAGTTACAAATCAACTTAGCATTTCACCCTTCCGGGGTCGATAAAATAAAGTAACAGTCAAGTGTTACTAGAAATAATTATTTATTTATTTATTTTGTTATTTAGTCAATAAGGGAGAGTCTGTGGCCAAGATCCTTTTCTGAGCACTGAAGACTGATGAGGAGGAAGGGAAGAAGATACCCTCGTTCCCAGACAACTACCTGCTCTGGTCCCTGAATACTGGCTCCGGCTTGTAGTAAGAGTGTTAAACCAGGCAAATTTCGTATCAGGACACATTGTCAAATATAGGCCCAGATCTGGACATTGTCAAATATAGACGTAGATCAAGTCATTGTCAAATATAGACCCAGATCTTGTCAAATATAGACCCAGATCAGGACATCTTTTCAAATATAGACCTATATCTGGACATTGTCAAATATAGACCGATATCAAGTCATTGTCAAATATAGGACCCAGGTCAGGACATCTTGTCAAATATAGACCCAGATCCGGACATTGTCAAATATAGACCCAGGTCAGGACATTGTCAAATATAGACCCAGATCAGGATATAGACCCGATATCTGGACATTGTCAAATATAGACCCAGATCAGGATATTGTCAAATATAGACCCAAATCTGGATATAGACCCGATATCTGGACATTGTCAAATATAGACCCAGATCAGGATATTGTCAAATATAGACCCAAATCTGGATATAGACCGAGATCAAGGCATTGTCAAATATAGACCCAGATCTGGACATCTTGTCAAATTTAAACCCAGATCAGGACATCTTGTCAAATATTGACCCAGATCTGGACATCTTGTCAAATATAGGACCCAGATCAAGTCAAAAGTTATAG
>OZ024756.1:3355013-3362513 GCA_964016885.1 Eledone cirrhosa
CAGTACCATCATGGTAAATATCACTTATAGCGGGTAAATATCATATATGTAAATATGTTGGTCTAACTACACCAAAATTAAGTGTTATTTTTATTCATGACAAACGTAAGTGTAGCATACCTATAAAATCCTGATCCAATAATTTATATATTTACAGAGTAATTTGTGATAAATTAGTCTGAAGAGCAGATAGATAATGGAGAAGGGTCCAACTTTTCTAGGTCTAGTTGTGCACCTGAACCAAACCTCAGCGAAACGTGCATAACAGATCGATAGCCAAACAAAAATCTTCATGTCAACATTGCCTCTGCCATTCCTAAAGCCACTTTGGGACTCAGGAAGTACCTCAACAGCAATGTGCTGTATCAATCTGTCCAACAATATCCTGCACAACATCTTCCCAGCCACAGATAGCAGTAAAATACTTCTGTAGTTGCCACAGTCATCTTTGGCTCCTTTTCCTTTGTAAAGTACCACCATCAATGCATCTTTCCAATCCTGGGGTACATCTTCTTCATTCCAAACATTCACAAAGAGATCAGTGAGGCGGTTTAAGAAGTTATCACCAGCACACTTGAACATTTCGGCACTCAGTCCATCCATTCCAGGTGACTTGCCGCTGTTTAATTTGGCAATGGCCTTCGCCACCTCATCAAATGAAGGAGGATCAGCCATTGCCAGCTTAGTAGGTCTGGATGAAATCGACCGGATGACACATATATACACACACACACACATATATGTATATATATATATATATATATATATATATATATATATATATATATATATATATATATATATATATATATATATGCGATGAAATATCAATGATGGTTGGCAAATCACTGACGAAGGACTATTTTTATCATATGTAACCCATGTGCAACCACGCAGTATTCTTCTTTCTTCTCATGTTTATATATATATATATATATATATATATATATATATATATATATATATATATATATATATATATATACATACATATATACTTGCATATATATATATATATATATATATATATATATGCAAGTATGTATGTATGTATGTATATATATATATATATATATACATACATACTTGCATATATATATATATATATATATACATACATACATACTTGCATATATATATATATATACATATATATATATATATATATATATACATATATATATATATATATATATATATATACATATATATATATATATATATATATATATATACATACATACTTGCATATATATATATATACATATATATATAGTTAGATGCACCTTACTTCATATCTCCCCCAAATTCTACCAAACGACTTTGACTAAGAACGGAATTATTATACCCTTAAATGTAAATGCTTACTGTCTGAGAGAGGGAGAGAGAGAGAGGAGGAGAGGGGGAGAGAGAGAGAGGGAGAGAGGGGGAGAGAGAGAGAGGGAGAGAGGGGGAGAGAGAGAGAGAGAGAGAGAGAGAGAGAGAGAGAGAGAGAGAGAGAGAGAGAAGACAACCTGAAAATGGTCTTTAAAAAGGAACTGTCCTTATTGGACGTGCGATATTTTGTGCGAATAACCTCTTGTCTTTTTTCTTGAGAGGTGTGTTACCTGACTGAGTCATAAGAACGCTGAAGTGAATCACCGTATGTCTTAGTCATTGTTACTCTTTAGTTACTCTTTAGTTACCACTCTGGTCAAAACAGGTCTGGTTCTATGAAATAAACTCACCTATTGTAAAGTTTTCTAATTCAAATGAAAATCTTGCAGCATAATTTTATATAAGAATAATATGTTAAGTTACTATCTTAGTAATGAAATAATTTATAATTGTTTCTACTTTAGGCACAAGGCCAGCAATTATTCAGTACATTACTGGTACTTTATTTTATCGACCCCGTAAGGATGAAAGGCAAAGTCAACCTCGGCGGGATTTGAACTCAGAGCGTAAAGGGACGTAACTATGCTGGAAAGCATGGCGTCAGACCCTCTACCGATACTGCCAATCCACCACCCTCAACATCAACATTCTTCATTAAATCATTGAAACAGAGTATTTCATTAGAAATGTGGCCGGAGCTGACCCTCCTTGTTAAGGATCTAACAGAGATAAACTACAATTTCCAATATATGGAGGCGTGAAACGAATCAAGATCTGAAATATTTAGTTCTTGATATTTCATTTCTGTTGCTCCCCTCTTGTTTTACCTTTCATTATTCCTACAGTATAAGGGCGGTGAATTGGCAGTATCGGTTGAGGGTCGGACATGCTTTCCAGCATAGTTATGTCCCTTTACGATCTGAGTTCAAATCCGGCCGAGGTTAACTTTGCCTTTCATCCTTACGGGGTCGATAAAATAAAGTACCAGTAATGTACTGTATAATTGCTGGCCTTGTGCCTAAAATAGAAACAATTATTCCTACAGTATAAGTAGAGGGTCGGACTCCATCTTTTGCAGCATAGAGATACAGTCCTTTATGGTCTGAGTTCAAATCCAGCCGAGGTTAATTTTGCCTTTCCTCCTTACGGGGTCGATAAAATAAAACACCTGTAACGTACTTGGGTCGATTTAATTGACTTTCCTTCCCCCAAATTACTGGCCTTGTGCCTCTACTAGAAATCCTTATTCTTATTTTATTTTCCTGTGTTTCATACTCTTGTTTCTTGATGAGTGCTGAATAATCTTTCTTCTGCGTGTGTGCCTTTCACTCACTGCTTCCGTCTCTCTCGCTCTCCCCATATCTCACTATATCTCACATAAGCAAATGGGAGCCTACGCACTGGCCACACCACGGCCCCTTCGGACAGATTAGAGAGGCGTTTCCTCGGAGGATGGTGAGGGAGACGTATTGGAAGGGCCATTTCAACTCGCGAGGCTCACACCTGCGGGTAGCCAACACCGTGCCTATGGTGAGGGAGTAGGGAGGTGGTCCTAGCCAACACCGTACCGATGGTGGTGAGTAGAGAGGTGGTCCCAGGGTAAAAATACTACAAGTCTCCACTGCCCTCTGAATAATATAGGGCAATAGATACACCTCCCAGTATTTCATGACATACCAACCAGCTCTATACAGAAATGTACATTGATTAAATAAATAAATAAATATATAAATAAGTAAATAAACAAACAAATGTGAATTTGGTAATGGTTGAAACTCCACACATACGATAATGTTAGTGTGGAACTAGAGAGGGAGACTTGCAGTCCGGCGGCGCACACGCACCGACTGACTTTGTGTGCTACTGTGTATAGTCTAGAGACAAGTTCTGATGCCCCTCCAAGCTATATCAACAGTCGTCACTAGACACTAGAGTTGTTAGCAGTAGCTAGACTGACTGATAGTCACAGACAGACATGTGACAAGCATACAGGCAGTCAGACATTTTAACACTCACAAAGACACACACACACACACACATTTATATATAGAGATACGTAAAGTCCCGACCGTGGTGGTAAGCGGTCTCCCCAGTTTCAGCACTACAGAATCTCTCCTCTCTCTCTCTCTCTCTCTCTCTCTCTCTCTATCTATATATATATATATATATATTAAATTAATAAAAATAATGAATAAACAAAGAAACAGTTCCTTATATTAAAAAATTCATCATTTTACGATCGTTTCTAGGATATATATGTGTTAGTGTTGGTATGCATATCATCATGATTTATCTACATATATATATATATATTTATAAATATATATATATATATAAGTGAAGGCGTGTGGCTGAGTGGTTAGAGAATTGGATTCGCAATCGTAAGTTTGTGAGTTCGATTCCTGGACCAGGCGATGCGTTATGTCCTTGAGCAAGACACTTTATTTCACTTTGCTCCTTCCACCTGGAGTTGCGACCGATAGATAGTATTAGCAATTGGAAAGACCAACGGAAACATTGTTCCCTCGGTCCGATTTGACGAAAGTCGATCGTCTTTTTCTATCGTCTTTTATATATATATATATATATATATATATATAGATAGATAGATAGATAGATAGATAAATATACACGGGTGTGTATGATTGTGTATAGAAGATTATATTAATAAAAGGAATTCCAACTTTGTCTGATTTACTCGTTTTATTTACAATCCTTTAACATTTATAATCGTATTAGAATGAAAAAGTATGGCAGAGTGTTAATTGAACAGGTACTTTCATGCTTTCGCAATCTTCAGGTTCATAATGTGTGGTGACAGTCAAGTTCGCAATTTTCAACTGTGAAATATATATATATATATATATATATATATATATATATATATATCTTTGTATATATACTATACATATATTATAGTCTTCATAAATATATATATTTAGATATCTCAATATTACATTTATGTATATTTAATCACAGCTTCGTACTTACAAGCACACACATACAATCTTTTACTTACATATACACACACATATCCTCTTAGTTTCGTGCAAAGGTATAATAACACACACGCAAACACAAACACACACACACACAAGTATAGTTCTATATACAAAACATGTTTTTCCCTTTTAGATACACGCGCTCCATCATCCACTTTTTCTAAAAAATATATCATACACAAAACGCCAGCATCAACAGTTTTCCAAGAGATGGCAACATGAATCGACCTGTTATTTTTCTCTAAAAAAAGGTTTTCCGACTATGGCCCTCCCCGTTCCCTAAATTTTTCTAATCTCTCATTCTTTCTTCTGATGAAGGACTAGCGTCCGAAACGTTAAGACCCATTTCCTCTATTTTCAAGCGTTAAACTAATATATTCGTTCCATATACTGTACCGATTGTGTTGTTATTTCTGTTTACCTTTTGTATACTTATATATATATATATATATATATATATATATATAAATACACACACATATATATGCATGTATGTATTATATATATATAACTATACATATATATACATATATATATATATATATATATATATATATATATATATATATATACATATATATATATATACATTATATAAATATATATAATTGTTTCTTATATAGGCACAAAGCCAGCAATTTTGGCGGAGGGGAAAGTCGATTAAATCGACCCCAGTGCGTGACTGGTACTTTATTTTATCGACCCCGTAAGGATGAAAGGCAAAGCTAACCTCGGCTGGATTTGAACTCAGATCATAAAGGACCGTAACTCTATGCTGCAAAGCATGGCGTCCGGCCCTCTACCGACACTGCCAATCCACCACTATATAATAATAATTGTTTCTACTTTTGGCACAAGGCCAGTAATTACCCAGTACATTACTGGTACTTTATTTTATTGACCCCGTAAGGATGCTAACTTCGGCGGGATTTGAACTCAAATGATAATGAGATGGTGCAGGAACAACAGAAAGCCGAATTGGAAATTTTCTTTAGAATTTTAATCCTGCGTAAACACTATATATACATATTTCTGTGATTCTGTCTGTCTGTCAGTGTGTGCGTGTGTATGTGATGTGTGTGTGTGTCTGTCTGTCTGCGTGTATAGTTTGTGTGTGTGAGTAACCCAAACCCTGTGCACACTATTTCTAAAATAATGTTTTAAATGTTTATGATTGTAGTGTAATACATTTCATTATGGCCATTAAGTTTTTCAGGTTTTATCTGAAAAGGAAAATCAGTATGGAGAGAGGAAAGTGTTGCTTTCCAGCCAGTTTGTTGAAAGGTGGGTGAGAGAAGCAAGCATGGCCCGTGGAAATGGGCCTACCCTGAGCGTTTACCTGTAGTATTGATGGAGGACAACTGGGAGAGGACGCTTGCCCTAGTTGCTACGGTAACCCTGACTTTTGTGGTCTTTCTCCACGATTAACTCTTAAAGTCTCCTCACCATTCGGGAATTTGTTGTTTATTTTAATAAATGTTTATTTTCGTAATCTCTGTCATAAATTCTATATAAAAACAAAAACACACTGTATCGTCCTGTACCAACTTTAATGTCTTCTTAATGTGAACCCTCTGTAGCTAATAAAGAAAACATTATAGATATTTCATAAGCAGCGCATGTGCACTGTCGTTAAATAATTGTGCAAATATGTAGTACTATTTCTTCCGGTTTTGTTTTCAAATCCAGTTGAAGTTCACTTTAGCTTTAATGTTTGCGGGGTTGATAAAATAAAGTACCCGTCAAGTACTCCACTTTCCCCTCCACACAAATGTTGACCTCATGCTTAAATTAGGAACCATGTTGCTTTTATTGTTTCGTTCGGACTAAAATGTTGCTGAAGACTTCACTAATTCCTTAGTCAAGAGGTAAACTGGTGTGGAGGGAATTTAGACTTAGATCATTGGGCCCTCGATTGAGCAAAAGATAAAATAAATTGACTGGCATCGAGGAACAACCAATGCCACTGTTGAGCAAACGGATGGCGATGGTCATCAAAAACAAAGCATAGTGAGACCGTTTGCTTGCAAATGAATCAAATATTTCATTATTCAATATAATGAAGGCGTGTGGCTGAGTGGTTAGAGAATTGGATTCACAATCTTGAGATTGTGAGTTCGATTCCTGGACCGGGCGATGCGTTATGTCCTTGAGCAAGACACTTTATTTCACATTGCTCCTTCTACCTGGAGTTGCGACCGATAGATAGTATTAGCAACTGGAAAGACCGACGAAAACATTGTTTCCTCGGTCCGATTTGACGAAAGTCGATCGATCCTTAAATATAACCCATATATATTTCAAATATTAACCCCCCACTATCAGTTGGTATTAAATACTACACCATGACAATCTGGTGTCATAGCTGCTAAACAAACACAAGGCCTTAACTGAGCAGTGATCATATCCGTTACCTAGTTTGGCATGGGTTCGGTGTAGTAGTGAGATAATGTCCGTTCCTCTCCCTCCCCCTCTCTCTATCTATCTCTTTCGATCTTCTCTCTCTCTCTCTCTCTCTATCTATATATCTATCTATCTCTCTCTCTCTCTATCTATATATCTATCTATCTCTCTCTCTCTCTACCTCTCAATCTATCTCTTTCGATCTTCTCTCTCTCTCTCTCTCTATCTATCTGTCTATATATCTATTTATCTATCTCTTTCGATCTTCTCTCTCTCTCTCTCTCTCTCTCTCTCTCTCACTCTCTCTCTCTATCTATCTCTATCTTTCAATATCTATCTGTCTGTCTGTCTATCTGTCTATATATCTACCCATCACTCTCTCTAGCTATCTATCTCTTTCGATCTTCTCTCTCTCTCGCTATCTATCTATCTACCCCCCCCCTCTCTGTACAGCCCTTACGTGAACTGATCCACTAAACTTCCTCACTTCATATTTCAACCTAGATTCAGTTTTTCGAATATTAATAATTGTTTCTACTTTAGCCACAAGGCCAGCAATTACCCAATGCATTACTGGTACTTTATTTTATCGACCCCGTAATAATAACATTCGATTCGTTTGCAATTATGCAAACAAGCCTAATTTTTTATAGCCATGTCAGTAGAATGAACACTTCATTCTTGCTCTTGTGTTGGCATGTGAACAGAACTGCAGACA
>OZ024756.1:3415013-3417513 GCA_964016885.1 Eledone cirrhosa
GAGAGAGAGAGAGAGAGAGAAGAGAGAGAGATATATATATGTGTGCGTGTGTGTGTGTGTGTTTACCATTTATGTAAATATTTTCTAATTTATTATACTATATTATATATATATATATATATATATAAAGAATGAATAATAACAGGTAGACATCATAAAAAGGTAGTTTATTCCGTGTGCTTACAAGTGTTTCCACGGTGGTACTGCAGCCTAGTTCCGCTACGTATATTGTTATACTTAGAGAGGGACATATTTTTTCTTATATACATAATATATATATATAGAATAATATATATATATTTATATATTATATATATATTTATATATATACATATATATATGTAATGCATTTTATATATATAATATATATTATGCATATAATATATATTATATATAACATATATATATGGTATATATATAGAACTATATATAGTATATATATAAAAAAAATATATAGTATATATATATAAAATATATATATGTGTATATATATAAGATATATATATGTATATATATATACAAACTTAAATATATAATGCACATTCATATACACGCATATGCACATTTTATATGAAAATATATATGTGTGGGTATAATATCTGTATACATATATATATATACATATATACATATATATATATATATACACATATATAATATATATATATATATATATATATATACACACACACACATATATATATATATATATATATATATATATGTCTGTATAATATCTGTATACATATATTTATATATACATATATATATACATATATATATATATATATATATATATACATATATATATATATATATATATATACATATATATATATATATATATATATATATATATATATATATATATATATGTCTGTATAATATCTGTATACATATATTTATATATCCATATAATATATATATATATACATACATTTTATATATATATATATATATATATATATATATATATATATAGGAACCATTAATTTAGTCCAGAATTACTCAATACTTAGGGTAGTGGAGTGGGTAATAGGAACAAGTGAGACCCCGACGGCTGAAGAGGTCACAGAGTGTGTGACGAAAGGACTATGACTATATATAAACAACTATCTGGTTGTGGAACCAACCATCCAACCAGAAATTTATAAGTTTGTAAATTTGTAAATTCATAAATTTATAAATATATAATAAATTGAAGTGAAAGCAACTGGTGCGTGTGTTTCTTATTGGCAACATGACCCTTCCAAAGTATAACAATATAGATATATATATATATACATATAATATATATAATATATAATAGATATATACATATACGTATAATATATATAAATTATATATATATAAATTATATATATATATATAGATATTATATATATAATATATATGTATATATAATATACATATATATATAATATATATAATATATATAATATATATGTATATATTCTCGTAAACCACCCATCCAACTTCTGAGTAAGTTTCTTGGTCAGTGTTCAAGTCTCAGACCCGTACCTGCTGCGCAGACTCTACTACATAAATGAAGAGGCGGATCTTCAGGTCTTTACGAGTTCCGACTGCCACACAGGTCTCAAGCAGTGGCCACCCGCCCAGGTTTTCTCTCCCTCTTAACCAAATCATCTTCCGTATTACTAATCTTTGCTCCCAAATACAGGAAGACCTCAACTAATTCCAGCGGCTTCCGCCCGCATTAGTAATCTCCTCAGATGGTGGATGGGTGCTCCATGAGAATGCTGAGGATGGCTCTGAACATAAATCAGTATACACTGAGGATGAACATGCCAGAGCTGTATGGGAGCCGATCCAAAAGTCAGCTCAAAGAGAGACAGAGGAGACTGAGTTTAGCTGGACATGCTCACCGACATCCAGAGTTGACACTGCACTCTGTGCTCCTGTGGGAGACCCTGCATCGACACACCGGAAGCGAAAGACAATGTTAACGTATGTTGATGCCCTAAGGACAGACACTGGTCTGATGGAGACGCAGGACATGGAAGAGGTGATGAGGGACAGAGACCGCTGGAGAGAACTCGTCCATGGATCTCGGAAATTTTACCCGCCCTAGATAGATATGTATATATAATATATATATATATATATATACATTATATATATATATATATATATATATATATATATATATATATATATAACATATATATATAATAAATATGCATATATAATATACATATATATATATAATTTTTATATATTATACGTATATGTATATGTATATTATATATTATATATATTATATGTATATATATATATATTCATGTATATAATATATATATAAATATACATATAATAAATATGCTTATATTATATATATATTCATATATATAATATATATATACATATACATATAATATATATGCTTATATAATATATATATACATTCATATATAATATATATATACATATACATATGATATATAAGCTTATATAATATATATATAAATTCATATATATG
>OZ024756.1:3422513-3425013 GCA_964016885.1 Eledone cirrhosa
TACCATGAAGGATAGATCACATTGCATATATATATATATATATACACACATATATATATATATATATAGAGAGAGAGAGAATATGAAAATGCGAAGTAGATTCAGATGTTTATTAATAAGGCTGTGATATATATTTAAATAACGTCAGTGGCCACGCGATTCCGAGACCCAGTGTCATGATCTCATCAGACAGCTTCTTACATAATAATGCAACGTTGTCGTGGCTATCCGAATTAACAGGAACGGCAAAGATAACAGATTAACGGCCTTCACCCGTTCCCTTCCATTGCCTCAATATTTAACCTAAGTATTTATATATGTGTGTATATATATATATATATATATATATATATATATATATATATATATATATATATATATATATATATACATATATATTAATAACTCCAGAAAACTTTCGTTGTTGAGTGCTTCTAATCTATTCTAAAACTATATTCATTGATTAATCAATGAACCTTATTTAACTTTTGGTTATATATGTATGCATATATATATATTTATATATATGTATATATATATGTATGAATGTATGTACATATATATATATATATATAAATATGTATGTCTATATACATATTTATATTTACATATATATATATATATATATATATATATATATATATATAGTATATATATATATATATAACGAAGGAAATGTGGTAAGGAACCAGGTGGACCATAACGCACCAAAGTACTCAATACTTAGGGTAGTAGAGTGGGTAATAGGAACAAGTAAGACCCCGACGGCTGAGCTCAAGCCGTTTCGACGGCTAATTCTGGACAGAATTAGCCGTCGAAACGGCTTGAGCTCAGCCGTCAGGGTCTTACTTGTTCCTATATATATATATATATATTAAAATAAAACAAGTACGATTGGTAATGAAGGAGTAACCAAACGTCCTTCTATTGTACTATAATACACTCTGTGTAGCTCTGCACCTCGATACAGACCTGAACATAAACATCGAGTGCGCACCTAGGTGAACTTACAGTAACTACAAGTTACACTCCCTGGATATATATATATATTTAGTAATAATAATAAATTTGAAGACTAAAATCCAAAGAGGGCTCGATGAGAATAAATATAGTTTCAGAAGATCCCGTTATGGGTGAAAACAGTGAAAACAGAAAAATTCTTTGCTTAAACTTTAATCTGTTATTTTAATAAATATATATATATATGCGATATTAACAAATGGAAACTATATTTATAAAACTATATTTATTTTATTATACATATTTCAAGGATACCATGTTAAATTATGGTATGCCTTCATCAGACAAAATACAATATATACCAGGATGTCTTCCAAAATTAACGGTTGCATTTTGAAAGGGTACGTCAATGTTTATTTATAAAACTGGTATATATTGTATTTTGTCTGATGAAGGCATACCATAATTTAACATGGTATCCTTGAAATATGTATAATAAAATAAATATAATAAAATAAATATTTCTTAATATCGTATATTTACTCCAAATACTTGTCGAGTGCTTTATATCAGTTATAAAAATATTTGGTTGTTGTATCCCAACAATTTAAATAGAACTTTTGCATATATATATATATGTACATATATATATACATATATATATATAAAATTGAAATTGTGGAGAATAACATGGTCAACAGTACAAAAAGAGCATTTATTAGATAAATCCCCTTTTTTGTACTTTTTTGTACTGTTGACCATGTTATTCTCCACATTTTCAATTTTATTACTCCAAGATAAACTTACATAGGAATACAAGTGAAATCATAAACTCGTCATCTACGTAAACCTCTTGTTGAGTCAAGCAACGCCGTACGCTAAAACTATCCATAATAATAAGTATTCACAACCTCTAACAGGATTACCTATAACGATATTTTGTTTTCCTTTATATATATATATATATATATATATATATATATATATATATAGAGAGAGAGAGAGAGAGAGAGAGAGAGAGAGAGAGAGAGAGAGAGAGAGAGAGAGAGAGAGAGAGAGAGAGAGAGAGAGTGAGAGAGAGAGAGTTTGAAATTATAATCCTGCCAAGATTCCTCCCAAGGCCATAATAATATTCAATCACCATAAGTAACTGATAAGAAAATTGACAAAACTCTCCCTGGTTTACAGAATGAAGTGGACAGATGCTTTGCAGGGAATTTAGAATGGCATCCACCAGATGAGTGTCAACCGTGCGCTAAAATGCCTTTGGCTACTATTTACGCCATTTTAGAGAATTCTAAACATATAAGTTACAAAATACTAAGTATATAACTTAGAAAATACTCAGTATATAACTTAGAAAATACTCAGTATATAACTTAGAAAATACTCAGTATATAACTTAGAAAATACTCAGTATATAACTTAGAAAATACTCAGTATATAACTTAGAAAATACTAAGTATATAACTTAGAAAATACTAAGTTTATAATTTAGAAAATACTAAGTATATAACTTAGAAAATACTAAGTATATAAC
>OZ024756.1:3430013-3457513 GCA_964016885.1 Eledone cirrhosa
ATATATATATATATATATATATGTATATATATATGTATATATATATATATATATATGTATATATATATATATATATGTATATATATATATGTATATATATATATATATATATATATATATATATATATATATACATATATATATATATATACATATATATATATATATACATATATATATATATATACATATATATATATATACATATATATATATATATATATATATATATATGATTTGCTGTATTAACACAAGCCAACACACACAAAAACAGAAATATTGTCAATAATTATTAATGCAAAAAAAAAAAAATAATAATAATAATTACTCTAAAGAACCAACACCCCGCGTAAAATGTTGTGTGTATTGTGTGTTTGCACATAAGACATATTTATGAAAGGAACGCATATATATATATATATATATATATATATATATATATATATATATAGTGGTGGAACAATGGAAGGTAATATCCGTAGTGGTAGAGCACTCAGTCCAAGGGACGAGTTGTCCTCTTCCACTCACTCCGTCGGGTCCATATATATATAGTTAAGGGTTGAAGAGAGAGTAATAGAATTGTAGAGGGGGAGTGTCTCTATTTCTCTACAGAACTGGAAACATCATTAGCAGACGGCAGCACGAGAACTAGCTAAACAACAACAACAACAACAACAACAAACACACCTACAACCACAACATCAACAACAACCAGAATTATAACGACAATAACAACTATAATAATAGCAGTAACCACACAGCCAGAACTATAACAACAACAACAAACACACCTACACAACAATATCAACAACAAGCAGAGTTACGACTACAATAACAAGTACAATAATTGTTTCGACTTTTGGCATAAGGCCAGCAATTATACCAGTGTATTACTGGTACTTTATTTTATCGACCCCGTAATGATGAAAGGCAAAGTTAACCTCGACGGGATTTGAACTCAGAATGGCAAGGGATGTAACTCTATGCGTCAAAGCATGGCGTCCGACCCTCTGCCAATACTGTCAACAATAATAACAGTAACAACACAACCAGAACTATAACAACAACAACAAACACACCTACAACCACAACAACAACCAACATTATAACAACAATAACAACTACAATAGCAGCAGTAACAACACAACCAGAACTATAAGAACAACAACAAACACACCTACAACCACAACAACAACCAACATTATAACAACAATAACAACTACAATAGCAGCAGTAACAACACAACCAGAGCTATACCAACAACAACAAACACACCTACAACCACAACAACAACCAATATTATAACAACAACAACAACAAACACACCTACAGCCACAACAACAACCAATATTATAACAACAATAACAACTACAATAGCAGCAGTAACAACACAACCAGAACTATAAGAACAACAACAAACACACCTACAACCACAACAACAACCAACATTATAACAACAATAACAACTACAATAGCAGCAGTAACAACACAACCAGAGCTATACCAACAACAACAAACACACCTACAACCACAACAACAACCAATATTATAACAACAACAACAACAAACACACCTACAACCACAACAACAACCAACATTATAACAACAATAACAACTACAATAGCAGCAGTAACAACACAACCAGAGCTATACCAACAACAACAAACACACCTACAACCACAACAACAACCAATATTATAACAACAACAACAACAACAAACACACCTACAACCACAACAACAACCAACATTATAACAACAATAACAACTACAATAGCAGCAGTAACATCACAACCAGAACTATACCAACAACAACAAACACACCTACAACCACAACAACAACCAACATTATAACAACAACAACAACAAACACACCTACAACCACAACAACAACCAACATTATAACAACAATAACAACTACAATAGCAGCAGTAACAACACAACCAGAGCTATACCAACAACAACAAACACACCTACAACCACAACAACAACCAATATTATAACAACAACAACAACAACAAACACACCTACAACCACAACAACAACCAACATTATAACAACAATAACAACTACAATAGCAGCAGTAACATCACAACCAGAACTATACCAACAACAACAAACACACCTACAACCACAACAACAACCAACATTATAACAACAACAACAACAAACACACCTACAACCACAACAACAACCAACATTATAACAACAATAACAACTACAATAGCAGCAGTAACAACACAACCAGAGCTATACCAACAACAACAAACACACCTACAACCACAACAACAACCAATATTATAACAACAACAACAACAACAAACACACCTACAACCACAACAACAACCAACATTATAACAACAATAACAACTACAATAGCAGCAGTAACATCACAACCAGAACTATACCAACAACAACAAACACACCTACAACCACAACAACAACCAACATTATAACAACAACAACAACAAACACACCTACAACCACAACAACAACCAACATTATAACAACAATAACAACTACAATAGCAGCAGTAACAACACAACCAGAGCTATACCAACAACAACAAACACACCTACAACCACAACAACAACCAACATTATAACAACAATAACAACTACAATAGCAGCAGTAACATCACAACCAGAACTATACCAACAACAACAAACACACCTACAACCACAACAACAACCAACATTATAACAACAATAACAACTACAATAGCAGCAGTAACAACACAACCAGAGCTATACCAACAACAACAAACACACCTACAACCACAACAACAACCAACATTATAACAACAATAACAACTACAATAGCAGCAGTAACATCACAACCAGAACTATACCAACAACAACAAACACACCTACAACCACAACATCAACAACAACCAGAGTTATGACAACAATCTTTTCTTGGTTGTCCATCGTAAACGAAGATGACATCTTATTGTTGTTCCCGTCTGCCGTAGGCACGAAGGTGGCTGTGGAGGCCGATCCTTGACTTGCAAGTCCGGGGACAGTGGGGGGAAGGGGAAGAGACCGGAGTCAGACTGACAACTCCCAGAGGTGATCTCCACCTGTTACTTCCACCTCTCGCCCATCGCCGCAGGGCCTTGGGAGTGCACGCTGAAGAAGAAACCTGTGCGGGAAAGGTTTATAGTGGGGGGAGGGCCAGTGCACAGTCACGGTCCCACTCACTCGGCCGCAGATTCCAGAATCCGGTGGTACTGAGGACCGTCACGACCAGGGACTTCCTTGGCTGCAGTGGATGGCCACGACGTCTGTAGTGCATTGCCGTGCCCTAGCGCTCCACACCGCTTGCTGTCCCCGCCTTCGTGACCATTGGGACGATGTTGTCCTCCCCCACTCACTCTGCCGGGTTCAGTCTTTGCATGCAAGGGCAGGCATCCCCCCGCATCCTAACTCACCGGGGAGTTTCAGACCCGTCCGGCTACTCTCAGCCTGGTTCGGCCCGCCAGCCAAGGCGGTTTACTGGGGTGTGGCCGCTGTCGCATGCTACAGCTTCTTGGGGCCACAGGTGAGAGCTGAGTGTCAGGTGGGACCCAACGCAGGACGAGCTGTCCTGAAAAGGGCATGGCTAACCCTCCCTACAGAGGTACATGCCCCTCCCTGACACCCCAGGCATATACACATGCATATACATACACATACATATGTACATGTGTATATACATATTTACACGTGTTTAGATGGCCGTCGACTCTTATTATTTCCTCAGCTCTTTGTCAAGTTTTGTTCTGTTGTCCTGCAGGGTGTCCAAACTCACCCTCCTCACCAAGTAAACTTGGTGGGGTTGCCAGTTTAGTCGCCGACGACCCGACCATGTGACAGATTGTAATGGTTTACATGTTACCAGTAGCACTCAAGAGTAACTTGATAACAATAACAACTACAATAACAGCAGTAACAACACAACCAAAACTATAACAACAACAACCACAACAACAACAACAATAACATAACAACAAGAACACCAACAATAATAATAATTGTTTCTACTTTTGGCACAAGGCCAGCAATTATCCAGTACATTACTGGTACTTTATTTTATCGACCCCGTAAGGATGAAAGGCAAAGTTAACCTCGGCGGGAATAATAAGTTGGTCTGTAGGTGTCAGGAAGACACTCGGCATATATCTCAGAAACAATAATGAAAGAAAATAGCAATAATAATAATAATGATTTCATTTATTGGCCACAAGGGCCGACATATAGGGGACAACACAATAGACAGGGACAGTGGGGGTTTACATAGAGATCGAGTAAGTATAAATAACAAAAAAAACAAAATAACAATAAAAATACAACAATGAAAGTTCCCCAATAAGAGGGATCACCACCCAGGGTTGACTCAAGCACCCCACCAGTCCTGAGCCACCCGACGCTCCTAGGGCACCCGGGAAGGGCACCCCTCTCCTTCTCGAATTCACCAGCCTACAGGCGCATGATCAGAGTAGGCCCACTCACGCGGGCCATTCTCGCCACATTCACCCACCTTTCAGTAAATGTACTGGGGGGCAGCACTTCTCTCTCCACCCTCACCTTCCTTTCCAAGTGAAACTTGAAGAAGTTGATGAGGGATTGGCCGAAGAGAAAAGTGTCTGTCTTCAGTCCTTTCAACCTGGTCCACCATGCAACCTCTTTCGCTACTGCCACCAGGCAGAGGAAAATTGCCTGCCCTTCCTGACCAAAAGAAGGCGGCGGGTCAATCTTCATTATGGACTCGGACGATAGCCGGATCCGTTCTACACGCGACAATAGCTGTTCGACATAACCCCACAAGTCAGCAATGCACGGACACTGGACGAGTGCGTGCAGAACGGTTTCGTCGCTCTGCGCGCATCTCGGGCAGGTTCGTCTGACAGCACTTCCGTGCCTGTAGAGTTTATCCCGAACCGGCAGCGCCCCCCGGTAGCACTGCCAAGCGAGGGATTTCTGGAAGTTATCCATCGTCCCCGGCTCGAAAGTCCTCCGGAACATACTGGTCAGTTCTACTTCGTTGACGCCCAGAGCCTCTCCTAGTACGTCATCGCACTTGCCCTCCACTAATCCTCTATAGAAATCTTGAGTGGAAGTTCCACTGACCGCATTGCCCACCTTGCAGAGTGCAGTGAGCGCCTGGCAACATTCCAGATGCCAGTCGCCCAGTCTCGGTCTCTTCTTGACCCAGGACTGCAGCTCAGTCAAAGAGATGAGCTGCGGAAAGGCCCGTCTAACAAACGGCGACCACACCTGTTCACCGTTTAGGCAAAATATCTGGAGATGTCGCAGCCTCAGCGCATGTCTGCGCATCATTAGCCACGGCATGCCCAGCCCTCCACGAAGAGGGTGCTGGCAGCAGATGGACCGCCTCACCAACGGGACCCGTCCCCTCCACAAAAATTTGAAAAGGAGCCGTTCCAAATTGGCGAGGCGTGGACGGGGGCAAGGCACGACGGTCAGGCGGTAGTAGATGACGGACGCGATGTACGCGTTCGCCACCTCCGCCCGCCCTTTCAGTGATAGCTTTCTCTCAGCCCATTTCTGGGTGAGGTTGGCTATCCTGCTCGTCACCTCGTCCCAATTCTTATCCACCTGGAGGTCTGGTCCGAACCAAACCCCGAGCAACTTTACCGGTCCGTCTGTCCAGCGCCCAACGACGCTGTTGGACGGCATGGACTTGCCTCTCCAGGTGCCGAGCTGCAAGCCCACCGACTTTTCCGGGTTAAGTTTTGCTCCCGTCAACCTTTCATATTCCTCCAAATGGGTGCGGATCACCTCGATTTCCGAGGTGTCCGACACCATCACGGTGATGTCGTCTGCATAAGCGGACGCAGCCTTTCTACGTCCCGGTTCGAGCGGGATGCCCTGCAACAACTCCAGCTTCCGCAGTAGAGGCTCAAGAGTCAATACGTACAGAAGTGAGGAGAGAGGGCACCCTTGACGGACCGATCGAGAGATCTGAAACGGTTCCGAGAGGTGGCCATTAACTTTGACCACCGAGCGGATGCCGCTGTACATTGCAGCGATCCAGCTTCTGAAGACGGGGCCGAAGCCAGCCGCCTCGAGGACAGCCTCCAAGTACCGATGGTCGACCCTATCGAATGCTTTCGATTGATCTAAATTGATCAGAGCCCCACCGAAGCCAGGTTTGCACCCAACCCTCTCTATGATGTATCGCATGAGGTGGAGGTTGTCGTGTATGGACCTGGTCGGGATTGCGCAAGTTTGCGCCTCCCCAACCAAATCTTTGACGACAAGCGCCAACCTTTTCGCTAACACCTTGGCCAAAATCTTAAACTCTGTGTTGAGCAGGGTTATGGGCCTGAAATTATCTAGTGTGTCCCTCTTGTTCTCGTCTTTCCTTATCAGCGTCACTACGCCACGGCTCACAGAACTGGGAATGCTCCCGTTCTGCTGCCAGTTGCAGTAGAGCGCTTCGAGGAGATCGGAGAACAAGTCTGGCATATTTACGTAAAGCTCGTAGGGCAGACCATCCAAACCGGGTGACTTGCGACTCGAGCAGCCGACAAGGGCGTCCTGAATTTCGGCTGATGTTATCGGCTCTTCGCAGCGCTCAGCGTCGGCCGTCGAGAGGCGTGGCAAGCCGTCGAGGTAGGGACTGAAGTCCGCCGCCATCTCCGACTCACCCATCCTCCCGAACAATCGAGCAAAGTGCTGGCGAAAGGCCTCACACATCTGCTTGGAATCGCTCAGTTCGTGTCCATCTCGATCCGTCAAAGACCGAATTGTGGTTTTATTTCCACGCTGCGTCTCTGCAAAGCGAGCCCATCGGGCAGCTTTGGTTCCCTCGTTCCTCAGAGCACGCGCCTTAGCTCTGACAATGAAACCTTCGTGTTTCGCATTGAAGAAATGGTCTAGTGCCATTCTCGCCGCTAGCACGTCTGTTGCAATGCCACTACAAATAGCCTCGTCTAACTTAGCTATCAGCCCCTCCTCCTTTCTATTTTTCTCTATTGCTACTTCTTTGCTAAATCCTATCGAGGTTGCTCTAATCTCTCTTTTGAGAGCCCCCCACCACCTGTTGTTGACAACCCCCCCTGTCAACTTTTGCTTAACTAAGTTGTTGACCCGGTCCCTGTAAGCTTTACGTGCCGGAAACGACATGTTTAGCTTCCAGTAGCTAGGTCCTAACCTACGTGTCTTATCTAGGTCGACCATACAGATCACAAGCTTGTGATCTGAATAGGCAACCGTTTTAAAATGTGGACATCCTACACTATTTCTATCTCTTTTCCTAATGAAAATCCTATCTATGTACGATCTAGATGACCCTATGCGATTGGTCCAGGTCCATACTGGCGCATTAGGGAAATCTAGTCGGTACCTGTCAGACAGTTGAAACTGGCTGATCAGGTACTTGAGGCTTTTGCACCCCCCGCTCCTATCAGATACTCCCACACAATCCCAGCGTGCTTCTAAGATGCCATTCCAATCCCCTATTAACAGTAAAGGGCGAGACGTAAGCAGAAAGTTTTCCAGGCGCCTAAAGAAGTCCGGCCGACCGGCCCCAGTAGGGGCGTAGACGGCCACCAGTCTAAAGGCACCACCTTCGCTATTGCTCACGTCCAGGACCACCAACTTTCCGTCAGGATCCCGGAAGATTGACCTTACCTCGAGATCCAGACATTTCCTAAACAGCACAGCCACTCCACCTCCCATTCCCGGCCGACTAACAGATGCAAAGATCTGATAATCGTCGAAAATCGGCGCCAGTGCGCGTGTGTCGGAAATTCTGGTCTCGCTGATGGCAATTACATCCATTCCTAGTGACCTGAGGTCGTTGAGCAAGTGACCTTGCTTCCAGGGCGACCCCAGGCCACGAACATTTAAACTTCCTACTCTTATGGCCATGCTGGCAGGATGAATGGGAGAGGAAAGGTTTACTTACCTTCCGGGGTCTTGTGAAGGTCGGGTGGTTCGACCTCCATGGTTTGTGGGGTTTCTTTTGGGAACCCCTTTAATAGTCTTGACGTGGGTTTTACGTTCGGGGTTCCCACATCCCGAGGAAAGCTCTTTCGAAATTCTTTGTATGAAGCGAGCGACATTCGCATCAGAAGCAAATTATCTGGTACGCGAAATGTGCTCGCTTCAAATGTTTCCCCGTCTTTTTCGATGTTTGTGCTTCGTGCTACATGGGCCATCAATTCTTTGTTGGCCCTTCTGGCAAGCACGAAGTTTTTAATGTTTTGTTGCTCGGGTTTTATTTGTTCGTGTGATTGTGGTGGTGATAGCTTTGTTAGTGTTGTTTCTATTGTGTCTGCGTTTGTTGTGGGTGGGGTGTCTGTAGTTTCTGATGTTTGTGTGTCTATTTGTTCTTGTGTCTGTTTAGCTTGTTTGCGTTTGGGGGATTTTGGTGGTTGTGTTGGTGATGCTGTGGGGAAAATGTTTGTGTGGGTGGTGTGTGTATTTTCTTTTGTGGGGGTGTTTGTGCTTTGTGGATTTCTTTTTTTTTTGTGTTTTGTTTTTTGTATTTTGGGGGACTTTGGTTTTCCCTCATCTTCACTGCTGGAGGATGAGGGGTCTGTGGCTGTGAGCGTGTTTGTGTCTGAGTGAGTGTTTATGTTCTTGTTCGTGTGTGTATTTTTGGGGGGAGGGGGAATGGGAGAGCTTTCCTCGTTTCCCCCCTGGGTGTGCAATTTTGGTGGTTCCATTGTTGACGGTGTTGCTGGTGGTCCTTGTCCCGGCGTCGCCAGCAGTGGAATCTTTCGACCCCTTGCGCTTTTCGGCAGTTGAGGGCAGAAGGCTCGCAAGTGTGTCGTTTCCCCACAAAGGAAACAATGCGGCCTTTTGCCCTCAGTCATTATATGCAACACCCTCCCGTTTTGGAGGCGGATGTGGTCCGAGATTGCTTTCACGTTTTCGGGTCTGATTTGGAGCAGTATCTCCAGATCAACCCCGGACCAGTCGTCCCTGGCAGTTCTCGTTGCCTCTACCGGGACTGTATCCGTTCCTTCCACGATTACGCAACCCAGGAGCCACCACATATCAAGTCCTGGTGGAATCCTGGGAATGCGCACACGTGCTATTCGTTTTCCCATGTGGGAGGGGTACATTATGACCTTGCTGGTTTTGCAAGGGGTCATTGAATGCTTCACAGCGAGGGCTTCAGACTTGAACAGCACCGAAACGGTGCCGTATTGCCTGCCCCTCTCTATGAAGTCTGTGTCCTCTCTGATGTATTTCAGTGCGGCTTCTATGTCAGCTTGGGCGATTATCGCTGCCCTCTTTGTCTCTACTGAGATGCATCTGAAATGCACCGTTCTTTTTTCCACTGCCTCAATGGCTTCTGCCGGGACAGTTAAGTTTGCCCAGGTCTGCTCTTGATTTATGATTTTCCAGGCCTGGGCCAACTTTTCCTCTCTGTTGGTTAAGTCGATGCTGTAGCATGGTCTCCTTTTAGCCGCTGCCACAGCAGCGAAAGTGTTCTTGTTGGTGTTGTCACTGTTGTTGTTCTTGTTGGTGTTGCTGCTGCTATTGCTGTTGTTGTTCTCCCCTGTGTCGTGGTTACCTTCTGTGCTGTTGGCCTTGTTGGTGCTGCTGCTGTCGCTACTATTACTCTCTGTGCTGTTCGTTTTGTTGGTGCTCTCGCTATTACCACCTTCTGCGCTGTTCGGCTTGTTGGTGTTGGTGTTGTCGCTGTTACCACCTTCCGCGCCGCTCGGCCCGTTGGTGCTGGCACTGTCGCTGCTCACATTCGTGCTGGTGGCGCTCCTCGCCTCACCTCTCCTCTCAACGCTCAAGTCGCCGTTGCACGACAGCAGACCCGCCTCTAGGGGGCGTGGCTCCGCCATGTTTTTTTGAGAAAAAAATTATTTTTTTTTTTTCAAAATAAAGTTCAAATATTTGGGCCAAAAGGCCCAAATATTATGAGTTATTCCTTCACAGGATACAAATTAATGTCTTATAATGCTTCAGCGGTACAAAAAATAAACAATTCTCTACAATTAATCCTCAAAAATTGCTTACTCACGGAGCTTCAAAAAACGTACATCCACTTTCGTCAATAATAATAATAATAATGCTTTCTTTATTAACCACAAGGGTTGGCACAAAGTATAACATTAAGGACAACACAGGACAACACAGGACAACACAGGACGGCATTTCTGCGTCTAAAAAAAAAAAAAAATAGAGTGTGACAAAAGGAAACAATGAAAAATTCCCAATAGGGAGGCGACCTCTGAGGGTTGCTCGTGGAGAAAGCCCTCACGAAAAGCCACGGTTATCCTGACCGCTAGGGAAAATGCCCTCTTCCAGTTTTCCTCCTACAATGCTACAGGCACACGATCAGGGTAGACCCATTCACACGGGACATTCTTGTCCACCTTTCAACAAACTTCCCTCTCCACCCTGATTTTCCTTTTCAGGTGAAACCTGAAAAAGTTAATGAGGGCTTCACTGAAGAGGAAAATACCGGTCTTCAACCCTTTCAGACGTGTCCACCATACAATCTCTTTTACCATGGCCACCAGGCTGATAAAAACTGCTTGCCCTTCTCGGCTAATAATTGTTTCTAATTTAGGCACAAGGCCAGCAATTACCCAGTGCATTACTGGTACTTTATTTTATCGACCCCGTAAGGATGAAAGACAAAGTCAACCTCGGCGGGATTTGAACTCAGATCGTAAAGGGACGTAACTATGCTGGAAAGCTAATAATGAGAAGTGGTATGAGCAAAAGCCAGAGTCGGTGATAGAAAATGATTAAGTGAAGATGCTATGGGATTTTAGGATACAGACGGACAAGAAATTAGAACACAATAGGCCTGACCTGGTGGTTTTTGACAAGGAAACAAGATCGTGCCTGATTGTAGATGTAGCCTGCCCATGTGACACGAGAGTGCAAGAAAAGATGAGGGAGAAAATTAACCGACACCAGGATTTAAAGTGGGAGTTAAAAAGGATTTGGAACTGTCATGAGATCAAGGTCGTCCTGATTGTCATAGGCGCATTAGGTACTATCTCAAAGAGTTTCAAAGGATGGTTAAAGAAGATTAGTACAGCCCCGCTTTTTGGAACACTTCAAAATGCATGCTTGCTGGGAACAGCAAGAACCCTCCGATACGTCCTTAATATCTGAGGCTGCAGGTAGCGGCTTGATATTCATTTCAACAAACTTTCCAGTTAAATAACATCAATGACTGAGATTCCAAGAACAATAATAATAATAATGGTAACAAGAATATAATAATAATAATAGTAATAATAATAACAGCAACAACAACAACAGAGACAGTTATAATGACAATTACTACTACAAAGACAATAATATTTAGAGCAACGAACAGAACAACAACTACTACTACTACTACTACAACAACAACCGGAACTATAATGGTTTCTTATATAGGCACAAGGTCAGTATATTTTGGGGGGAGGGGGAAGTCGATTAAATCGACCCCAGTGCGTGACTGGTACTTTATTCTATCGACCCCGTAAGGATGAAAGGAAAGGTTAACCTCGGCGGGATTTGATCTCAGATCATAAAGGGCTGTAACTCTATGCTGCAAAGCATGTCGTCCGACCCTCTACCGATACTGCCAATCCACCGCCCTAACAACAACAACAGCAACTATCACAATAGTAACTGCCTCAGTAGCAAGAACAACTACAACAGCAACATCAGCAATATCAACATTAGAACAAGCAACACCAACATGCGAGACGTGGTTGAGTGATGTGCTAGAAACAACAAGCATAAACCTTCTTAAATAACAAGTTAAAAAGTATATGTAGGGCTTCCGTCAGTTCCGACGACTAATGCATCCGTTTCACAAACAACGTAACAGCCTGCCCATGAAATTAACGTGCAAGTGGCAGAGCATTCTACAAACAGGTGTACCCTTAACATATTTATTAGAAGAGATTCAACAAGACACTATGTGACAAGGCTGACCGTTTGAATAACAGATACAAGGTATGTTTTATCAGCTGAGGTGGACTGCAGCAGGCATCTCAAACTGAGGGTCCCCCGAATTCCACATGGGTCACATATGTGTTGTCTGAGGGCCCCATGGGTCACATATGTGTTGTCTGAGGGCCACATGGGTCACATATGTGTTGTCTGAGGACCACATGGGTCACATATGTATTGTCTGAGGACCACATGGGTCACATATGTGTTGTATGAGGACCACATGGGTCACATATGTATTGTCTGAGGACCACATGGGTCACATATGTGTTGTCTGAGGGCCTCATGTGTCACATATGTGTTATCTGAGGGCCACATGGGTCACATATGTGTTGTCTGAGGGCCACATGGGTCACATATGTGTTGTCTGAGGGCCCCATGGGTCACATATGTGTTTTCTTAGGGCCCCATGGGTCACATATGTGTTGTCTGAGGGCCACATGGGCCACATATGTGTTGTCTGAGGGCCCCATGGGTCACATATGTGTTGTCTGAGGGCCACATGGGTCACATATGTGTTGTCTGAGGGCCACATGTATCACATATGTGTTGTCTGAGGGCCACATCGGTCATATATGTGTTGTCTGAGGACCACATGGGTCACATATGTGTTGTCCGAGGGCCACATGTGTCACATATGTGTTGTCTGAGGACCACATGGGTCACATATGTATTGTCTGAGGACCACATGGGTCACATATGTGTTGTCTGAGGGCCCCATGTGTCACATATGTGTTGTCTGAGGGCCCCATGGGTCACATATGTGTTGTCCGAGGGCCACATGGGTCACATATGTGTTGTCTGAGGGCCACATGGGTCACATATGTGTTGTCTGAGGACCACATGGGTCACATATGTATTGTCTGAGGACCACATGGGTCACATATGTATTGTCTGAGGGCCCCGTGTGTCACATATGTGTTGTCTGAGGGCCCCATGGGTCACATATGTGTTGTCTGAGGGCCCCATGGGTCACATATGTGTTGTCTGAGGGCCACATGGGTCACATATGTGTTGTCTGAGGACCACATGGGTCACATATGTATTGTCTGAGGACCACATGGGTCACATATGTGTTGTCTGAGGACCACATGGGTCACATATGTATTGTCTGAGGACCACATGGGTCACATATGTGTTGTCTGAGGGCCCCATGTGTCACATATGTGTTGTCTGAGGGCCACATGGGTCACATATGTGTTGTCTGAGGGCCACATGGGTCACATATGTGTTGTCTGAGTGCCACATGGGTCACATATGTGTTGTCTGAGGGCCCCATGGGTCACATATGTGTTTTCTTAGGGCCCCATGGGTCACATATGTGTTGTCTGAGGGCCACATGGGCCACATATGTGTTGTCTGAGGGCCCCATGGGTCACATATGTGTTGTCTGAGGGCCACATGGGTCACATATGTGTTGTCTGAGGGCCACATGTATCACATATGTGTTGTCTGAGGGCCACATGGGTCACATATGTGTTGTCTGAGGGCCACATGGGTCACATATCTGTTGTCTGAGGGCCCCATGTGTCACATATGTGTTGTCTGAGGGCCACATGGGTCACATATGTGTTGTCTGAGGGCCACATGGGTCACATATGTGTTGTCTGAGGGCCACATGGGTCACATATGTGTTGTCTGAGGGCCCCATGGGTCACATATGTGTTGTCTGAGGGCCACATGGGCCACATATGTGTTGTCTGAGGGCCCCATGGGTCACATATGTGTTGTCTGAGGGCCACATGGGTCACATATGTGTTGTCTGAGGGCCACATGTATCACATATGTGTTGTCTGAGGGCCACATCGGTCATATATGTGTTGTCTGAGGACCACATGGATCACATATGTATTGTCTGAGGACCACATGGGTCACATATGTGTTGTCTGAGGGCCCCATGTGTCACATATGTGTTGTCCGAGGGCCACATGGGTCACATATGTGTTGTCTGAGGGCCACATGGGTCACATATCTGTTGTCTGAGGACCACATGGGTCACATATGTATTGTCTGAGGACCACATGTGTCACATATGTGTTGTCTGAGGGCCCCATGGGTCACATATGTGTTGTCTGAGGGCCCCATGGGTCACATATGTGTTGTCTGAGGGCCACACGACAACTAATTGCGCACATTGTATTTCGGGGCTAAAATCCCCTTTTCAGATGGGAGGTTGAAACAGACCAAGACCAATTCACAGTAATTAAAGCTGGAACATATTTAAATCACAAGACTGGGGATTGAACTACATGTCGATGATGATGGTGATGGTGGTGATGATGATGAAGGTGGTGATGGTGGTGATGGGGATGATCATGGTGATGCTGGTGATGGTGATGGTGATGACAATGAATGTGATGATGATGAAGATGATGTTGATAATGATGATAATGATGATGATGACGGTGATGGCGGTGATGAGGATGATGGTGATGATGATAAAGGTGATGATGGTGATGATGATGCTGGTGATTATGGTGATGGTGGTGGTGATGATGGTGATGGTGGTGGTGGTGATGATGGTGATGGTGATGATGGTGATGGTGGTGGTGATGATGGTGATGGTGGTGGTGGTGATGATGGTGATGGTGGTGGTGATGATGGTGATGGTGATGGTGGTGGTGATGATGGTGATGGTGGTGGTGATGGTGATGGTGATGGTGGTGGTGATGATGGTGATGGTGGTGGTGATGATGGTGATGGTGGTGGTGATGATGGTGATGGTGGTGGTGATGAAAAAGAAGAACAACAATAATAATTACCAGATACAATAAAAATAGTTACTAGGAAGGCATTAAATAAAAGATTAACAAAAGTAGAAGTATCATCATCATCGTCAACATCATTGTCATCATCGTCATCATAACCGACCTCACTTCCCTCATCACCAATTTCCTCCCCATCGTTATCAGGATCATCATCATCATCGTCATCATCATGACACTAATAATAAACCTCATCAAAATCACCACACCACCACCGCCTCCTTCAATTTAGGAGTATTGGTTCCAAGTCTAGTGAAGTGATGTTTGACACACACACAGATACACACACACACACACAGACCCACACATATACACACACACACGTACACACACATACACACACACACACACATACACACACAAACAAACACACAAACACACAGCCACACACACACACAAACACACACACACACACACACACAGACACACACAGACACACAGACAGACAGACACATACACACGCACACACACACACAAACACACACAGACACAAACACACACACAGACACAGACACACCTCTACTGATTCACCTAATATATATATATATGTGTGCGTGTATCTGCATGTGTAGGTGGATGTGTGTGTGCGTATGTGTGTATATGTATGTGTATGTGTGTGTGTGGGTGGGTGTGGATGTGGATGTGTGAGTGTAAATGTGAGTGTGGGGGGGGGGGTGGATGTGGATGCGTGAGTGTAAGTGTGAGTGTGTGTGTGTGTGTAATCCAGTAAATCTGTGGTTTACCAAAGAAGGTACCAATATTAGCACTCTAGGCTATAGCAGGGTGTATATATTCTATGCTATAGCAAGGTGTATATATTCTATGCTATAGCAGAGTGTATATATTCTATGCTATAGCAGAGTGTATATATTAAGAACAAGAAAAGCTTTCACAATGAAGTTTTTATAAATTAGGCTCCTTTACGCTCGTTTCACAGATGGGTGGCTCAGCATCCATATTTATGTTATAGACTCGTCTCCATGTCCAATCTGCTCATAAGGCTTGTTCATCAAGTAAGACCTGAATGTGAAACATCGTTTTGGATTTCTTAATGCATATATATATATATATATCGTTTCTGAATTTGTTTAGCAAGATTCTTTATCTGAAATCGTGTGTTGAAACCGATATGTGTTTCTTATTGGCAACATGACCCTCCCAAAGTATAACAATATATATATATATATATATATAAAACATGAGAAGAATGAATACTGCGTGGTCGCACATGGGTTACATATGATAAAAATAGTCCTTCATCAGTGATTTTCCAACCTTCATTAGTATTTCATCGCTTTAAAAAATAAATAGGTATGTATATATATATAACAATTATTATTATTATTATATATAGGGCGGTGAATTGGCAGTATCAGTAGAGGGTTGGACGCAATGCTTTCTAGCATAGTTACGTCCCTTTACGGTTTGAATTCAAATCCCGTCGAGGTTAACTTTGCCTTTCATCCTTACGGGGTCGATAAAATAAAGTACCAGTAGTGTACTGGGTAATTGCTGGCTTTGTGCCAAAAGTAGAAACAATTATTATTATTATATATATATATAACACTTATTAATCTATATAGATATTTATATACTTACAACCCATCGTAATGTAATAAGATAAAATCTACTTACAACCATAATTCTTCATATAATCTAATTGATTATATATACAATATTATAACTCATAACATAGCTAAATAAATTTAAATTCTGGAATCATATTCCACCATTCACGCAAATTGTTAATTTCTTTTAAATTAAGGTAAACACAAGCTCTTCTTTTTTCTTCTTCTTTCTACTTATACATACATATATCCTAATTATTTAAATTCTGCATAGCGTCTAAAAATAACGTTTTTTTCAGCCCTATACCGCAACCTCATTTGCATACGCATCTTAATAATTTGAAATATCTGACTTTTCTTTTCTTTTCCTTCACTATCTAAGAAAAACTTGAACCGTTAAGGTATCTTTTCTTGACTATGTCAACAATTATAAAACAAACTTTGTATTTTATCTGATGAGGGCGTACCAAAGTTTTGGTACCCTTGAAATATATATAATAGAATAAATATGGTTTTATAAATATAGTTTCCATTTATTTATTATCATTGAATATTATACTCCACAAAACATGTCGAGTGCTCTGAATCAGTTATAAACATTTATATTTGTTGA
Source organism: Eledone cirrhosa (assembly GCA_964016885.1). Classification (NCBI taxonomy): domain Eukaryota; kingdom Metazoa; phylum Mollusca; class Cephalopoda; order Octopoda; family Eledonidae; genus Eledone; species Eledone cirrhosa. The sequence continues at coordinate 3,446,901 of OZ024756.1, forward strand.
ATTACCAACAAATTGAATATCCCTTCTGCTTATATATATATATATATATATAACGAAGGAAATGTGGTAAGGAACCAGGTGGACCATAACGCACCAAAGTACTCAATACTTAAAGTAGTAGAGTGGGTAATAGGAACCAGTAAGACCCCGACGGCTGAGCTCAAGCCGTTTCGACGGCTTGAGCTCAGCCGTCGGGGTTTTACTGGTTCCTATATATATATATATATATATATATAAAGAAAAAGAGATGAAATCGAAAATGCCACTGGAGTCTTATTTTTTTTAAAAATATATATATTTATTGGTTCCTTTACCGGTTTCGCAGTTCTTCTGCTTTTCAAAAGGTGAGTTGAGATGGAGGGTCTGTGGTTTTTCTCACATCTGGTTGGTCTCTGAATGTTACTTGTTTTATATGGAAAAAGTGGCATTTCGAGCCACTTTTTCCATATAAAACAAGTAACATTCAGAGACCAACCAGATGTGAGAAAAACCACAGATCCTCCATCTCAACTCACCTTTTGAAAAGCAGAAGAACTGCGAAACCGGTAAAGGAACCAATAAATATATATATTTTAAAAAAAAATAAGACTCCAGTGGCATTTTCGATTTCATCTCTTTTTCTTTATACTTTCACTCGTGTAGGACACATCGGTTATTTCTCATTTTGTAAAAAAAACCTCACTTTCTAATATATATATATATATCAATGATATTAATAAATGGAAACTATATTTATAAAACCATATTTATTCTATTATATATATTTCAAGGGTACCAAAACGTTGGTACGCTCTCATCACATAAAATACAAAATTTGTTTTATAAATAGTGACATATCCAGGAATCAGACCTTAACAGTTCAAGTTCCGTTTGAGAGCGTACAAAAGTTTTGGTACCCTTGAAATATATATAATAGAATAAATATGGTTTTATAAATATAGTTTCCATTTATTAATATCAATGATATTATACACCAGAAATTTGTCGAGTGCTTCGAATCTGTTATAAATATATTTGTTGAATTACCAACAGATTAAATAACTATTTTCTTATATATATATATATATATATATATATATATATATATATATATATATGAAAAAGTATGACCCCCGTCCAGAAATAACCGTCGAAACGGCTTGAGCTCTGCCGTCGGGGTCATACTTTTTCCTATTTCCCACTCTACTACTCTAAGTATTGAGTACTCTGGTGCGTTATGGTCCATCTGGTTCCTTACCACATTTCCTTTGTTATTTGTATATATATATATATATATACGCTCATACACATTCAAATATATACTGCACACAATCACCCATGCTCACGTATTCAAGAATATATCACTTATATACACACACGTTCTTGCACATTCAAATATACACCACACACACACAGTGGAACACAGACACACACACAAAAAGAAAAACATGTCAAACATTCAAATATTCACCAGATACTCATTCACAAACATACATTCATGAATATAGCAATATGTGTGCAAGAGGTGTGCCTGTATAGTCATAAGGATAGAATATATATACACAAATATGTAAACACACATTATTATATATATATATATATATATATATATATATATATATATACGATATTAAATAAATGGAAATTATATTTATAAAACCATATTTATTTCATTATATATATTTCAGGGATATCATATTAAAAATATGTTATGCCTTCTTCAGACATATATATATATACAGGGTCGATAAAATAATGTACCAGTAATGTACTAGGTAATTGCTGGCCTTGTGCCAAACAGTAGAAACAATTATTATATATATATATGTGAAGGCGTGTGGTTGAGTGGTTAGAGAATTGAAATCGCAATCGTAAGGTTGTGAGTTCGATTCCTGGACCAGGCGATGCGTTATGTCCTTGGGCAAGACACTTTATTTCACGTTGCTCCTTTTACTTGGAGTTGCGACCGATAGATAGTATTAGCAATTGGAAAGACCAACGGAAACATTGTTCCCTCGGTCCGATTTGACGAAAGTCGATCGTTCCTTTAATATATGACAAAAAGGTTCCTTTCCTATTACCCCCTCTACTACCCAAAGTATCTGGTGCGTTATGGTCCACCTGGTTCCTTACCGCACTTTCTTTATATATATAGATATGTACATATATCTCACCAAGCGTGAAGCTAATCACATTATGGACTATTGACCGTGTTTGTTTGTTTGTCACTTTGAACTATATATGTGTATATATATATATATATATATATATATATATATATATATATATATATATATATATATATAAGAAAAATGGAGTGCTGCGTGGTTACACATGGGTTACATATGAATAAAATTAGTCCTTCATCAGTGATCTTCCAACCTTCATTGGTATTTAATCGCTTTAAAAATCATATACCTCTAGTTGGTGCGAGCAATAATTAAATAAAGTTATTGGGACAAGTAAAATAGGGTGAAGCGAGCGAGACATGTAAACAAACGAAGATGGTATTGCAACGGAAAGATAGGAAGAGACAAGTACATGACATCTATAAGCTTAAGCTTGGTGAAACCATGGACGAGACATACAGACCATCCGACATGGGTGAGATGTGAGCGAGAAAAGGATTTCACACAGGTCAAACGGGGGGAAGTGAGGGAGAGGGAGAAGCAGAGAGTGAGTGAGTGGAAGTGTGAGGAAGAGGCCGGCTGAGAGAGAGTGTGACTTGCAGAAGAGGTAGAAAATCCAAAATGAACTTAAAACGATAAGTACTTCTTTTGGGAAGTCAATATTTATAAAACGTACGACAATGTTGGTACCCTTGAAATATATATAATAGAATAAATATGGTTTTATAAATATAGTTTCCACGTATTAATATCATTGATATACATATATATATATACATATATATATATATATATATATATATATATATATATATATATATATAAAATATGTAGTTTAGAAAGCCACAACAATGCAGAGGGAAATCTCGAGGTAGGAAGTGAATGATAGATAGGAGAAATAGGAGAAAGTGAAAATTGAGAGAGACAAAGATGAAAACAAAACAAAGGTAGAAGGGTTACCGTAGTGGAGATTTAATCCCACTACGGATTAAATCTCCACTACGGTAACCCTTCTACCTTTGTTTTGTTTTCATCTTTGTCTCTCTCAATTTTCACTTTCTCCTATTTCTCCTATCTATCATTCACTTCCTACCTCGAGATTTCCCTCTGCATTATTGTGGCTTTCTAAACTACTTATTTTACACATTTCACAATGCTTCAAGCAAACTTTAACACCCTCTTATATATATATATATATATATATATATTATCGTGAGTGTGTATGTGTGCATGACCATGTGTACACATGAATAAGCATTTCTGTGTAAATTTTCTCGCTCTCCCTCTCTCTCCCATATATATATATATATATATATATATATATATGTGTGTGTGTGTGTGTGTGTGTGTGTGTGTGTGTGTGTGTGTCTCCCATTTATCTATCTATCTATCTATGAACAGATTCAGGACCCCGACTGATGAGCTCCGGCCGTTTCGACAGCTAGATCCGAAATAAAGCCGGAGCTCAGCCGTCGGGGTCCTGAATCTTTTCATATTGCCCACTCTACTACCCCAAGTATCGACTACTCTGGCGGGTTATGGTATACCTGGCTTTTACCGCACCCTATCTGATATATATATATATATATATATATATATATATATATATATATAATTGTTTCTACTTTAGGCACAAGGCCAGCAATTACCCAGTGCATTACTGGTACTTTATTTTATCGACCCCGTAAGGATGAAAGGCAAAGTCAACCTCGGCGGGATTTGAACTCAGATCGTTAAGGGACGTAACTATGCTGGAAAGCATGGCGTCCGACCCTCTACCGATACTGCCAATCCATATATATAATGTATATGCAAAAGGCAAACAGAAATAACAAAGCAAACGACACAGAACAATGAAGAAATATATTATTAGTTATACGATATATATATATGTTATATATACAGAGAGAGAGAGACTCATATACACACACATACACAAACATACACACACATCTACACACATAAAAACACATGTACACACACATCTACATACATATACATACATATATACACACATAAACATACATATACACACACATAATTTAACTGTTGTTTGTTTTGTCTGTCAGTAAGGGGCCCCTTTGATCCATCTAACAACGTTTAACAATTATCTCTCTCTCTTTCTCTCTCGCTTTCTCTCTCACTCTCTCTTTCTCTCTCTCTCTCTCTATCTCTCTCTCACTCTCTCTCGCTTTCTCTCCCTCTCACTTTGTCGTTTTTCTCTCTCTCTCTTTGCCTCTCTCTCTCACTCTGTTACTTTGTCTCTCTTTCTTTCTTTCTCTCTCTCTCTCTTACTTACTTTGTCTCTCTCTCACTTCCTGTTACTTTGTCTCTCTCTCTCACTTCCTGTTATTTGTCTCTCCCTCTCTCTCTCTTACTTTCTTTGTCTCTCTCTATCTCTTACTTTCTCTCTCTGTCTCTCTCTTATTTTGTCGCTCTCTCTCTCTCTCTCTCTCTCTCTCTCTCTCGCTCTATTTCTGATCATCTGACTTTATTACAGTCAAAATATTTCAGACGGTGGGTGTGTGTGTGTGTGCCTGTATATGTGTGTGTGTCAGAGAAAGTAAGCGTGTGTGAGTGTGTGCGTGTGTGTGTGTGGGAATATATGTAGTGGTAGTCTGTGAGTCTTTTATCTTGTGTGTGCTAGGGAGCCTAGTGCTTACACATACATACTAACACACACCCACACACACATATATATACAGTATATGTCTGTTTATGTGTAATTTTACATACATGTATGTATGTATATAAGTATGTGTGTATCTATTTATATATGTATGTATATATGTATTTATATTTGTATGTATATATATAAATATATATATATATATTATATATATATATATAACGGCGATAAATTTGTTTTGCGAGGTTTTTTGCTATGAAATCGTGTGGCGAAACAAATATTGTTATACTTGGGGAGAGTCATATTGTTGTAATGATATTGCCAGAATTAATAACATAACACACTCAGTGTTTGGTTGGTTTTCACTTCTGTATCTTTTATATCTCTATAGTTAATTCGTTTGGTCCTCAATGTTTATCATTGACTGACCAACGGTCAAAAATACAGATGTAATATAGATATAAACACATATATATATAGTTTAACAACGTTCTTTCGTTGCACATCTGCACCATAATCAGTGGTACTATTATGTTCCTCCTGTTGTATTGTATATCTACGCCATTTGGGAAGAATATGCTCCGAAATGATTAGACGTGTCCGTCGAACCTGCGGGTCCAGAATCAAACAGATCCACACAATGATCGCGTCTCGAGTTGTTCGCCGGCGAAACAATTGTAACACACAATAAATTGAGTTCAGATGCATCACTGATTTTTCGTGTTATATTATATCATATGCTGCTCTGTAAGAACATAGAGTGCTCAACCGGCATACCGCCTATGGAAGCATCTTAGCTACCATCCGACACACACACACACACACACACACACACACACACACACACACACACACACACACACACATATATATATATATATATATATATGGGGTAACAAAATTATTGTTATAGGTAGTCCACTTAGGTGTAGTCCAGTTATGGTACTCCGGGTAGTGGATGATATCAACGCTTGGCTAAGTTTGACTCAACAAGGCGTTTCCATAGTGATGCTGCGAGTACACTGTAATTCCTATGTTGTAAACACTTGGAGTAATGATAAATAGTACATATAGTAGCCTGTATATTCTTTACATGCCTGTATATTCTTTTCATTCTCGCAAGCTCCGATTAACTGACTGGTTATAACTTTGTATTGGCGATCGAATAACGTGAAAATAAGCGGATAGCGATCTCTAGACCTACCAGTTCAGAGAAACAATTGTCAGCAATGAGATTAAAAACCTTTTTTGTATAGCAAACCGTGTCACTCTTCTTTCCTGATTTATATATATATATATATATATATATACATATATATATATATATATATATATATATATATATATATATATATATATATATATAATGGATTTGGTTTCGATTTTAACGAATGTGTATTGCAGTCATTCGATCAAATCTACTGTCTATTCCTTGAATTACACTATACCTGGCTGAGTATTATATATATAAATCAGTTTGAAACTTGTTAGACCATTACTCAACAGAGTACGCGATACTTGGGGTAATAGAGTATACAATTATCAGCTGAAACGGCTCCGTCGGGGTCCGGCTATGGCCTTTTGGTGGATAAAAGAGCACGGGTGCTCTAAGGATCGATGTCCTGTTTGAAGCGCCGAAAGATCTAGGATCTGCAGTAAACATCTGACGAAGGGCAACTTTTCTTCTCTTGTTTACGTCCCTATTACCTGCTTACACTTCGTTTTCAGTAACCACACAGCCTGCCTCTTTACCTGTATTTTTGTATATATATTTATATATATATATATATAGAGAGAGAGAGAGAAAGAGAGGGGGGGGGGGAGAGAAGAGAGAATGATGGAGAGAGAGAGAGAAAGAGAGATGTATATATATATATTTAGAGAGAGAGAGAGAGAGAGCGAGACCTGGCTTACATGCAATAAATAATATCTACAGACTGCATCTTTAAAGTCTTGAATAATGGGCTTTCAACATGGAAGGCCATGTCAGGAATGTCGTTAATAATATGTCTACTCAATCATAGATAGCATAGTTTCAAACTCTAACAATATGAGGTGCCAATCTGTTCATACAAAGCATTGCCTACTTACAGGTAAGTAGTGTGAGACTCTTTAAGAGATATATATCTTAGGCAGGTACACACGCTATAGCGATGATAAGATACAAATCTCTTCTGCCATGTTAGCTGGTTATGCGGTAACCCATCCAATCATCCATATGGGCTTACATTGAGAAAAATAGCAAAGCTGAAAAATGTCTGCAGTAAATATATGTGTTTGCTATATAGGAGAGTACTTCCAGTTCTACGATTTTCTGTTCTGCAATCTCAGGTACTGCATGTCTACCAATATATGTCATTATAGTTAGGGCGGTAGATTGGCAGTATCGGTAGAGGGTCGGACACCATGCTTTGAAGCATAGAGTTACGGCCCTTTATGATCCGAGTTCAAATCCCGCCGAGGTTAACTTTGCCGTTCATCCTTACAGGGTCGATAAAATAAAGTACCAGTCACGCACTGGGGTCGATCTAATCGACTTTCCCCTCCCCCAAAATTTCTGGCCTTGTGCCTATATAAGAAACCAATATATGTCATTATAGTTATATCTATAAGGGCGGTGGATAGGCAATATCGTGGTGCCATTATGTTCCTCCTGTTGTATTGTATATTTACGCCATCTTTGTTAGACTATATATATATGTGTTTGTGTCTATATTATATCTGTATTTCTGACCGTTGGTCAGTCAATGGGAAACATTGAGGACCGAATGAATTAACTATGGAGATATAAAAGATACAGAAGCGAAAACCAACCAAACAGTGAGTGTGTTCTCTTATTAATTCTGGCAATAGTATTACAACAATATGACCCTCCCCAAATATAACAATATATATAGATATATACATACACACACACATATATATATATATATATATATATATATATATATACATACACATATATATATATATACATATATAATACAAAATTTAGTACAGCATCAACGAAGCCATGGTTGCAGCTAAGCTAACGAATGCAGTTTCGGTGTGCAGCTAAGCACTCGCATAGGGTATATAACCCTAGAGTTATAACATTGCGTTTAGACAGCTTTGCAAAATGAAGGCAGCGACCGATAGAAGGGCCAAAGTGACCATAGCCACGAAAAAGACTGAACTCCTGGAAAAATTTGACTATATACATATATATATATAGAGAGAGATATATATATACGTATATATATATACAAATATATACAAATATATATAAATACATCTATACAAATATATATATACATATATACAAATATATATGTACATATATACAAATATATATATATACATATATACAAATATATATACATATATATAAATATATATATATATACATATATACAAATATATATATATATACATATATACAAATATATATATATATATACATATATATAAATATATATATACATATATACAAATATATATAACTTTGAATAACTTTGAAATGTTTTGGCCAGTATTGGCCCAGGCCATGTCTAACTTAATAGCACCACTGGCGAAGTCTTTCAATTCAGCATTTGGGCACCATGGCCCTTTCGAGAAGAGAATTACTGTTTGCGGAGCCATATCCGGGTGTGGGTGGCTTGTCCGGGATTACTTGGAGGAATTTGTCCAAAGACTTCTTGAATTTTGTGTGGTCAGTTTCTGTTTTGACGTGTCCTGGTGTGATGTTGAAGAGAGCAGGGCCAATGAGATGTAATAATTGTGTCGTATTGTTGTTATGAGTTGCGATTTAGATTTTTGTTTGGGACGGATAGCACGGGGCCCAAGCCTTGGGTGTATTTTGAAGGTGATGCCAACATCATTTGGGCAGTGCTGATGAAACATTTTCCACATCATGCAGATTATATAACGCTCACGGCGACGTTGGAGTGAGTAAAGTTTCAGCTTTTCTAGTCGACCCCAGTAGTCAAGGTCTGACATACCATCTATCTTTTTCGTGATTGCCATTTGGGGAGCTTCCAGTTTCATGATACTTTGTTTCCTGTGGGGAGACCACAGTGGACAACAGTATTCAAGGTGTGGTCGGGCAAATGTGGAGAAGAGAAGGATAACGGTGTGGGAATCTCTCGACTGGAAGGTTCTGAGGATCCAGGAACACATTCTGCGGGCCATGTCAACTTTGCTGCTTATATGCGTGGCCCAGCTTATGTTGCTGTCCACGGTTACTCCCAAGTCTCTGATGTTGTTAGATGCCACGAGAGTTTCACCGGAGGGAAGGGAGTACGGGAGTTTCAGAGCATCCTTTTTCCAAAGTGGATCAGTTCGAATTTGTCTTCGTTCAGTAACATGTTGTTCTTTTCCGCCCATTGGGTAACAGCCAGTAGGTCTGACTGAAGGCTTATCCGGTCATCCACGCCATTGATGACCTTTTGGAGCTTGGAATCATCAGCGAAAATTCTAATATTGCTGTGTTTGATGATGTCAGTAATGTCATTAATATAGATGATGAAGAGAAGTGGGCCCAACACAGTGCCTTGTGGGACCCCACTACTGACTTTGGCTGGGCTGGATTTGATTCCTTCGACTACAACATGTTGGGTTCTGTTTGACAGGAAGCTGTTGATCCACTGCAGCAGCTTTGCAGTGACACCAATATTGGACAGCTTTCTCAGTAGAATGTTGTGATCAACCCTGTCAAAGGCCTTGCTGAATTCAAGGTAGATAACATCAGTGTTGGAACCCTCTCCCAAGGCTCTGAAAATGTCATCAAACTGATGCAGTAGCTGCGTCAGGCAATCCCTTCCATTACGGAATCCATGCTGGTTTGAGTTCAGCATATTGTTACTCTCAAGGAAGTGAGTCATTCGCGATCTCACCACTCTCTCAAATACCTTAATGATATGAGAGGTGAGTGAGATTGGACGGTAATTCACGGCAAGGGATTTGTTTCCTTTTTTAAAAACTGGGACAACAGACTCGGATAGAAGGTTTTCTGGCACATATCCAGCATCCAGTGAGTTCCGCCAGATTGGCAAGAGGAGATGCAAGTTGGTGTTGACACGCCTTCAAGACACAAGCAGGGAACCTATCGGGACCTACTGCTGTTTTATGCTTGATTTCCTTTATTGCCGCTAAGACATCAGGGGCGCCAAACGTTATGTCCGATAAGATGTAATGGGTAATGGGGAATAACATCGCCGATACAGCCCAGATCGGGCACCTCAGGATTGCTGAAAACTGAGCAGTATTGTTTCTGCAGTATCTCACCCATGGTTTTAGCATTGTCTTGAAGAGTGCCATTTTCATCAATTAGAGGGCAAACAGTAGAGCCAGTGATTTTGTGTTTTTTTTTGCAAATGAAAAGAACACTTTGGGATTGAGTTTCATCTTCCCAATGGCCCAGGCCTCTTCAGCTCTTCTCTGATTGTTGATAATATACATCATATTGTTTTGGAGGTTATGTTTTTTAATCTCTAGTGATGAAATGGCAGTCAAGTTGATGTGTTGCTGCTGACAGTATTTCAGCTTGTTGATTTTTTTGTTAGTTCTCTTAATTTTCCTGATGAGCGTTTTTCTATTTCTAGGGATTCTGCTCTTAGATTTGTTTATAGTTCTTAATAGGGTGTGTTTAGCACATATGTTTGTAACAGTGTCCACAAATGTATGCCAGGACTTTTTGATGTTAGAGGGTGTGTGAGTGTGCGTGAAGGACCAATCGACATGTGCAAGATCATGACTGATCGCTTCCCAGTTTGCATTGTGGAAATCCATAGCGTCAAAAGGATCGACAGGAGAGATGACATTGGGTTTGTATATTGGACAGTGGAATATATATACATATATACAAATATATATATATATACATATATACAAATATA
>OZ024756.1:3460013-3463503 GCA_964016885.1 Eledone cirrhosa
TTCCGGATATCATGGAAAGAAGAGATGTAATGAAAAATCACTTTCGGTGAAAGATAAACGGTATACAGAGTCAAGATAAAATATTAAAACTTTTTTTGTTTAATATAAGGAACTGTTTCATTGTTTATTCATTATTTGTTTAATATTTTATATATATATATATATATATATATATATATATATATATATATATGTGTGTGTATACGTTAAGAAATATCCATATATGTATATATGTATGTATATATGTCCGTATTAATACAAACATGGAGAAATTGGAGAAATTGACATTACATTAATCAAACGTCTTGTGATCAATATTATTTACCTTATACAATAACTCTTTCCCGCTTCAATATTATTAATATGAAATCAATAGAGAGATGAATTGAACTGCTGAAATATAGGAATGAATCCACACCATTAAGGTATGGTTTGGCAGAATTGGTTGAGAGATGGACATGCTTTCCAGCATAGTTACGTCCCTTTACGATCTGAGTTCAAGTCCCGCCTAGATTAACTTTGCCTTTCATCCTTGCGAGGTCGTTAAAATAAAGTACCTGTAATACACTGGGGAATTGCTGGCCTTGTGCCGAAAGGAGAAACAATTAAGGTATATATACATCTTCAAATATAGAAATATATCTTCACATACAGACAGGCGTGTATATATTGAAAAAAAAAACACACACACGCCAACACACACATATATATACATATATATATATATGTATATATATATATGGAGGAGGTTATAGTTCACTTGAAGCATTGTGTAATGAGGTATAAACGTTTGAATATGTGTAATAAGGCCAAAACAATGCAGGTATGGACATAGAAAAAAGAATGCAATAGTAAAAGATATTGTTGAGAATTCGTCTTTCGCCTTGAATTTATTTAAATGTCCTTAATTTTCGAGATAATATCTCTTCTTCGGAGGGAAATAAAGGTCTCAAACCAGCGTCTTAAATCTCTAGCCAAGCTTGGCTAGAGATTTAAGACGCTGGTTTGAGACCTTTATTTCCCTCCGAAGAAGAGATATTATCTCGAAAATTAAGGACATTTAAATAAATTCAAGGCGAAAGACGAATTCTCAACAATATCTTTTACTATTGCATTCTTTTTTCTATTTCCATACCTGCATTGTTTTGGCCTTATTACACATATTCAAATGTATACATATATATATATATATATATGTAAAAGGTAAACAGAAATAACAACACAATTGGTACAGTATATGGAAGAGATATATTAGGTTAACGCTTAAAATAGCTGGAGGAGGGCCTTAACGTTTCGGACGCTAATCCTTCATCAGAAGAAAGAATGAGAAATAAGTTAGATTGAAGGGACGGGCGGGTTGGAATTGGAAAAAAAATATCTTTAGATATATATGTCTTCATATATGTCAGAATGGATGCAGTAAATACCAGTTAGACCATTACTCACCAGAGTACTCGATACTTGGAGTAGTAGAGTGTGATATGATACTTTCGGAACCCCGACGCCTGAACTCCTACCGTTTCAACACGTATCTCAGAACTAGCTGTTGAAATGGCAGAAGCTCAGGCGTAGGGGCTCCGAATCCTTCATATATAATATATTATAATACTAGCAGCAGTACCCAGCGTTGCCTGGTAGGTAAAATAGGTGTTGATCTTAGCGACTGTTTCTCGATGACTCATCTATGGCCACTCACAGGCCATGCGGGGGAGGGTGGTGATGACCTCTATCACTGTGAAACGCGGGTGACTGACGAAGGGGCATGCTGGGAGAAGGAGGTAATGACCTCTAACACTAAGCCAAATTTCCTCACGCTACTTGATTGGAAACCGATGAATTCTCAAATACACAACTAAAAGCTCACACGACGTCAGAGGCCATCGTTTTGCCTTTGACCATCTATAAGATGTGCAATGATAGGTTCTATCGTAGTATAAAAGTTGAACCAAATAAATTGATTTGTGTGTGAGGTGGAGCCGAAGTTTCTAATTTGAACGAAATCGTTTGAAAAATGTGGGAGCTAGAGCCGAGAAGGCAGAAATTTGAGCGAAAAGGTGGTATTTTCGAATATTTAAGCGGCTGCTTAAATATTCCAAAATTCCAAAATGTAAAGCCACATTAAGACGTAAAATAATCAGATCTAGCGTAGTGGAAAATTTGAACAAAGTAGTTTGATTAATGTGGGAGCTAAAGCCGAATAAGTGGAAATTTGAGTCTAAAAGTGGTATATTTGAATATTTAAGCCGCTGCCACGCCGTCTCTGAACAACAAATGCAAAATATAAAGGCATTACAGGATGTGCAATGATAAATTCTATTTTAACATTTGAACGAAATCGGTGGCAAAATGTGGGAGCTAGAGCCAAAAATCTTATTTTTCAATATCTAAAAAAAGGTGACCCCTTTCGATTTTTATCTGCAGAATGACGCGATAAGGATAAATATATATCAAATATATAAGAACCGTAGAGCAAAGATTTATTAAAATAACAGATTAAAGTTTAAGCAAAGAATCGCTGCCTTCACCCTTAACGGGATCTTCTGAAGATCCCGTTAAGGGTGAACGCAGCGATTCTTTGCTTAAACTTTACTGTTATTTTAATAAATAAATAAATAAATATATATATATATATATATATATATATATATATATATATATATATATGCAAAAGTTCTATTTAAATTGTTGGGATACAACAAGCAAATATTTTTATAACTGATATAAAGCACTCGACAAGTATTTGGAGTAAATATACGATATTAACAAATGGAAACTATATTTATAAAACCATATTTATTTTATTATACATATTTCAAGGATACCATGTTAAATTATGGTATGCCTTCATCAGACAAAATACAATTTATACCAGTTTTATAAATAAGCATTGACGTACCCTTCCTATATATATATATATATATATATATATATATATATATATATATATATATATACCTGGAGTTGCGACCGATAGATATTATTAGCAATCGGAAAGACCAACGGAAACACACATTGTTTCCTCGGTCCGATTTGACGAAAGTCAATTCGATAGATAGATAGATAGATAGATAGATAGATAGACGGAGAGTGAGAGGAAGAGAAGAAGGGAGCGAGAGATAGGGAGAAAAAGCAAGAGAATGGGTGAGAGAGTGACAGAGAGGGAGAAGGTGTATGTGGTGATAGTGATAGTGGTATTGGTAGAGATTGTGGTGGTGGGAAACAGTCCATTAGAGAGTGACACATAAAGACATGTACTGAATTAACCCTGTGTATATAATTATTGGATATGAGGGGCGTGGGGTACTTTAAATGGTGTCAATTATTGTTGTTGTCACTGTTGATGTTGATGTTTTCAAAAAAATGCTCGCTATCAACTCTCCATATAGACAGAAGGGTACGTTATATATATATATATATATATATATATATATATGTATATATATATATATGTATATATATGTATATATATGTATATATATATATACTATAT
>OZ024756.1:3471203-3476203 GCA_964016885.1 Eledone cirrhosa
AATTTATAAATTTCTGGTTGGTTGGTTGGTTCCACAACCAGATAGTTGTTTATATATATAGTCATAGTCATTTCGTCACACACTCTGTGACCTCTTCAGTGACTGGGGATTCCTTCATCGTTTCTGTGCCTTTCCTTTCTTCTATCCTACGCCATTTTGTTTTTGTGTGTGTGTTGTGTGCTCAGTTTGCGCATGCGCCACATCCGGGTGTCTGTGTGTGTTTGTGTTCATTTATCTATTTGTTTATTTATTTATTTATTTATTGTTGGTTGGTTGTTTGTTCTATGTGTGTGTGTGTTTTCATTTTGTCCTTAATTGTAAGTTGTGATGTTGCTGTTCCACTCATATTTTCTATTTAATTTTGGTTTTAATTCTTTTATGCTTACTGCCTCTGTAATTTGCCTAAACATTGCGTCTTTTCTGTGTGTGGATTCTATTTTTATTTCTATGCTCTCTAATCTACCCCTGTGTTCTATCTTAGCATGTTGGTAGAGCACAGATGATTCTTTATTATCTTGGAGGTCTCGCCAGTGTTCATTTATTCGTTCCCCTATACTACGAGCTGTCTCACCTATGTACACTATATTTTTGTTTCTACATTGTCCTTCAGTACATCTTATGCTATACACTACATTTCTAGTTTTACAGTTAATATGGGGGCTTATTTTACAGGTTATACATTTCTTATCTATACATGAGGGTCTTTGGAACGGGTATGTCTTGCTAATAAGTGTTTTTACGGAGGTACCAGGTCTTTCTACTATCTTAATATTGAGATTATGTTTATTTAGGGCCCTTCTAAATTTGTAGGCTAGTTCGCCTCTAGGGGTTGTATTGATGAACATTACACTCTGGTATTTATTGCTATCATACCATGAGTTTATTCTATTGGCCTTGTTCCTAGTTCTTTCTATTCTATTCCAAAATTTGCTCCTATACAAGGGGCAGGTCCCATTTATGTCATTATTTACCATTTTTTCCCATTTGGTTCTGGCTCCTTTATACACTCTGATTCTATCTCTCTGATTGTAGCCAGAGAACTGCATACGGTGGATGAAGTGTTGTATGTGTCTCTCTAGTTCTTCGGGGTTGCACATGCGGGACACATTTCTCATCACCCGTACCAAATCCGCAATCAGTATGTTGATTTTGGTATGGTCCGAAATGGCCGAGTTTCGGTGGATCAGATGTTTGGAAGTCATGGGTTTGGCATAATGGGAATGGAGGATTTGTTTTTGGTTGTTAATGGTATCTAACCAGAGCTCTGTGTCTAGTACAGGTAATCGATGGTTGGGGTGTCTACTTGGGTAGTCTATAGTAACTCTAATGCTCTGGTGGATGGAGTTTGCTATTTGCTGGATGCTTTCCATTGTGTTTTTCTCTAGTTCCTGACTGTTCTTTAGTGGGGGTGTCTTAACTACGATGTTTATATCATCTACGTAGCGGGAGTACATTATCAGGGTTAAGCTGTCTTCTAATTGTTCATTAAGTTTTTGTTTAAGTCTACTGTCCCACCATACCATGAATAAGTTAGCTATGTCGCCTGCAATGCTAACACCAATGGATGCTCCTTCCTCTTGGGCATATGTTTTACCATTAAATTTGAACATATGTTCCTTAAGGGTTAATTTTATGCTGGCCCCTACCGCATGTGCAATCATTTTCTTCAGTTCATCGTGGTTTTCGGGTGTCCGTATGGCTCTGGTCCACCCGTTCCATCTATCTGTGTGGGTTTTCTTGGCCATTGAGGTAATGGTAGGTGGTCTGCCTCTTGCTGGTCTTGTAGGGCACAGGTTGCTAAGGTCATAAGTGTCTAGGTAACTATTACTATGGGTAAGCTTAAGTAGAAGTCCCAGCTCACTGGTATCAATCCCACGGAACTCAACCTTGCTCTCGCTGATCATTTCTACGCATTTCTCCACAGCAAAATCCACGTCAATAGATGGATACAGGGACACAACATCCATACTGCCTATTATGCAGTTTGTTAGGTCCCCAGATCGGTTACCCGCGCCGATTCTGCTGATAATTTTGCTGGCTAATAAATTAACGAGCAAGAGACTGAGCATTCTAGAGACACGTGTATCCTGTCGGCCATTCTCAGGGAGATTCAGTATGACATAATTTATGACAACACTGGGCCGTTTTAATTACAAGTACAGTCCAGTGTCCGTCAACTCAATTTCCTTCACAGTGCATGGCTCCACATTTGCTCAATATGTCACTCAATCGGTGGATTGGCAGTATCGGTAGAGGGTCGGACGCCATGTTTTGCAGCAAAGAGTTATGGCCCTTTATGGTCTGAGTTCAAATCCCGCCGAGGTTAACTTTGCCTTTCATCCTTACGGGGTCGATAAAATAAAGTACCCATAATACACTAGGATAATTGCTGGCCTTGTGCCAAAAGTAGGAACAATATGTCACTCAATGAGATTGAATCTATGACCTAATAGTTGCAAATCAAACTCCTTAAATATTTTACTCTATACTGTATCCATACACTCGAATTTATGCAGCAAGTTAACCAGCGTCAATTTTGAACTAAAAGCGCAGAAAGTCGGAACATTCACTGCAAGGTATTTTAATTTGACACCGTTAATATATATATACTAGCATTAAAGCCCCGCGTTGCTCGGGGTCAGTAAGTTACCAAAGTTAGGTTGCACCACCGATTTTATGGCAGCACTTTTTTTGTCTGCCAGGCACTGGGTGAATGAATTGCAGACCTGGACTGCCGAAGCAGGAGCTGCGCCAGCAGTGACAATTGTAGTTTCGCCTATGGATATTATCTCTGTGCAAAGAAGTGTTGAACTTTATTGTTTCACAGTACTTGCGCAACACGGGCGTAGACGATGCCAGCCGAACAACATAGCTGCGATGGAGTTGTTCTGCATGGTTGTCTAATGTGTGTTTTCTGAATTTAAGACAGTAAGGAGGGGTGTGATATGGGGGAGAGTTAGCTGCTGTTTCTAGCAGGTTTAGTGACCTCATAGAGGATATGTCTTTTTTAAATTTAAGTTAGTAGGGAGGGGTGTAATATGGGGGAGAGTTAGCTGCTTTTTCTAGCAGGTTTAGTGACCTCATAGAGGATATTATTGTGTATAGTAAATAAACTGATACTTCTTTCTTCCACGTCCGTTGAGAGATGTTTAAAAAAGATATATCGCTATTTTTTTGGTTGTTGAATAAATTTTTCTGTTGCTTTTGAATAATTGTTGTTTCGTATGAAATGTAATAAGTTCTCTTTGTCATTGAAGTAAATAAATGTTTGACCGTTCCACACTCAAAAACAAACGTTCTCTCTCTCACTCTCTTCTTTCTTCGGAGTTCCTAAAGGAAGTTTGTAAGTTTAAGCGTATATAAGATAAAGTTGCAGCATGTATGTAGTTTTATCGAATTTTAAGGGGTGTAGAGAAAGGATATCAGATTGTATTAGAGGGGTAAAGCGTAATGTATTTAGTTTTATCGATTATTTCCGTAATTGTGGGTGAGATTGAAATAAATAAATAGTCGTTGACCTGAGTTAGACCATTTACAACATTCTTACAGACGTTGAGTCAAATCGGTTTGAAATTGTGAAAATGTATAAACATGGAACATGCACAGACAACAACAATCTGCCTTGTATAGATAATGATAAATAAAAGAAATGGTGAACTGAAAAATTTAGTTAACATAATAGCGCATGCATAGGCCGCGAATTGGTAGAGTCGTTAGAACATCGGATAGAATGTTTTGTGGTATTAGTTCCGGCTTTCTTCTCTCCGAGTTCAAATCCCGCCGAGGTCAACTTTGCCTTTCATCGTTTCACGGTCGATAAGTACCAGTCTTGTACTGGAGTCGATTCTTCCTCTATCGTTTTCTCATTTCCTCCCTCTCTCACTTTCTATCATTCTCTGGAAGAAACCTGCTCCACTCAGGCCTGGAGATGGCTCTGGCAGGCTTTACAAAAATGCCCAACAAACGCCGTATGTCAATACGACGCTCCTACGACTTTATCAGGAGGTACGGAACCATACATAGATACAATAACGTATGCATAAACCCGTAACTCCTGATGAAGTCATAAAGGCAACGTTGTGACATACGGTGTATAACGGGCATTTAAAACCTGGTCGAGCCCATGTCTCTTTTGCTCTCAACGCTCTCAATTTTTTCAGGAAGTTTGAAACACAAAATTTACCTAATTTCGGATCCCATATAATAGCGTTGTTGGAGTAAATGAGGGTGAGGTGGAAAATCGGTAATTTCTCCAGGTTTTCTCCATGGATTATAAAAAAGGAAAGCCAGAATTAATCGTTTAGTTTACATATTGAGACTCCAACCCATCCTATTTATTTTATAACTTATGAGATTTCTAGTAATTTATTTTTTTGTCATGTATAATATTTTGCAATGTTTAAAGAAAATTAATCGGCGCAGGAATGATATCATTTCAAATAACATTTCGTCGGAGATAGGTCAGCAAAATGTAATACGCGTGTGAGGGGTTGGAATAAGAGCGAGGGTGGAATAAATCTGAGAAAATTAATAGGCGGGGGTGAGGGCACAATTATTCGAGACCCGAGAGTTACTGAGATACGAAATCAGAACCGATTGGTCAGAAAGAAACGCTGCAAAGTATTTAAAGAATACATTTAATGTATGTTTGTAAGTATGTGTGTATGTGAGTGTGTGCGTGTGCGTGTGCGTGTGAGTGTGTGTGATCCCTCAGCAGAATATTAATACTTAGGAAAGAAGTCAAAGTCTTGTAAGATAGTGGGGAGAAGTAAATAGTCTAAAATCATCTGATTGATAAAATGACAAGTCAGTCAATGATATTGGTGGCCTCCCCACAGCCCCGGCGGACAGAATGGAGAAGGTGTTTCCCCGGAGGACGGCAAGAGAGACGCGCTGGAAAAGCCATTCCAGCTCACGAGGCTCATACTTGCGGCTGGCCAGCTCAGCGCCTATGGTGGTGAGTAGGGAGGTAGCCTTAGGGCCGAGGACACCAGAAGTCT
>OZ024756.1:3478703-3481203 GCA_964016885.1 Eledone cirrhosa
TTATGTATATATGGTACAATAATTATAATAATAAATGATTATTTAACTTGGCAAAATTCCACACCTTAGTAAGGGAGGTATATATCTGATTAAATCAACCCAGTGTATGTCTGGTATATAGTTTCATCATTGACTCCAGAGAAGTGAATGCTCAAATATACTTCGACGTGTGCGGTTTCGAACCAGATTCTACACATATACACACACACCCTCAAACACACACACTCACATATATATAATCACAGCAATATATATACATATATATAATTGGTGTTGGATGCTTAAAGCGTCCGTATGCGGTAGGCGGTATGAGCACTCGATGCTCTCATAGAGCAGAGTATGATATCAGAGAAAAAAAGAGAATCAGATTTGCGACGAATGGAATTTATTGGATATATTACAAGCGTTTCTCTGGCGACCAGCTCGAGGCACGATTGATGTGATGATCGAACCTGACTCTGAAAACCGCAAGGTGCTCAGATACGTCTTGATTCTACGAAGCAGATTTTCCTATTAGAATCAAGACGTATCTGAGGACCTTGCGATTTTCAGAGTGAGGTTCGATCATCACATCGATCGTGCCTCGAGCTGGTCGCCAGAGAAATTCCATTCGTCGCAACACTGATTCTCTTTTTTTCTGTGATATATATATATATATATATATATATATATATATATATATATATACATACTGGTTCTCACCTTTTTATGATAGAACTCAATGTGGCCTTGAAGAGATGGTTTCAACGAAATTTTGCGGTGAGTGCTATAGTTTTTGTAGTAGGCTCTCACATACATATGACGTGATCATGTGTGGAATTCCTTTTAACATAGGTCAGCTTCAACAGGATTGAAGTGAGAACTAACACGTAACAATATTCGAGGTTAACTTTGCCTTTCATCCTTACGAGGTCGATAAAATAAAGTACCAGTAATACACTGGTATAATTGCTGGCCTTGTGCCAAAAGTAGAAACATTATTAGTTCTAACTAATTGATTTATAAACGAAACCAATTTTAAATTCTCTTTAATGAAACTTTGATATGTAGGCATCCAACATATCAACACGATTTTTATATAGAGAGGCCTTCGTGGGCGGTCTTCTGTCTTCATATCTATGGTAACTGAGGTTTAAGTATTCCACCTTCTATATGTCAGATGGAATAACAGAATTACTAATTTTGGCACTAAGTCATCAGTTGGGGTTGATGTAATCCGAGTTTCCCTTCATGTGATGAAGGGAAACTCGGATTACGTCAACCCCAGTACTTGACTGGTAGATTATTTAATCCAGAGAAGCATAGAGGTAAAGGGAATAGAAGTGGGAAAGAGATCTAGAGGAGGAAATGGCCCCAGTACTAGACTGGCGCTTTTGAAAGGTAAAGTTGACCTTGGTAGGATTTGAACTTAGAAAGGAAAAAAGCTAAGCCCTATTCCGACTCCCTAAATAAAATATCTGCCGAACAACTGCCGTGATGTGGAATGAAATAATTGTTTCTACTTTTGGCACAAGGCCAGCAATTTGGGGGGAGGGGGAAGTCAATTAAATCGACCCCAGTGCGTGACTGGTACTTTATTTTATAGACCCCGTAAGGATGAAAGGCAAAGTTAACCTCGGCGGGATTTGAACTCAGACCGTAAAGGGCCGTAACTCTATACTGCAAAACATGGCGTCCGATACTGCCAAACCACCGCCCTGATGTGGAATGAAATAATTGTTTCTACTATTGGCACAAGGCCAGCAATTACCCAGTGCATTACTGGTACTTTATTTTATAGACCCCGTAAGGATGAAAGGCAAAGTTAACCTCGGCGGAATTTGAACTCAGACCGTAAAGGGACGTAACTGTGCTGGAAAACATGGCGTCCGACCCTCTACCGATTCTGCCAAATCACCAATGCCATAAGAAACGGTTTGTTTACGACTGATAAGCTACAGAGTTGGATAAAGCTATTTAGATGCTGGCGTCAATATCACAAATATTCACAATATGTACATATCACACGTTTTAATTGTAAGAACACAGAAACTATGTATTACATTATGTACATATATATATAAATATATATATATATATATAAAATATAAATATTTACACATACACCAATTAAACAAAGTCACAGGTATATATGTGTTTTGGCAACTATTCACGATGTGACTCAATGAAGAATTAATAAATTAAATAATCAGAGGAAAATACTATCGAATAAAGCATGTCTAGAGAATTATTTGATAATATATATACATCATCTCTACTCCCAATCAGCATAATTAACCACACAAAAAATCAATTAGACCAGGCTATAAGAATAACAGGCACCTATGAAGAAACAGTAAATAAATACGCCACAGCAGCGTCTTGGCGTCCAACCGTTATAGAATATTTACCCAACATTTCAACAGCACGTGGATATTAATTAAATATACGGTCAACCATACATAGTTAGGTAAAAATTAATGTTAGAAATGCTTATATACATACCAGGATTAAATCACTA